>OX579634.1:7069126-7466596 GCA_951230915.1 Antitrichia curtipendula
GGGCGAGACCCTCATTTATCACAATTGAGACTCTTAATTAACCCTAGAAGGACGGCAAGGGTATATTGTGTCTTTTGTGTAAGTAGTAAAATAGGCTTTGTGCATATTGAAGAATGGATGATTTTCATCTTGGATTTTTGTGTGCAAATTTGTTGAAGCTATATGCCCATCATGGATTTATATTCAAGACAATTTAGTTGTTCTTATAGATTTATATGGCATAGTTTGTTCAAAGAAATGGTGCACAATTTAATAATCATAGTGTATTTCAATGTTTTAAACATTTTTTCCATAGAATTAGTATTGACATTTAAAACTATTTCTTTAGCTTTATCTAGAGCAAAACTATCATAAAAGAAGCATTTCATTGATGTTTGAAGTTAAGGGTTTCTAGCTAGGTTTCCAAATAAAGAATGATTTGGAAATTATCTTTGTGGTTTAAAAAATGTTACACACTAATTATCATGTTTATTATTTCTATTATGAAATTTTTATATTTTTAAAATTCTTTTCTATTTGATATGAATTTTCTTTATATCAGCTATGGTAGTTAGAAATATTCGCACAAAAATTCTGAAAATTTTATGACAGATTTTACACATATGATCTTATCTATGAGAAAATAAAACCATAAACATTCCCTCATTAATAGCCAATAAATGCAAGATGAAGAGTGAGAGACTTTCAAAGATGAAAACATTCTTGCGATTCGGGAGGTTATTAACAAATGTTAGATGATGCATGCTCTCCAAAAATTTTAACGCAGGTTCTGATGTTTTCTTTCGTGGGTGGCAGGTGGCTAGGATGGGACGGGTGGCACTTGTACGTGAAGGTGGCGTAGACACAGAGTACTTAAGGCAATTTCAGCCTGCAGCGTCCACCTTTTTTTGAGTTTCAGCCTGTAGCGTCTGCAAATCGTTCTATAAATATCTCTATCTATTTGATATCCATTGCCGTTTATTGAACTTGCACCAAATTTTCTTGCTTGCGTGAATGATTTTGGTGATGTCATCAAGGTACAACTGTGCCTCTTCAGCAACTTCAGTCTTTCTTTCCTTTATGCATATACTTGCAAAATTGATAGATGATATGTCGTGGTAACCAAAAAACGTTGAGTGGCCCACATGGATGATCTTCCCTTGACAACACAGAGGACAAGGAGGAATATGACCACACATGCAGAGTCATTGTTCTGTGCTACTTCAGATGCGCCTATGTCGTTTCTGAAGTATAGAAAACCCTTGTGTATCAAACAAAACGTCGATGAGATCAATCCCTCACAGGGTTAAGGTAAAACAATCCATTGTGGTGAGAACTAGGAGTTTGGCCTCATGTTGTTGCTGAAAATTTTCAATTTCTTTCCCACATAAAAGAAAATTGTGAAACAGTGAGAGTAATTGAATTTTATTTTATTTTATTTGACAAAGTATGAATTTCCTATGAATTTTTGAAGAGTTCACTGCATCATGGCCCAAAAGATCTTGTAAACTACCCTCGAACCAACAAAATCTGAATCCATGATGCTCATCTTGTTCACTTAAAGCAGTCATAATATTTTTTAACATGGAAACCCTCAAAAGTCAATTCTTACAACGAATTCACACTGAAAAGTTGGAAGATCCTAATGAGGTTATTAATCACTCCATTACCGTTATGTAAGACATGCACTGTGGCCCAAATCTCACATACCGAAAAAATCCATAATGGGGTCATTTCTTAGGTGTACCATTTAACCACAATGGGCTGTTTTAGCTTATTTGTTCCTGAGACTTTTCTTAAACCCTTTGAGTGGCTGTGAAGTTGTTCCAACTTGACAACAAACCTTAGTTAGTGCTTTCTAGGGTTTGTCTTTTATCAGTGTCTTTGAAAAGCGCCTTGGAATTGGGACCGTGAGGCCTGGAGTGTGCTGGGTTTCCTCTTCCGGGTCCTCTATCGTACAATCTAGCTACAATCTATCGTACAATCTAGCTTTACATTTGACCTAAATTATTCATCTTCATTGAACATGACATTTTGAAAATTTTTCTCTTAAACTAGTAATCGCTTGTCACGGACCTGAGTCCTGAGATCCAACAAAACTGTGGATTTGGCTAAATGGGTAGATAGGCCTGACTTTTGAGCAAATTATTTACTTCATTCGCTCAACAAGCAGCGCACTGGTTTGAAGAGAAGGCTCGACATATGGTCCACAGTTGAAGAATAGGTTTTCAAGTTGTTGCACTAAGCCCAAGTAAGGATCTATGAAACAACAAAAACTTCGCTCGTGCACGCTGAGTGTTGTGACTGTTTATTAGCTCAATTATGAGGGCTTGGAAACCGGCGCAGGATGTTCATATGGTAATCAGACTCAAACTAGATTTTGCTAGTAAACCTTCGAACACAGAAAATCATTCGCATCCCGACTTGGGCAAGCGCCACGAAAGTGCAGAAGGGACGCTCACAGGGTAGAACTACTCTTTGCGAGAGGTCTGAATCTAAAAGGTACAAAATCTCTCCAATCAAAACTGTCACCTTGCAGACTGCAATATAACCATGTGCACCGAATCAGTCACGTAATGGACAGGAACTCTGAGCGTGATCGGTTTTATTGAATACAACATGCGGGACAAGAAATTATTCCAACCGTCCCATGAGTGCGATCAGAACAGCCTATGCCAGTCTATGTCGCTGGACACTGAACAAAATGAATGTATTGTACAACTAACTGTAGCTGCCTAATTGCGATGGTTCCACAGAATCTAGGTGAATGAACCCCGATTACATGACAACAATTCCTTTGTTGGTAGGGCGGACTTCATTCCTTCCTGACGGACCGCTTAATTACATGCGGATGCTTTTCTGGATCATGGCCACGGTCGACTCGCTGATGTGGAAGGCCTTCTCCAGCACCTCGTCCTTGATGGCCGGCTTGAACAACGCCGTCGCGATTTGCTGCACGCCAGGGTTCTGGCTGTCCAACCCCGAGAACGCCAACGCCGGGCCGCTGCCCACGTTCAGCTGGAAGTGCACCAGGCCCTTGGGGAACACGAACAGCTCGCCGGACTTGATGGTGGTGGCGAACAAAGTGTTGGTGGTGTCCACGAAGCCCACGTACAGCTCGCCCTTGACCACGATCAGAAGCTCCGTGGCGCGCGGGTGCGTGTGCGGGGGGTTGATTCCGCCCTTGGCGAAGTCAATGCGGGCCGCGGAGATGCCCAAGGTGTTCAATGCCGGGAACTCCTTGACGGAGGCGGGGGTGACCATGGCGTTGTTGGCGTTGTGGATGTTGCCGGCCTTGGTCAAGGCATAGGACTTGAAGTCGTCGGCGGACACCTTGTTGGCGGGAAGGCATGGGAAGCCATTGATGTTGAATCCGGTGGAGTTGTCTGCGACGCAGAAGTCCTGCAGGGGGTCGGCGTCTGCGGCCACGGCTAGCCTGGGCAGCAGCATCGCCATGCTCGCGAACAGCGCCACGGTCAGCCAAATGCTGGTTCGTTGGGTGGTGATGCCCATGTTGGGTCTCTCTTTCAGTGCGGAAACTGGAAATGAATGTCGATACGCTGGACGCGGCTGGATGCTTTAATTGTGCGATTCCAGGCCTGAAACTGAGAGCACTGTGTTTGAGTGAGCTCGAGAGTTGCGTAGGAAGAGTTGGTTGTTGAGAGTGTGTTCCAATTGCCATGAGTTGGTGGCCGTTTTATACCTTTGGGTGAGAGCGCAGTGGGTTTAAAGTGCGTCAAGCCTGTTTACTTGGGACGCGGCCACTGAGTGGGCCTGGAGAAATTCTCCAGCTAGGGTGGACTCTGAGGAGGTGGGTTGAAACGTACTGAGGTGGCGTAAACAGAAGGGGTCGCGAGTTGCTGGTTCAATGAAAGTACGGCCGAGTAAGCTGGCCGCTGAAGAGAATGTTGACGATGACGGGAACTGAAGCGTGTTGCGAGTGGCTTCTTTCGCTTTCTGCTTTGATTCAGGATAGACATTTTAATATTCTTACGTCCATGGCATGATGACGATCCTTCCCTAATTTTCAATGCTCGTGTTGCCTTTTTGATTTCAGTTTCATGATAGAGACGATGTCGGCACGTCCAAACGTACCCCAAGATGCACTTCCCTATCCGTGTTAGAAGTGGAGTTGCTTGATCATCCGTTGAACTAGTGGTCAACAATATTCAAGGACCACGCTTGCTGACAGCATGTGGGCGCATGTGTATTTCCATTTCTCTACTCGGGGAATTTTGAGGATTGGAGAAAACCAAATAGTGACATGAATGTATGACACCTTTTCTGTACTGCTGGGACAGTCAATGCAATTTCTCATAAGTTTTTCTCCGTCAATGCAATCCCTCGGTCTTCATTTTTCAATGCCGGATTCCAATAAATTCCTCATAAGTTTCGTGAGTGTGCTCTTCGGAACTAGAAATTGGTCAAGTGCCAGTCAACATCTCCGTGGAAAACGATAAGGAAATCACTTTCTCCTCCGTCCCGTCAGCTCTCCTTTTGCCTCACGCGACAGAGCTAGAATCACGAAATTCTATCCCTTCGACCAGACTTCCCCTGAGACTCTAGGATGAAAAAACTTCGATTTTTCATCCAATATATTCGCTTGAGTGCGTTTTCAGTGAATTGCAAATCCTCTCATTGTGGTATTATTCAATTTTCTAAAGAAAGAATATGCTTAATCTATGAATCACTTGTGTAGTTGTAGTGTAGTTTTGGTTGGTTTTTGCTATTTCTCTTTACGTGAATAATAGCCACAAAACTTGTATTTTTTGAATTTGAGTCCAACTAATGAAACAAAGTTTATCAAGTATAGTTTCTATGCAATGTGGAAATTGTGGAAATTTATAATATTTTATATTTTATAGCTATGTGAACTTTAGGTCTATAACTATGGATGGTTTGTTGATTTTCTAATTATAGAGCATCAAGACAACTTTGGTTTATACCATGATGTTATAAAATATTCTATACATCTATGATTCTATAGTGGTGACAATTCTAGATTTTGACTACATTTTGTGTTTGAAATTTGAATGAAGAATTTAAGAATTCATGGTGAGGCCTTTATTTATCACAATTGAGACTCTTAATTAATCCTAGAAGGACGACAAGGACATGTTGGATTCTTTGTGTAAATAGTAAAGTAGGCTTTGTGCATATTGAAGAATGGATGATTTTCATCTGGTTTTTTATGTGCAACTTCTTTGAAGCTATATGCCCATCATTGATTTAAATTCAAGAGATTGTAGTTGTTCTTAGAACTATATATGGCATCATTTGTCAAAACAAATGGTGCACAATTTAATAATTAAAGTGTATTTCAATGTTTTGAACTTTTTTTCCTTAGAGCTTAATTTTGACATTCAATACTATTTCTTTTTCTTTAAAGCAAAACTATTGAATAAAAATCATTTCATTGAAGTTTAAAGTTAAGAATCTCTAGCGAGGTTTCTAAATATGGAGTGATGTAGAAATTATCTCAGCGGTTTCAAAAATGTTCTACACTATCAAATTTTGTGGTTCTATTTTAAAATATTTAGATTTTAAAATTGTTTTGTATTTGATATGAATTTTCTTTATATCAACTATGGTAGTTTGAATTTTTCACATCAAAAATTATGAAATTTTATGACATATTTTACACATATGATCTCATCTTTGAGAAAATAAAACCATAAACATTCACTCATTAATCGCAAACAAATGCAAAATGAAGACTGAAAGACTTTCAATTTTGACTCTACATGGTCATACGTTCTCTCCTATAGGGTTTTACCATTGAAGCATTGAAAGGTGGAATTGTGACTATTGAATGAACATTTAATCTTTTATTTTGTATCCTTGCATTTCTTGATTATTTCTAAATGCAAGTTTTGGGACTGATTTTGTACTGATTAAATCAAATGCATCATAAAAGGATGAAAATTTCATATAAAATACACAATAAAATTAGTGTGCCCTATGCCGTTGCCACAATAAAAAGCAACATGAAATTTATTTTCTGATTTTCTTACTTATAAAAACTTTGAAATTCAATATCTTTTTTGTTGTAGATCCAAATGCCATTAGAAGGTTCATACACCCTCCTTGCCGAGGTCCTCTTGACAGATCTAAGTATGCGATCGAGGGACTCACAGTCCAAGATATCTTATCGTTTAAAACAAACAAAATATTTTTGGAACATCCCTAGATTGGGCACTGATCTGATTAAGTCTTTGCTTTTTGAGAGCCACTATTAGATCATAATCAATCATAAATCAATACTTATCCCATAACCTTTTGGATATCTATAGAGTTGGAAAAAGGCTTACAAATTACTATACCATTTTACACCTAAATCCAAGCTTTGTTGTAACAAATGTAAACCAATTGCTTTCATAATAATATATGTAAAAAGGTGGAGTTACAAACTCCAAAGTTTATACACAAGCAACATATCTATATCTCCTAAGTGTAGGGCAAAACATCATTGCACAGTTATCACCAAATAAAAGAATGCAACATGAGAGTTTTGGAGTAGGAATTTTTTGGAGCTTGTCAAAAATCCTCCAAAAGTCTATGGATCTCACTTGTGCCCATCCCACAACATGACAAAAAGGAATGATAATAAGGTACACAAGGTGTCTATAGTCCCATAGTGTGTGCTATCACAAAGACTTAAGAAAACAAACCTAACAAAATTTAAAACAAAATCACATCAATCAACATATCTGTAAAACCTGGTTGTTAGAATGTGAAGAAGAAGCTATTTTTTGAGTACAAGCGTTCCTCTACATTTTGTAATTTCAAGAATATTGGCTCTTTCAAAGTGCCGAACTACTCCATGGTCAATTTGCTTGAGCTCCACAACATACCAAACCGAGCTAACAAGCCTATCTTACTCAGCGATCACTCAATAATTTTACACAATATGCAACTACCCTAGCATACCATCATAATAGAGTCCAAAACTAAGTTTGGGCTTAGTAAGATATATTGAGGAAAACTGATGTATGAAATATAATCCAGTCATCAGTAAATTTTCCATGTAATGGTAAGTTTGTCCTATAGCTAATGTTAAATTTGTTATCATTTTTCCAAACAACCATTGCAGGACAAGTACTAGAAATGAAAGCTAATTTGTATGTTGTGCAGGTTTAGCTGTCATTGCAGCTTCATTTAAGGGAACAATAAAGTAGCTAAGTGGAAGCTAGTTTGAACATTAAACATGATTAAACCATCACATCGGAAAGATCCTATAAAATTCCATTAACTCCACAATAGGAGGGAGGGATTCTTTCTACATTTTTTTTTTCTTTCTATATATATATATATATTTTTTTAAAGTTTTGGCACTTCTTTTATTTGACATCCTTACGTGATTCATTTACACATACTACTTTTTATTCACAATAGAGTATAAGCTAAAATATACATCAAGTATTAATTTAAGAATCTAATCTTGACATTGAAATCTAGAGAATAAAACAAAACAAAACAAAGTATCTCAATGGATGGATAAAGGGTAGTTGCAAGAAACACCTACCGTTTTTTAGCCAAAATGGCCGTAGTACTGGAGTACTATGACCTTTTGCAATAAATTTTTTTTAAATAAAATAAAATATGGATAATTTGTAAAGCATTAAAAAAATTACACATGTGAAAATTGAAGTCTAGAAAAATTTATCTCTAAAAGTTATGCACAAAAAAGGAGGCCTAGGAAAATAGAAGAAAATAGATACTTTTGAATTTATTTTTAGAAAATAGTAAAATAATTCAAATAATTCAAAAAAATATAGACATTTTTCTTTACTTGTAGGTTCTCTTTTTTCACTATTTTTTATTTTTGGAAAATAAAAATTGTGCTCTTTGCACGTGTACATAGGTAGTGCACTTTGAGCACATGTGGAAGGTGGATACTTTACTATTTTTAGAAAATCTCTTCATAGACTTGTGTAACTTTAGTATAACTCCTTGTCTCCCAATTTTCACTTTCAAATTAGTATTTTTGGATCGGAAATAGGACTCAAAACCCCTAAAATGGAAAAGGTAGACATCCAATTGCGGGCAGTTTAAAATAGTAAATAAATTTTGAAAATTTTGAAAAACATACAAAATTTCTGGAACTTTTATGTGTACCTTCACTTCAAATTTCATAGAAAACGGACATACGATGCAAAAGTTACAGCCCAAATCCACTTGTCTAAGAGCAAGGGGACAAGAAATAGGACAAGTGTTTCTTGCAATCACCCTAAAACATCCAAAATTTTTACTAGAAAATACAATGTCCATCATAGTGTAGAACATCATAGTGAGAATCAAATTTTGTGTCACCTTGAAATAAAAAAATTAATAGACTCACCATGGTTATACGTCCAACATTTCAATTATAATAAAATATTCAATTTTGGAAATTTTCCAACATTTCCTATTTGAGTAAACACTAGACATTGTTAAGTTCATTTAATTCACTGGTCCCAATTTCAAGTGGCACCACTTACTTATATGCCTAAAACTCCATTAAAGAGATTTAAGAGTTAGAAATTTCCAAATTACACTACACATTCATCGGTGATCCATTTTCAGTTGTTCTTTTAGAATTAGACCCTCAATTGCAAAATAGAAAAAAATGCTCTACATGACTTGACTTGGTTTAATTTCATATTATGATATGGCACATCCTTCAATTAAACTTCAAAACCAATTTAAAGTTCGTTAAAATGGAAATATCCCATTAAAAAATAAAAATGGCATGGAAGGGGAAGGTTGAAAATGAACAATTTTATTAAATTAGCACAGTTCAAGGCGTCAAAAATTGTGGTTCATCTACACAAAGCTCTAATAAAGTCTAGGACAGGTATAGATTTCAAAATGTACAGTCTAAATGCAGAATTTCCAAGTTTGTGGAAATATGCCAATTTAACAAAACTAACATTGAAAGAAGAAAATGAATGGAAAAATGGCGTCTGAGCCATTTTCACAAATATTTGGACCCATTGAACAACAAATATATTGATGACTGATATCATCCACTGACTCGCTCTACCGGTATTAATACTGCAAACTGAAACCACTGCAAAGTCGTTGTCCTTCAGGAGCGACCAATTTCTTCAGAGATCACAGCAAACATGTGGAAAATTCCAAAACTGGATTCAGGCGTTAAGAAACAAAAATATCAATCGGTTCATCGTCCAGAAATTGGACGTAGGAGCGCTTCAGAGTTGAACTTCGATCTTGCACGCAGTGAGTGTTGCGTGCTGTGACTGAATGTGAGCTCAATCATGTGATGTTCGTATGGAAATTCATACTCAGACTCCGCATTTGCTCGTGACTTCCTGCGCAGGCAAGAAGTCACTCGCATCCAGACGTGGCCAAGCGTCCAGCAAGAAATTCTCCGTGCAGAAGCCAAGAAGAGATGCACACAGACTCTAGAACGAATTTTTGCAAGAGGTGTGATTCCAAAAAGAGAGCCAGTGGCTAGTGCACATGCGTAACTTACAATGATGAGTATATTGAGAAGAAATGTCAGCGTACTAGCTGTCTCGATCATGGAAAAGTCATGTTACTGAGAAGAAATGGGAGCGTCAATGCAAAGAAACGCAACCGTCTCGATCGTGAGTCTCATGAACTCTAGCCAGTGAGATTTGGTCATCGGACTCGGAGATCTGAATTCCACAAGAAATGAATGTTTTGTACAACGAAATATTGTGACTGTCTAATTGTGATCAGGTAGCCCAGGAAAACCATTTCCCAACCTCCTGGGTGAGTGAATCACTGAATGGCTACCTAGCTCGTAATGGCAACAAAGTTGACTTGGTTCGCATGGCACGCCGGATTCCATTCCTTCCTCACAGACCGCTTAATTACATGCGGATGCTTTTCTGGATCTTGGCCACGGTCGACTCGCTGATGTGGAAGGCCTTCTCCAGCACCTCGTCCTTGATGGCCGGCTTGAACAACGCCGTCGCGATTTGCTGCACGCCAGGGTTCTGGCTGTCCAACCCCGAGAACGCCAACGCCGGGCCGCTGCCCACGTTCAGCTGGAAGTGCACCAGGCCCTTGGGGAACACGAACAGCTCGCCGGACTTGATGGTGGTGGCGAACAAAGTGTTGGTGGTGTCCACGAAGCCCACGTACAGCTCGCCCTTGACCACGATCAGAAGCTCCGTGGCGCGCGGGTGCGTGTGCGGGGGGTTGATGCCGCCCTTGGCGAAGTCAATGCGGGCCGCGGAGATGCCCAAGGTGTTCAATGCCGGGAACTCCTTGACGGAGGCGGGGGTGACCATGGCGTTGTTGGCGTTGTGGGTGTTGCCTTCCTTGGTCAAGGCATAGGACTTGAAGTCGGAGGGGGACACCTTGTTGGCGGGAAGGCAGGGGAAGCCATTGATGTTGAATCCGGTGGAGTTGTCTGCGACGCAGAAGTCCTGCAGGGGGTCGGCGTCTGCGGCCACGGCCAGCTTGGGCAGCAGCATCGCCATGCTCGCGAACAGCGCCAGGGTCAGCCAAATGCTGGTTCGGTGGGTTTTGATGCCCATGTTGGGTCGCTCTTTCACTCTGGAAACTGGAATTGAATGTCGATACGCTGGACGCGGCTGGATGCTTTAATTGTGCGATTCCAAGCCTGAAACCGAGAGCACTGTGTGTGAGAGAGCTCGAGAGTTGTGAAGGAATTGATGAGTTGGTTGCTGAGAGTGTGTTCCAATCGCCATGAGTTGATGGCCGTTTTATACCTTTGGGTGAGAGCGCAGTGGGTTTAAAGTGCGTCAAGCCTGTTTACTTGGGACGCGGCCACTGAGTGGGTCTGGAGAAATTCTCCAGCTAGGGTGGACTCTGAGGAGGTGGGTTGAAACGTACTGAGGTGGCGTAAACAGAAGGGGTTCGCGAGTAGCTGGTGCAGTGAAAGTTAAGCCGAGTAAGCTTGCCGCAAAGGGAACTGATTTGGACTGAAGAGAATGTTGGCGATGACGGGAAGTGAAGCGTGTTGCGAGTGGCTTCTTTCGCTTGCTGCTTTGATTCAGGATAGACATTTTAATATTCTTACGTCCATGGCATGATTACGTCGGCCCTTTCTAAATTTTCAATGCTCGTGTTGCCTTTTTGATTTCAGTTTCATGATAGAGACGATGTCGGCACGTCCAAACGTACCCCAAGATGCACTTCCCTATCCATGTTAGAAGTGGAGTTGCTTGATGAGTGCGCGCGTTCGGATGAACTAGTGGTCAACAACTTACTGTCAAGGTCCACGCTTAATGGCAGCATGTGCGCGCATGTGTATTTCACTTTCTCCACACGGGTGAAACTGGGGAATTTTGAGGATTGGAGAAAACCAAATAGTGACATGAATGTATGTCACCTTTTCTGTACCGCTGGGAGAGTCAATGAACTTCCTGATAAGTTTTTTCTCCGTCAATGCAATCCCTCAGTCTTCATTTTTCAATGCCGGTTTCCAATAAATTCCTCATAAGTTTCGTGAGTGTTCTCTCCGGAACTAGAAATTCGTCAAGTGCCAGTCAACACCTGAGTGGAAAACGAAAAGGAAATCACTCTCTCCTCCGTCCCGTCAGCTCTCCGTCCTTTTGCCTCACTCGACAGAACGAGAATCACGAAACTCCATCCATTCCCCACCCCATGTCTTGGGAAACAGGCGAGACCAACTGCAACTGCGATAAAGCCATTGACCTTTACAGGCTGCTGGTCGTTTGGATGACTTCACCTGAGACTGAAAAAAAATCAATTTTTCATCCGATAAAATTTGTTGGAAGTTGCTTGAGTGCGTTTTCAGTGAATTGCAAATCCTCTCATTGTTGTATTAGTCAATTTTTTAATGAAAGAAGATGCTTAATGCACGGATCACCCGTCACCCCTTTAGTGTTGTAGTGTATTTTGGCTATTTCTTGCTATTTTTTCTTTATGTGAATAATAACCACAAAAAATAATTTTTTTTGAATTTGAGTTCAACTAATGAAATAAAGTTTATCAAGTATAGTTTCTACTCAATGTGGAAATTGTAAAAAATTTGTAATGTTTATTATTTTATAACAATGTGAAGTATAGATCTTTAACCATGGATGATTTATTGATGTTCTAATTTTAGAGCATCTTTGGTTTATACCTTGATGCTATAAAATATTGTATACATCTATGGTGACAATTCTAGATTTTTGACTACATTTTGTATTTGAAATTTGAATGAAGATTTTGAGAATTCATGGCAAGGCCCTCATTTATCACAATTGAGACTCTTAATTAACCCTAGAAGGACGCCAAGGACATGTTGTATCTTTTGTATAAGTATAAAATAGGCTTTGTGCATATTGAAGAATGGATGTTTTATATTTGGTTTTTTGTGTGCAACTTTTTTGAATCTATATGCCCATCATTGATTTAAATTCAAGACATTTTAGTTGTTCTTATAACTTTATAGGGCGTAGTGTGTCAAAATAGAATGGTGCACAATAATAATTATAGTATATTTCAATGTCTTGAACTTTTTTCCTTATAACTTAGTTTTGACATTTAAAACTATTTCTTTTGCTTTAGAGCAAAACTATCATAAAAGAAGCATTTCATTGAAGTTTGAAGTTAAGAATCTCTAGATAGGTTTCTAAACATAAAGTGATATGGAAATTATCTTTGTGGTTTTAAAAATGTTCAACATTATCATGTTTAATATTTCTATTATGAAGTTTTTAAAATTTTAAAATTGTTTTGTATTTGATATGAATTTTCTTTATATCAACTATGGTAGTTTGAATTTTTTACATTAAGAATTCTAAAAGTTTTATGATATATTTTAGACATATGATCTCATCTTTGAGAAAATAAAACCATAAACATTCATTCATTCATTAATAGCCAATAAATGCAAGATGAAGAGTGAAGGACTTTCAATTTTGACTCTACATGGGCATACGTTCTTTCCTTTAGAATTTTACCATTGAAGCATTGAAAGGTGGAATTGTGACCGTTGAATCAAACATTAAATCCTTCACTTTGTATCCTTGCATTTCTTGATTATTTCTAAATGAAAATATTTGGATTTCTTTTTTGGAGATTCAATCAAATGCATCATTAAGTGATGAAAAATACATATCAATACACAGTAAAACTGGTGTGCCCTGTGCCATTAGCACAATAAAAAAAAAACATAAAATTAATTTTCTACTTACTTATAAAAACTTTGAAATTCAATATCTTTTATGTTGTAGATCCAAATGCCATAGAAAAAGCTCATGCACCCCTCCTTAATGAGGTCTTCATGACGGAACTGAGCATGCTATTGAGGGACGTATAGTCTAGGATATTTCAATCACCTTATGAAACAAACAAACAAATCAAAACAAAACAAACTATCTTAATGGATGGATAAAAACATCCAAAATTTTCACTGGAAAATACAATGTCCATAGAAGTGTAGAACATCATAGTGAGAATCAATTTTTTTGTCATCCTAAAATTAAAAAATAATAGACTCACATTGTCCAACATTTCAATTACAATAAAATATTCAATTTTGGAATTTTCCCAACCTTTCATATTTGAGTAAACACTAGACTTTGTTAAGTTCATTTGATTTGCTGGGCCCAATTTCAGATGGCACCACCTTTATGGCTAAAATTCCATTCAGGAGTTTCCAAATCACCCTATACGATGATTGGAGATCCATTTTCAACCGTTCTTTTAAAATTAGACCTTCAATTGCAAAATTAAAAAAATTCTCTACATGACTTGACTTAGTTTAATTTCATATGATGATGTGGCAGATCCTTCAATTAAACGTCAAAACCAAATAAAAAATCGTTAAAATAGAAGTACTCCATTAAAAATAAAAAATGGCATGGACGGGGAAGGTTGAAAATGAACAATTTCATTAAATTAGCACAATTCAAGGCGTGAAAAATTGTGGTTCATTTGAATAAAGCTCTAATAAAGTCATGAATACATATAGATTTCAGAATGTACAATCTATATGCAAAATTTCCAAGTTTGTGGAAATATGCCAATTTATGAAAACTAACATTGAAAGAAGGAAATGAATGGAAATTGGCGTATGAAATACCACCAATTTCCAAAATGTCCCAATTAACAACAAATATATTGATGACTGAAATCATCCACTGACTCTACTAATACTAATGTTGAACTTTGATCTTGCACGCAGTGAGTGTCGCGAGTTGTGACTGATAGTTGTGAATGATGTTCGTATGGGAATTCATACTCAGACTCCGCATTTGCTCGTGACTTCCTGCGCAGGCAAGAAGTCACTCGCATCCAGATGTGGCCAAGCGTCCAGCACGAAAGTGAAGAAGACAAGAAGGGATGCGCACAGAGTCTAGAACGAATTTTTGCAAGAGGTGTGATTCCGAAAAAAGAGCCAGTGCACACGAGAAACTTGCAATGATGACTATATTGAGAAGAAATGTCAGCATACTGACTCAATCATGGAAAAGTCATGTAACTGAGAAGAACTGGGAGCGTCACTGGACAGAAACGCAACCGTCTCGATCGTGAGTCTCATGAACTCCAGCCAGCGAGTTTCGGTCGACGGACTCGGAGATCTGAATTCCACAAGAAATGAATGTTTTCTATAACGAAATAAATATTCTGACTGTCTAACTGTGATCAGGTAGCCCAAGCAAACGATTTCCCATCCGCCTGGGTGAGTGAATCACTGAATGGCTACCTAGCTCGTAATGGCAACAAAGTTGACTTGGTTCGCATGGCACGGCGGGTTTCATTCCTTCCTCACAGACCGCTTAATTACATGCGGATGCTTTTCTGGATCTTGGCCACGGTCGACTCGCTGATGTGGAAGGCCTTCTCCAGCACCTCGTCCTTGATGGCCGGCTTGAACAACGCCGTCGCGATTTGCTGCACGCCAGGGTTCTGGCTGTCCAACCCCGAGAACGCCAACGCCGGGCCGCTGCCCACGTTCAGCTGGAAGTGCACCAGGCCCTTGGGGAACACGAACAGCTCGCCGGACTTGATGGTGGTGGCGAACAAAGTGTTGGTGGTGTCCACGAAGCCCACGTACAGCTCGCCCTTGACCACGATCAGAAGCTCCGTGGCGCGCGGGTGCGTGTGCGGGGGGTTGATGCCGCCCTTGGCGAAGTCAATGCGGGCCGCGGAGATGCCCAAGGTGTTCAATGCCGGGAACTCCTTGACGGAGGCGGGGGTGACCATGGCGTTGTTGGCGTTGTGGGTGTTGCCTTCCTTGGTCAAGGCATAGGACTTGAAGTCGGAGGGGGACACCTTGTTGGCGGGAAGGCAGGGGAAGCCATTGATGTTGAATCCGGTGGAGTTGTCTGCGACGCAGAAGTCCTGCAGGGGGTCGGCGTCTGCGGCCACGGCCAGCTTGGGCAGCAGCATCGCCATGCTCGCGAACAGCGCCAGGGTCAGCCAAATGCTGGTTCGGTGGGTTTTGATGCCCATGTTGGGTCGCTCTTTCACTCTGGAAACTGGAATTGAATGTCGATACGCTGGACGCGGCTGGATGCTTTAATTGTGCGATTCCAAGCCTGAAACTGAGAGCACTGTGTGTGAGAGAGCTCGAGAGTTGTGAAGGAATTGATGAGTTGGTTGCTGAGAGTGTGTTCCAATTGCCATGAGTTGGTGGCTTTATATACCTTCGGTTGAGAGCGCAGTGGGTTTAAAGTGCGTCAAGCCTGTTTACCAGGGACGCGGCCACTGAGTGGGTCTGGAGAAATTTTCCAGCTAGGGTAGACTCCGAGGAGGTGGGTTGAAACTGAGGTGGCGTAAACAGAAGGGGTTCGCGAGTAGCTGGTTCAATGAAAGTTAAGCCGAGTAAGCTTGTCGCAAAGGGAGCTGATTTGGACTGAATGGAACGATGGCGATGACGGGAAGTGAAGCGTGTTGCGAGTGGCTTCTTTCGCTTGCTGCTTTGATTCAGGATAGACATTTTAATATTCTTGCGTACATGGCATGATTACGTCGGCCCTTTCTAAATTTTCAATGCTCGTGTTGCCTTTTTGATTTCAGTTTCATGGTATAGAGGCGATGTCAGCACGTCCAAACGTACCCGAAGATGCACTTCCCTATCCGTTGTTAGAAATGGAGATGTTTGATGAATGCGTGCGTTCGGATGAACTGGTGGTCAACAACTTACTGTCAAGGACCACGGTTAATGGCACCAAGCATGTGCATGTGTGTTTCAGTTATTCCACTCGGGCGAAACTGGGGAATCTTGAGAATCTGAACACGTGCAGACAATTCCTCATTTTTTTCTATTTTTTTTTTCGTGAAACACATGGACAGTTTCCATTGCGATGGGAAACAGTACACAGAACCAAGGGACCTCATCCCCGGCGATCATTGTCAAATGTTTTACAACTAACCGATTGAAGAATCAAAAGGAGTTCCTCTTTTGCTTTTGTCCCCCTGTATTTTTTAATGCAAGTTTCGTGAGTGTGGTCTTCGAAACTAGAAATTCGAGAAGTGCCAGTCAACACCGCAGAGGAAAATAATGAAAAGGAAAACACTCTCCCCTCCGTCCCGTCAGCTCTCCTTTTGCCTCAAGAATCACCAGACTCCATCCACTCGACCAGTCACTTCCGAACCCACCCCGTGTCTTGGAAAACAGTCTAGACCAACTGCAATTGCGATTAAGCCATTAACCAAAGCAAGAAAACCAGCAAATTTCAGTTTGTAACTTGAAAACCATTTTGCAGCTTGTCTGGGTGCATCCTCACGTAAAACAGACAGTTGCTTTAGGTCTAACATCTCTGAACACAATTTGAAGGTAATATCGCATCTAGATGTTAGCGAATGAACGCGGATGTGAATGCGACCGGTTTGAAAATTTTCAAGAGACTTGTACGAATAACCTACAAATTTTCAAAGTTGAGGTCAAAACAACACTCACTATGGACGCTACACTACCTTAACCCCGAAAACCCCGAGGGTGTTTTCTGCCAAAAAACACTCAAAACTACCACTTTTGTTGTATTCACTTAAGGGTACCATTTTTTTTTTTTTTTTTTTAAATTCAACCGTAGGATCGTGTACCTAACTTGTCTGAGATCATGTAGTACAAATTTCATCAAATTTCACCGTACGGATTGGAAGATATTAGCATTCAAAGTTGAACAAAAAGTTTTTTTTCAAGAAGATGCTTAAATTGTCCGAAAAACTAAGATTGTCCATAACTTTCTCATCCCTAGTCCAAATAGAATGAGTCAAAGCTCCATGTATTGATAAAAACATAATATTTTAGAAAAAAAATTCAATTTTTTTTTTTTGACTTTTTGTAATTAGTTTTGGGCTGCCTGCCAATCTCCATTTCTTGCTCATTGTGCCCTAACTTTTTCATCGGGCATCCAATTGAAACAAAAATTATATATCCACAAAGCTCTTTCAAATCTACACAACCTCAAAAAAATCTCAGAAAAATTCACTTCAAATTGAGACAATAGGAACCTACTCGGACCCAAATTGTCCCCCAAGGGAACAAGTGGGGTTTTAGGGGTTAAATCGACCATTCAGTCATTCTTGAAATAGAAAATGCTCCACCATTCATTGGTTCTTCAAGGTTTTTTCGACACCCATTTGGTTACTTTTCAATTTAACTTGCCTTGTCTTGAATTTGAGTTTCACATTGTTGAAATTGGATCATTGGACCACCATTGAGGACATCTTCCTTTGCTCTCCCAAACGGCTAGTGTTGCAGAAGAGTATGCCCACTTTATACAACACCCATACATATGTTAATTAATTGAGTTGTACTGATTTGTCGTATTAGTACATGTGACACTAAGTTACCAAAACCACTCTATTTGTAAAATAATTAAACTAGTGTGGGCTGAGATTTGACAACATTTGTAGAAATTTTCCACATGTGAAATTTTGTAGCGATCCTAATTTTTCTAGGTACCTAATTTTGCACCCTCACCTGTAGGATGATTCAGTGTAGCTAATTTCTCTGCGATGAATCCAATGCTGAAACAGTGTGGAGAGACAAGATTATAGAGGTGTCACAAATTTACAAACAATTGTCGTTGGGCCGTGCACTAACTCTGCGAAGTAAACTCTTCATCCTGCCCTGTACATCAGATACCAGGATGCATAGTTTGAGAATCCATGTCAGGGCACTGGTTTGCCAAAATCAACTTTTCCTGTTCCTGTTCCTGCGTGCACTCGGAGTTTCGAACGTGAGTCGACATGGATATTCTCTTCAATGGAGAATGTGCTTTATGCTTTTAAGAGTCACTAAGAACTCGGAATAACAAAACCCCAAAGAACTGGATATGTTCTTTGGCATGCCAATATATCTGATCCGCAACCTCACAAGTAACACTGATTTCTTAACCGCTACTATCAAGCAAAGAATTTGCTCGTACCACGTAAATATGCAGAAACCAGGAGTTGTGAGAACTATTCTCTTCCCATATTCTAAGAGACTAAAATAATCTGTTTGTTGAAGATGTCTCTTCACGCATATCGTACTAATAAGACTGCAAGGTATGATAATCATATTCGGTTCACCAAACGTGAAACTTCGCTTAGGGTTGCATCCAGACCTCAGATCACTGGATCAAGGAAACAGGGGCTGCTGAAGAAGGCCGCAATCCTCAGGGCAGCCCATCATCAGATTCAGGTTCTGCAGGGCTTGGCCTGATGCACCCTTGACAAGATTGTCGATCTGTGGAAAAAAAATGAATTTAGTATCGCAAAGTAGGGTGATTAGTTGAGTATTTCAAGCTTGTTTACATTCTGATTGGAGTGGAGAGAGCATACCACAGAGATGATGATGGCCCTGCCAGAAATGCGATCCTCAAATACATTCATCAAACAATAGTTTGAGCCTCGGACATGGCGCGTATGAGGAGCAATGCCCTTCTCTAGCACCACCACAAACTCTTCATCCTGTACATCAGGCATTCTTGTCGATCATCAGAGGCTACTCAAGGAAAGTTCCATACTGACTACGTCGCATCAAAAATGGAGCAAAATATAGTCAACCAAGAAGGAATTCTAGGATGAGGTTTCAAATGAGAAAATCTTACCAAATATTGATCAACAAGGTGTTGGCGTAAGTGATCTATTGTCACCCCTTGCTTCATTTGAACAAACATGGTGGACATCATTCCTCGGCTCTGCAAAAACAACAGAAACATCACAAAGGAAGTCTAGGCATGCTCCGTTTCATCACAAGCAGAGCACAAAACTAGATCAACTGGATCAAGTTCAACTGTACAGAAAACTTCTAATCATGATGCTTGACATCTTCATTTTAGATATCAACTTCCAAAATATCTTTAGAAGTTGAATGTTATAGCACATCTTTGTTCAGTCCAAAACCAAGCGGCTTTAGGGATTCATATCGAAACATCTGATCCTACGGATAGGCCTGGACTATTTTATAGAACGCATACTGCAGCCTTCCGCATCAATTAAACGCTGATAAATCATTAATGCCCGAAACAAGAAAGTGATGAACAGAAGCAGATAGTTACCATGGGCATGAGGTTTGGAGTGAAGCTGATTGTAACATCAGAGCCAACAGCATCACTGAGTCCTTGTTCAATTTCGGGCACTGTGATGAGGCAGACAATAACCACGTTAGATTTAAGACCCTATGCTGTAGTTGAACATACATGTTGCAGTTCTGACTAAACAACCTTGGCACCACTCTGGTGACGATGCAATTTACAGTCACTTGAAAAATGTAAAAGCAGACTAAAAACTCACCATGCCGATGTCTCGTAATTCCGTAAGGGTGAATGCCCTCACAAATCTCCGTATATATATTGGCTTCCTTTGCACCTCGACCTAACCATAACAAAACTTCAAAGCTATAAGAAGTGCTCGTGACGCATTCCACATATATAATTTGTCGAGAACATCTATCAGTACGGAAACTCAGAAACAAGCAATGGAGGCAAAAACATGTGATATACCTGCACCACTGACACCAGAGTTTGCATTGATGATAATGTTCTCCTTCTCGATTAATCCAGCCTGAAAAAAATCATCAAAAAAATTCCTCTGCCCTCAGCAACAAAAATCACAAAAATCTGCCATCCGTAAGAACAGATAACAGAGATTTCTACAGTAGATGAATTTCAGTGAGGAGTGCACCTTCAGTAAAGGAATCAAGGGAAGTTGAATTGAAGTTGGATAACACCCTGGATTTGCAACTAAACGTGCTGCTCGAACATCTTCTCTGTATATCTCTGTCAATCCATACACTGCTTCAGTCTGTGCACATTCAACAGAGATAGTAAAAACGAAGACCGATAGGTTCTTTACCCCCAAAAGTACGAGCAAGTATTAGCAAGAACTTCACGAACTGATCTACAGCGCTACATACTCGATGAATCATAGACTCAAAAACCAACGTGTTCAAGACGAATTTCAAGATACTGCCAGTTCTGCGCATGCCCGTCTGGAATCTCCGACAAACACCAGTCATAGTTCTTAGTGCTCTGTGCACTTAAATGCCACAATTTGGCACTTTAAAACAAGACATTCTAGCGGATATGACCATAAAATCCAGACGTAAAATGCACAAAAGACTCCAGTTCTTCTCTAAAATGAAGCAATGATCCAAGGTGATGAACAAACGCATGCAAGGAGTTTTGCGTGTCTGAACAACAGCAAACATAAGCAACGCACAAACTCATGAATCACACAAACAATGCACTACTATCAAGTGGAGTAACATTCAACACCAATTAGAGAGGTACTAATAAAATGGCTAATGGAGATTTGAGTAGGTAACCTGTAGCTCAGGAGCACGATGGGGGCCGTTGTACCACTCTTCATATGAATCTGTGTTCCGTAGACGGAAATCCTGTACCAATTACTCATCAGAAACTTATTACCCATATGTTCCATTCAACCCCACTAGCCAAACGGTCCAAAGGGGTCGCCTCTTTATATATAGATGTTGAAATAACTAAATCGTTTCCGAAGTTTCAAGGAAGGTAACAATATGAACCAATGAAATGCAGAAATCATTCCCTGCATTTTTTTAACGATAGGACCATGATTTGAAAGTTATTATAATCCATGATTAGCATCCAAAGTAAGCTTTACAATTTTAGCTTGGGCATTTCGGGTTAACACTCTTGAATGAACACTCCCGGACAGCCACAGAAAATAAACTTCGGTACTATGTGCCAATCAAAGCGACTTTCTGCCACTTCAAGTGATCGGGACGGTCCCCTCCGTAGCTAGACGATTCATATAAAAGCATTCTGACAACGACAACATGCTCAAAAATTCGTAATTAAAATCGCACAGGTTTCAGTCAGAGCTTACCGCTGATAGATCTACCACCTTTAAATCCCTTGGAAGAGCTGCAATTATCTCCTGCGATACCATCAATCAAATCAATTCATCTAAACATGAATGAAAACGGCTTTAGAAAAATTCCTCGCACATAGTGAGCTCATTAGTGTGCGTCGAAGCGGGAAAAAATCCCATTCCATGCCCCATAGTTCAAAAACATTTGACATTAACGAGAACACTGATGAAAGGTTGTGCGAGTCTTCCACTCACCTGTGTGGTCCCATGGGGAAGGCAACAGAACACTGCATCCACCTTCGAGAAATCAGCATCCTTGACTGCAACCATATCCGGTAAGTCCTGAAAATGAAACCACCTATGTCAAGGAGGGGGCTCAAGTCATTGATAGATAACGGCCTAAAGCCCTCTAAAATGAAAGAAATCGTACCATTTAAAAATGCTTAGATGCTTTGGAGTCTTGCCCAAATCCAAATTTGCTCTAGAATGATGAAAAAGTGTCGCGTAATAAACCTGTGTAATCAAATGGGGGAAGACGGATCCTAGGGACTGTCCTGCCTTTCGATCAGCAGTCATCATGGTCACTTTGAAAACTGGATGTGTCGCTAGCAGGCGAATAATCTACATCAACACACCCCAATCGACAACCCATACTGTTAATACAAAACAAACATTCTTGGTATCAGAAGAGCAATTCTTCATGTGGCAGATCTCAAACTGCCTTCATTGCTGAGTTTATATTTTAGTACCTCTGATCCAGTGTACCCGCTGGCTCCCAGCACACCAACTCGAACAGTCTGGTTCTGACCAGTCTTGGACGACTTAACTGCCTCTAGGTTCGATGTCAAAGTCATACTAGTCTTGGAGCCTTTGCAGGGAACCAGGAAATCGCTCCCAACAGCACTTCCAGAGAAAAACAATGAATTCTTGGAAGTACCGCATCCCTGCAACACACTTCATCAAATTAGCCCCGATTCATGCAACCTATGGTGGTCTGCTAAATCAATACTTCACGTTTCAGCATGACAGACACTTTATTCAACTTAAGAACTCACGTCACTATCTTTGAGTCAATTCAAAAATTCTCCATGATTACAGAAAATAATTGTTTTCAGTAAATTAGACTACCGTATTTCGAAAATAATTAGACAGTATCGTCGCCATGATTCATAACGAGGTCTCCCAATAATCAAACAAAGGCTTCTCCCTGATACATAGGGAGGTCTCTGTGACCAATATGACCAATAGGAAGACCTCACATAAATTTCGAATTTTTTTTCCTCTACGACATTGTCTAAAACACCGCGAAAAAACTGTTAAGATCGAAAATCCGGCAGATAGACACCCTAACCCACGCATTCGATGTCCCTAAGCCAGTGATTCATTGAACTTCTAGAGAACAAAACGAGTCACTAACAAGAGCTTCGATTCCCATCACGCTGCCATTCAGGACAAACCCCATGCTCCACGAGAAACCCAAGGCGAATATGCATGCATTGCTTCTCTACCCTCATAAAATCGGGCAGATCTCGCTAAATTGGGCAGTCAATGCTACGCCCCTACAAGGCTACACGAAGTGCAATTTCAACATGGAGAGGGATGAAACACCCAACATTCACGACGTTCAATCCAAGACCATACCTGGAGAAACGTCGAGCTGGGTACCTTAAATGCCATTCCTGCTTGTAAAGAAGTCGCCATCGCTGCTGCCGCCCAAAGCCCAAAACCCAAAACCCAAATCCCCCAGGCTACAGATATCGTACCCAAGATCACACTCTGTAAGCGTACAGCTTCCTCAGAGAACTCCAGCAATTCAAGCTTGTCTCAGTCGAACTGAAACGCCACGAGGTTTAACTTATAAGGAGAGTGACAATGCTGAGGGCGTCCGTTTCCCAGCGCCGCCTCTGCGAAGAGATACTAAGTTACTGCCTGATGAAAAGAGCGTGGGGCAGGATGTGGGATGCAGCGATCCGAGAGAGAATGTGAGCTTGGACTCTAGTAGCACAGTAATTGCTGTAAAATTGGGTTCAATGGCTTGGAATTGGGTTGAGGTGGAGGATGAGGATCGCATGCCAAGTGGGGTCGGCGACTGAAGATCAAGACAAGCAAGGTGGCAGGCGACGCTAAAGAGGTGCGGACGGAGCTCCATGCTGCGGTACTAGGCCACTAGGGATCTCTCGGCCTTCGTTTGTTCCGCTCGATTTGATACCCGCGCACCGGATGCTGGAGCCCTCGAAGCACGGCCGGTTCTCACCACGCCTACAAGTTTCAGTGTCAATGCGGTTGTACATAGGATTTGGAAACCCAAGGTTAATATTTCTTGTTGTTGGATTATAAAACTGTCTTTGTTATTATCTCTAGTGCAATCAATTAGAGTAAAGGCAATAGAGAAGGGACTTTCATGCTACATCAGAATTGCTCAAACTTTGCAGAAAAGAGAAATTATTTTTTGGAACTTTTCAAGGAAGTGTGCAACATATCCCTAGGGAAAATTGGAAATAATTTGTTGGCAAGATTATAAGGAGAGGCCCATGAAAAGTCGGGGAGAAGTTTTTGACTTCCCAAAAACTAATTTTAATGCCTAAAGGCCCACGGTCATTTTTAAATCAGAAACCACTCAAAACTACCATTTCTAATGCAAAGAGCAAAAAACTCTAAAAAATTTGGGGGGCATATTTAATCATAGGATCTTGCACTAGACTAGCATAAAAATGCATTGAAGAAATTTTAAAAACTTTGACCTCATAGACTGCAAGATAATTGCATTCAGAGTGAAGAAAAAAAGTTTTTTTAACACTTTGCACAATTAGAATATAAGACTTTGAATCTTATTAACTTTTAATATTGCACTATAAAGTCTCAATTAAAAAAACTTTATGGTGGAAAATTGAGTTCAAAATCTGGGAAAAAATTATAAAAAAGGATTTGATTTTTATACTTTGAAAAAATTATTGAATAGAAGCATGTATGAGATAGAAGGAAAAACTAAAAACATTAATTGCTCTAAGAAGTGGAATTGAAACACATTAATCTCTAGTGAGATTTTTGTAGCAAGCAAATTGTACCTTGTGGAACTTTGTGTTTTGAAAAAATTTGAAAATTGAAGTAAAATATGAATCCTATAAATTATTCTTTGAATAATAGACTCTAATTGCCCATAAAACAAGAAGCTCAATAACTTTTGCATCACTAGTCCAAATAGAATGAATAAAAGCTTTCCATGTAGACAAAAATAAAATCTATGAGGCAAAAAGTTATTATTATTCAACTTTTGGGGGATTTTTTTTCTTATCCTTCCAAATTGCTTTGGGGGCTTAGGGTCAATGGCATAACTTTTGCTCCCAACATTGATTGAAATAAAACAAGCTAATGTGTACTTCTATCTTCAAAAAATAATGTCAAATTAATTGAGGTCACCCAAGCCTACTAGAAATTTCAAGTGTCCATTGAGGGAGCTTCAGGACTTTGGAAGTTAACATTGGATTTGAATTTTTGAGTTCCCTTTAGTTTGACAACAAGACAAAGCTACACCTAAAATGTAGTTTCTTCCTATGCAAATGGAAGTGTACACATTATAAAAGTTGACGAAGGCAATTCCAATTCTGGAAAAATACAAAATTGTTTTTTGATTCTAATTCTATATAGAAGTTTGGCCTCATGGTAGACTTCTATACTACATCAGAATTGGAAAACAAGTTTCAAGTTTTTCAAAATTGAAATTCTTTTTGCCAAGTTTCATGATATTTTCAATTATATGTAAGTAGAAAGAAACAACATTTTAGAAATTTTTTGTTTTGTTGTCAAACTAAAAGCAACAAAAAGTTTAAGTCAAATGTTAAAATTAGTCTTTCAGAAGTTTGAAAGTTGCCTACCCCACTTCCATAGGGCTCTCTATAAAATTTTATTGACCAACAATTTTGATTCACTTCTTGCAAACATTGTACACTTTTATATAGAATTTCAGCTAATCTGTTGTATTTTTTATACAATTTCAGTGATTTCTATTTATGAAAACTATTCACCTCAAATTTTTTAATACAACAAAAATAATCCAATTAGTTTGAAACTTCTTCATAAATTACAAATAGCAATGAAGAAATTTTGTAAATAACCTTAAAGTCCATTTTCCATTAAGAAGCTATATTTAGCTTTTATATAGTCTGTTTATAAATTTTGATATTTTATAGTGTTAATAAAACATGTTTTGATTTATAAACCATTTTGTATTGAAAAAAATTTATAGTGATTAATACAAGTATTTTGTAATGCAATGTGCAATTTATAAGGAAATTATATTTATTTATATATTAGAAAATTTTGATATTTTTCCCAACATTTAAGATTAGAACAAAGAACATTATTTTATGGTTTGAATTTTTCTCTGAAAGCTTAGAATAATTTTAAAAATACACAAATGAAGAATAGACACTTTTTTTTTTATTTAGTTTTTTACATATAGAGCTTAGAATTGCAATAATTCATTGATTTTTGGTAGTTTTTGCAAATGTCGTACACAAATACATCCTGCCAAGATCACATCGTGCCAACATGAGAGATAGCGTGCCATAAGTCAACAATGAACCATGTAATTGGCTAGCAATCTAACCACATGAAGGCTCAATAGCTCCTGACCAATAGTGGACATCGTAGCCATAGGAAAAATGCTGCGTGATTGTGATGTATATCACAATTATGGCAAATCTTGCAAGTAATGAAAGAAATGCAAAAAACATCATGTCATTACAAGCATCAAACACCAGCAACATCCATAACAAAGCAAAGAAAATAAACACCAATAATACACAAGTACACCAGGTGTACCAAGTGGTTTTGCAACCACTCCTTTATTAATAATACAGCGAGGATAAGCTCCTAAAGAAGCTAGGAAAACCTCACGGGTATCACAAAATCAAGTCTACATCATTTTTAAAGAATGTGTACATGCTTAGACGGAACTCTGAGGCAAAAGCCTTTCACTCCATTACGTGGGAGACTCATCTTGAAAAAGATGAGTCTCCATTGCTACATGTGGAGGTCATGGACATTTGAGATCCCAAATGAGATGTTGACTCCCCACCATGACCCCAAGGCATGATCCAAGCTTGCATCCAAGGGCCAAACCCACTCCATGACGTTCTAAACCACCTTCCACCACTCTCTTTGGCTTCGTAACATTGGGCCGATGAGAAATCCAAGGTCACGCTACTTGCATAATATAAAGTTTTCAAAATGTAGTAAAAACAAAACTTGTCAAGCTTCATTTTTTTAATTTCAACCAAATAGAAGTAGGTGACAAGAGTAGGATTTGATGAGGTAAATACACCTAATTCTACTACATTGTCAAATCATATTATTAAATTGTCTTACTAATTTTTTTTATCTTATTGGCAATTTGTAGCTAAGCTTAAATCCTATTTGGTTAAATTAAGCTAATGGTATAGTTCGTTCCTAGGGAGGCAATTTAAATAGGATTTGTTTCTAATTAACACCTAGTAGGCCATTGCAACCAAAGAATTGTAAAAGAAATTGTTCCTTAAACCACATGTAAATTATTTTTCTCACAAGATAAATACTAATTCCACAATTTTTTCCTCCCCTCTTAAAGGCCACAAATGATTAGATAGCTCCTAGTAATTTCTTCAATCTTTAACAACTTATTTTCTTTAACCGATTTGAGCTTTCAACTTTCCTCCAATTTGGAATACCATCAATTAAGCATTGTGCTCACCCATGACTCTTTAACTTCCGACTTGGACTGTACTGCTCACCAACTTGATATGAATGTTTTGAACAGGAACTAGGGAATCTTTAATTACCAACTTGATTTGAATGTCTTTAACTCCACAATTTGGCTTGATGTAATTTTTGTTACAACACGATTGACCTTCTTTCTTACCAAATTAGGACCAACACTTTCATAAATAAGTTCACTCATTGTTTTTCATACTTTCTTTTTAATTTGGATAAACTGATTGCCTTACAGATACAACTTGGGATCCAAAATATGACAACATTTAGACTTTATATCCAAATAAGCTCTCTCAACTAACTCATGCATTATCCAACACTATAACATGTTTAGATAGTAAGCATACCATATCAATTTCCCAACTTGAACAATTCAATCAATAACACTACAACGACACTCAACACCCAATTTGGCTCATATTCTCAAATTATCCCCCCCAAATTGATAACACAAAAAGGCATACATACTTGTAAAGTTATCACTCTTTCAACTATGAACTCATAAATTGACAAGAACTTGGAAATCAAATTGCACTCACATCTCCCAATTTGGTTACAGTCTTGATCCAACTTGGATTTATTCATTGCAAGGATACACATTCATTCACCAAAATAAAATCTATGACTGCTAACATTTTTCAACTTGACTCACATTCAATTTCCCATTTGGATAGCATACATTCTCATGCAAGGACAATAGCAATCAATTTAGAATCACAGCTAGAATTTTCAAAAGTTGCACATTTTTTCCCATCACACATCCATCACACATTGACATACACACAACGACCAATTTGGATTTAGTTCATATCATATCACCGTTAAACAAAATTTAATTGTTTGCTCAAAGTCTCAACTTCCTTCAGTTCATACATCTCTCATAGCTGCAACGTCAACATTTAGTCTTTCACACAGCAACGACCTCCCATGCTCCAACAACTTTGAAAATTCTCCAACTAAAAATCTGCATATTCTATTTGTAAAGCTCTCATAATTTTCACCACACTCACAATTTCGATTACACCATAACACATCCTCACATCACAGGCACAAACCAAATTGATTCTACTTCATCAGCACAAGTTGTAACTCTCCCACTTGGAACTCCAAATCGATCTCACAATTCTCCAATTTCCTCATTCACCTCCGCTTCGTCCAACTAGAAGTCTAGAACTCTGATCGTCACTTCATTAATTTCACCACACTCCTGCATTGCATTTCAACTTAGACATAACATCAGTATTCTCCAATTTGGTCATCACCTCAAATTGGACACCACATATCCATCATTCCATTGACACAAAAACATTTTCACCAATTAGGCCACACATGTGCACACACATAACCATTACAATTAAACACCATCTCATAGCACATTCAAATTCCAAGTAGAAAATCAAATACGCACCCAACTTGGATTGGGACACGATTGACACTCCATCAGACGGTGAAGAAAAATGAAATCAAACTAGCCTAATAGGAAACTCCACTGAATTGGAATAAGCAGCGTAACTGCAAGGTAACTTTCCAACTTCGAACTGCCATTTAAACTAACTATGTTTAAAAAAACCGAAATGCAATTTCCAACTAAGAAATTGCTACCTCACATCTACAGCTACTCATCTTCCAATTTGGAATAGAATTTGAAATTAAACACCCTCCAAATTGGAATCAACGACATCACCATCAACTAAACCATAATCTACCAAACTAGATATTGACTTGACAACCCCCACAACATCAACAAAATGACTGAAAATTGGAAATTAACACACCAAAAGCACAAAATTAAACACATACAATCACACAAACTGCCCAAGTAGAACAAAATACACCAAAAATTCACTCAAACTTTACCAACAAAATTTCAAAGTCAATTATCTACACAATTGAAAAAGGATGTTAGCTTTTGTTTTTTTACACCTCATCAAATAACTATGAATTTTCTAATGTACTAAATACAAGCATATCTACACTTAATTAAAGACTCTTATGGTTTAAAATATTTACATTGTAAGCGAGTCAGAATACAAATGGAATGGTTTTAGTTATAAGGCCAAAGTATATAAACGTATTTGTTGATTTTCAAATGTGTTTTTAGGAGTGTATTGCTGTAACTAAAGGTAGATTTGAAATTGACAAAATTAATTGAAATGGAATCAATCATAAAAATCACAAGAAAAACAAAAGACATAATTTCTCTTTTTTATTCCTAAAAGCTTCTATCTTTTCCTATTTTGAAGATTTGTCATGACCATTTATAAAATACACCTTAATAGAATAATTTGTAGCTGATATTCTTAAAGATTTCTAATTTCTAATTTTGAGATGTTTCTATATAATTAGATCTTTTATATATTTTTTTCATGCGCTAAATTATTGTCTTTAACTTAGAATTCAAAAATCCTCTTAAAATAGATTTCAAACAAAGTATTGAATTTTTTGCATGAATTTTTTAGGATGGATTTAAAATATAACACTCACAATTGGATGAATTTTTATTTTTTTATCCTTACATTTTAGTAAACTCCAATGGTGACTTTCCTTGGTTACTGAAAATGGGACAAAAATGAGTTTAATATTTATTTATAGATGAAGAACCATTTATTTTGTATATATTTAATTATTTTATAGAATATTTGAAAAAAACTAAAATTTCATGAGTTTGAATAAAGCATAATGAAATAGAGAACTGATAAGAACTTAATATTGACAAATAAATACATCTAAAAGGAGATTAAGGAATAAGTAGTATTGGGTTGAATCATAATTTATTCAAATGGTCTCCTAAAAGCACATGTTAAGAGAATTTAAAATCTTCTTTCAATTGCCAACAAGACTTACTAAAAATTAATATAATTTAATAACATTTTTATATTTTTACATATTTATTTGAATGATTTTAGGTGTGATTGAAGGTAAGGATTGAAAATACCAACATGGTCTAATACAATCCAAATGTACCTATGATGATCATCCCCGCCCATGAATGCATGCCCTCTATTTATACCTTAATTCTTTAAAGTTTGAAGCCATTATTTTGAATTTTTGCACATTTTTATTTACATCTTAGTTTGTGTACATACATTATTTATTTGGATTTCATTAAATTAGTCACCCAACACATTTTTTTTTAAAGGTTCAAACATCATTTGGGATGAATAAGAAGTAATTTGTATGACACATTGTTTGAAAGCACTCTATTCTTCATTTGAAAATCAAGAGAATATATTTTGATGCGGTGAGGGGTTAAGCCAACTTACAAAAAGAGGTTAAAGGCATGTCCAGTGGTCTTGCCTTTATGTCTAGATATGATCATTTTCTGCACATTTGAACCATTTTAGAACCGTGCTAATTTTTAAACTTTCTTTGAAGGTAAACCAGCTTATGACAAGCAAAAAGATCCATTAAAGTTTCACATCAACCCATGACAAAAAAAAATTCAATAAATAAGATTTGGGCTACAATAGGTTGAGTTTGTGGCCACAATCAAGGTTTGATGATGGTGCTGGAGTGACTAGTGAATCTAATAGGAACTTCCACCTTTAGAATGTAAATTCATCACAAGAAGTGACTTCTTTTAGGCCTTTATATTGTGGCCTTGCTAGAAGATATTGTGACTGCTTTAGATGAGCAAAATGACCATTTTGGATACACTTTTTGTTGGTTTGGGGTAGTAGAGAGATTCTTTGGGGTCAATTAGGCAAAACACTTCAAAAATTCATAACAAATTCATACTTTGTCAAGAAAATAAAATTTCTATTGCTCCCTGTTTTTTACATTTGCCTTCATATGGAAAAAAAATTAAATTTTTTCAACAATGCCTAGAGGGCAAACCATTCATTCTGCTTGTGATAGGCCAATTTATCTTATTGTAGATAGCCTACAGTAGAACACCCAAAACTATCAATATAAGCAATTCAGCATAGTTGGAGACACCTTTTCCTAAAAATAATATTTTTTGTAGTATTAACAAGTGAAAATCTTGAATATTATTAAAAAAAAAAAAGATTTTGCGGATGTGGTATGTAATTTCTATGATTTTTCAAAGTGCCGGCTCCCTAAACCACTAAATTTGTCACATAGATGGACCCTATATCAAAATTTGCAAAAATCAAAAGTTAGCAAATTTAGAGTTAAGCATTTGAAGGACACATTAACAAGAGTCCAGGGACATATTTAGTGGTAATCTGGGGTATAAGAATGGAAACAGGGACGCTTTTGGGTGCTTCTACCTTTAGAGGAAATTTCCAGTGCAGATCCAGAGTATAGAGCAGTTGTAGGGTTTATTGAGGGATTAGGGTTTCACAGTTGCCCGAAAGACCTTCAGCTCTGTTTCGGTTGGAGTCTCCTGCTGGCTATGGTGCTGCACTTGTCCTTCGTCCTCTAACTGATCTCCGGCTTTCATTTCCATCTTCGTCTTCATCTCCATTTCAATCTTCTTCGTCTTTTCCCTTGTTTCGTTTCCTGCGCATTCCCATCAGGCGATCGACTCGGAGGTCGCAATGGCGGGAACCAAGGCGCGGAGCAACACGGAGAAGTACGTGGACACGAAGCGGAAAGACGACATCCGCCATGCCAACATGGTGGCCGCCAAGGCCGTCGCCGATGCGGTGCGCACCAGTTTAGGCCCCCGCGGCATGGACAAGATGCTGTCCTCGGCCAACGGCGACGTTATCATCACCAACGACGGTGCTACCATTCTCGACAAGGTGCGCCTCGTCGTCGGTTTTTTCACGATCGTATTGCGCAAGGAGGGTTTAGGTTAGCGAGTTCTGAGTTGTGAGCGATCGGGAAGTCTGAGTGCACGTGGTTTTTGTTTTCCGGCGCTTGTAGATGGAAGTTGTGCAGCCTGCTGCGAAGATGCTTGTAGAGCTATCGAAGTCGCAAGATATTGTTGCTGGTGACGGCACGACTACAGGTACTCCGCTCACTCCTCATATCTGTTCTATCTATCCATGATCGTTACAGAGGGCAAGACACCGAAATCGACACTGAGCATTTTTACGATTACGAGGTTGTCGATATTTTGTTATTTTCTTGTTGGCGATTAAAAGAGAATTCGAACGCATCAAAGCTTGCATTATTTTGAGACTGTATGCATAAGTTATGGACGTCAAAATTTTATTGGTGGATGCTCTGAAAATTGCTTCGTCGGCAATACGTACATATTAAAGAAGCGGATGCCCACCAACTGAGCAGCTGATCGAGTGGCGCTTTTTAGTGTCACTATTTTAGGCGTTCAATGAATGGAGGATTATAGATGGCCATGGTCTTTGCTGATTTAGGGTGTTTTTTTCCACTCTGCAGTCGTGGTGTTAGCAGGAGCGTTATTGAAGCAGTGTTTGAACCTTTTGGGGAAAGGCGTTCATCCCACCACAATCTCTGAAGCTCTTCACAAGGCGTCTGAAAAAGCTATCGAGGTGAGACTGGCTTCATTGTTTTGGTAGCCTCTCTCGTGGTTGTCAAAATATTCCCGTTTTTAGAATTTTCTTGTAGATGGGTGGCACCGTCGTACTATCCTCAGCATGTTTGAGCATTTTCAGCCTCTATTATATGTTAAGGTCAGAGAAAGTGTTTCGCCAACATTGTGTTAATACGCATTGATTTGATGTTTGGGGACGCAGGTTATTAAGTGTATGGCCATTCCTGTCGAGCTTACTGATCAGGATCAACTTATTAAAATCGCAAGCACTTCTCTTAACAGTAAGGTATGAATATCGAATGACAATATTGAGCTTATTTTTCTTGTTCATATGGGCGATGTTTATGTAGAGTTATTTTGTTTAAGCTCTAAGGTCCCGTATTTCTGAAGGCGGCTGCATCCATACCTGTAGGAGTGAAAAATAAATCATTTAGGAAGGCTTAAGGAAGGTAACAGAATGTACCAATAGAAAGAACAAATCATGCCCTACATTCTTGAATGATAGAAATTTGTTTGAAAAGTGGACATTATCAACTAGTAGCTTCCAAAGTGGTCAAAGCTGACTTTCTATTTAGATTGGGCCCGTCGGCGTTTAGAGCGGAGGTCGCCTGGTGTCTATCAGTTTAATGCAAAGTATGTGGTGAGATGTACGGCACCCTTCCCTGGACTCACTAGAATGCATGCAGGTTGTGAGTCAATATTCATCACTGCTCGCACCATTGGCAGTGAATGCGGTGCTAAACGTGCGCGATCTTGATCGACCTGACAGTGTTGACCTTAGAGATATCAAAGTTTTGAGGAAGCTTGGGGGAACGGTAAGCTTAATCAGATATTTTTCTGTGGTATCGACCTAATTGCTTTTTTAAATTGCATTTGTTTTTCTGTTAAATCTGTTGTTTGGTTAGTAGTTTCTATGCTAAACATCCTGGTATCAAGGTGTTGGACAGGTTGACGATACGGAGTTGGTGAAAGGTCTTGTGTTCGACCACAAAGCAAGTCATACAGCTGGTGGACCTACGCGTATAGAAAATGCCAAAATTGGTTTGATTCAGTTCCAGATTTCTCCCCCCAAAACTGATATCGAGCAGAGTGTCATTGTGTCTGATTACACCCAAGTAAGTCCATTTTACCAATTTTGGTTTCTATTTACATTGAGTATTTTCCTTTGACCAAACAATGCAAAGGGATCCTCTCATTCTCATTCTTTGCCCTTTTCACAGATGGACAGAATTCTCAAGGAGGAGAGGAACTACATTTTAGGCATGATTAAGAAGATTCGAGCTACAGGCTGTAATGTTCTACTTGTACAGAAGAGTATCCTGCGGGATGCAGTGACAGACCTGTCATTACATTATCTCGCCAAAGCAAAGATTCTTGTAATCAAAGATGTGGAGCGAGAGGATATTGAGTTCATTAGCAAAACATTGAATTGTCTTCCCATTGCAAATATTGAACACTTCCGTGTTGAGAAGCTTGGACATGCTGACCTGGTTGAGGAGGTCCCTGTCGGTAATGGCCGGGTAAGTCTCAAATCTGTCATTTTGTTTACCGGAATGCTCGCTCTAGGTTTTGGTTCAATAAGTTCGGCTTGTTCACCTTGACTAATTTTGTGTTTATCTTCTCTGCCATTGCTTGTCCCATTTTGTAGATGCTTATGTTACTTTTGCTTAATTATTTTGGCTATTTTGGCTTTCAAGCAAATAAAATTAAATATCTCATTAATTTTTGTGAAGAGCATTTTAGACGAGTTGGGAAGCTGGTATTGATGCCCGATTCTGTTGTGGATGACTCTTAACAGGTTGTGAAGGTGACTGGGATCAAGAATATGGGACGCACAGTTTCAATCATTGTTCGAGGCTCAAATGCTTTGGTATTACATTGGTTTTAATCCGAAATTCTTTTGCATTACAAATGCTTTGATGTAGTTTTGATTTATAAAGTTTGAAATTATGGAATTGCATGTTTTCCTGTTTATCAATTGCCTTACGTCTCTGTATCAGGTTCTTGATGAGGCAGCACGGAGCTTGCACGATGCATTATGTGTTATCAGGTGTCTGGTTAATCAGCGATTTCTTATTGCAGGTTGAGTTTCCGTCCATTATGTTGTGTTTTCGATGTATTGATTTTTTGGACTTCATAGCAAGATAGTGCACTATTACTATCGTTTTGTCCTATGCAAAGCTCATTCCACTTTTAACACACTGGTGCGCAGGTGGTGGTGCACCGGAGATTGAGGTTTCTAGGCGATTGGGTATATGGTCTAGATCATTACAGGGCATGGAAAGTTACTGTGTGCGTGCGTTTGCCGATGCCATGGAGGTAATTTTTGTTCGAAACTGACCACATATTGTCGCTTATTACTTTTGCCTCTTCCCCTTGAATGATGCAGGTTTAGATTTGCTTCTTGACAGTTACCCAGAGATTCTCCACTTTTTGTTCGTGCTAATTGTAATAGCCTTCAGCCAGGCTGTTCTCGAGATTTCAAGGTTTTCCCGTTATTTACCTTTCTGTTACCACTTCCCGATATTGACGTAACAACTCGCTGCTTATTCCTTGTTTGAATTGCTTGCTGTGTAGGTGATTCCCTTTACGCTAGCGGAAAATGCTGGTTTGAACCCAATAGCTATTGTAACTGAGCTTCGTAATCGACATGCAAATGGAGAGGTATGTTCGGTTGGCATGCATTTTGATTTTCCTGATTGCCTTGTGGGTATGGATTCTGATTTCCAAGTCTGTTGGGTTGAAGAGCTTACAGTAATTCTATTGTTCTTCCAGATAAACACAGGCATCAATGTGAGAAAAGGACAAATTACCAACATATTGGAAGAAAATGTGGTACAGCCAATGCTCGTGAGCACCAGCGCGTTATCACTAGCCACTGAATGTGTTCGCATGATTCTGAAGATCGATGATATAGTGTCCACTCGGTAATTATGAAGAAGCCGGTGCATCACTGGTCCCATTCCTCTGGAAGAACGAAGTTGGTGATGAAAACAATGTGTACTACACATGTTAGGATGCATGGTTTATTTTCGAATTCCCATCAGGGTCGAATGTGCTAAATACAGATGTCTTAAAAGGGCTTGAGTAGATCTGAACGTCTGCATTTTTAATGAAGAGTATGCTTCGTCAGTGGTATCGCTGGGATGAGTGGTTAAGTGGTTACTATTAACTCCACTGTTCTTGAATGGAAACTGTACTCTTTTGTACAACCAAGTATGAATGATTTTGGCCCTTGCAAGCTACTGGGAGGCATGCAATTACTGAGGGTCTACAATTACTGGGCCACAAACTCTTTAAATTGCAATATATCTTCAGATTCTTGGATTTATTGTATATGTAGAGAGATTTTGTGTTGAAAGTAACTTCTTTGTACTGTAAGTAGTGAGCATTTTGCGTGTACAGTCGTGTCTGGAAACCCTCCGCCGGTTGCGAGTAAGGTCGGACCACCCATTTCCAACCACGGACCAATTCCCAACCGGTAGTGCTCCTATTTCCAATCAAGGCTTGTAATGTGTTTTTTATTCTTTTTTAACTTTGGGACTAGTAAGATCATGACACATATCCTAAAGTATGCAAAAAATAACAAGAAAATAGATAGTAGGAAGCTAGTTCTTGAGTGATCGGAATTGGAAGACTAGTGATTGGGAATTGGTTTGGAACACTTTTTGGCTCCCAAAATTCACAGAAATTTTAGTTTTGCAAAAAAAATTCTTAAAATTTTGCAACCTTAGTATTTTCTATCTTCCTACATGGGAAAAAACTCCATCGCATTCAATTGCTCACCATCTGCGCCACAGGAGCTTAAGTGATTAGGTATAGGTGGTCCAACCTTAGTAGTGAGATAGGGAGAGATGGCAGCTAGGATTAAATTCAAAGGTTTACATCCTTCACATTCATACGGGTCTTGAAACGATTGCTTCCGAATTAGGGCTTTCGGAGTCACGAGTGAGAGATGTTATGAAGTGGTGATGAGCAAGGGGGAACATTAAGGATGCTCAGTGCTTTGGACACCATGGATGCCCCCACAAAACTTATGAAAGCAAAGAGGAAGAAGGTTATAGAAGTAGTAGATCAGAATCCAAGGTTGAGTTGTCAAGAAATTACCAATATTGTTGATGTCAGTTTCTGTCATAAGTGTTAACAAAATCTTGAGTGAGGCTGGTTTCCGTCTCAAGATTTTGAGGAAGAAGCCATTTTGGAGGAGGCTTGGACAAAAATAAAAGTGTAAGGAGTTTGCACAGAGGCGACACTAGTGGAACTCACAACAATGGGGTCAAGTGGTGTTCAACAATGAAGCAACAATTGAGTATGATCCTTCTCCAACCAAGAAGAAAGTGAGTGTGCAATTGTGCAAGGAATTGAGCAAGAAGAATTTGAAGCCTAGTTTCAAGTCAAGGAGGACCACTGTTGAATTTTTGCATGTTGAATTTTTGCACTGTTGAATTTTTGCAAAAGGGAATTGCATGAGATTGATTTTGGTGAGAAAAGGGACACTGATGAAGCACAAAAGTCCTCGTGATAGAATAGGCCTCAATGCTTCTCAATTTACAAGTGAGATCTATGAATCTCAGATGGAGCGACTTGGCATTACGGTCCTCAAAACAAGAAGCTTCAAGAAGAATGTGGCTATGTGCAACTCCCTTGGCTACCCAACTCATTATTTTCAATCCAATTGAAAATTTGTAGTTACTTTTCAAACAACAACTTAGAAATTTGTTTCTCAAAGATGAGCATTGCTCATATAGTACTCAAACAACGACTTAGAAATCATTTCTCATATAATGAGTATTTGTTTGTTGCTCAAGAGTTGTTTGCTACCGCAAAAGAAGAATAGGAGGAGATTGATTAACCCCTAAAGAACCAGCCTGCAGAATTTGGCAACATAAAAAAATTGGGCAGGTACATGTGGCCATAGATTTACAAGTTTGAGGCTGAAATTTTAATAGAAGTTGTGGACGAGGAGTACCTTTCATTTGAACTAAATTTTATGACATTTGGAAATACGAGTCAAAAGTTATAGCCTAATATGTTACTTTTTTTCTCAGCCAGGCAGTTAGGGCAGATCAGAAAATATCACTTTTTTCAGAAACAAAAATTTGAAACTGGTTTTCCAGAGCTATCTATACGTGGAAAGCTTTTAATCATTCCATTTTGACCAATGAGTCAAAAGTTATGAGGAGTTTTAGTTTGCGGGCAGTTTTGAAATCTCTACTCTAAAATAAACTTTGAAGTCTTTTATCTTACTCAATTTTCAATATTTTTTGAAAAAAATAAAATCATAGGATGTAGATTGTTTAATACAACATTTCAACAATTGGGATTGGCATTATTCAATTTCATATCTAAATTCTTAACAATTTAGTATTTTGAATCATTCTCTACTTCATTCTACTTACTATTTTTTTCCTATATGTTGTACAATTTCAAATGATGTGAAATTTTTCAAGCATGTAGCCAACTTTTCTAGGAAAAAGAATCCAAAGAAGCACTACCATTTTGGACATTTTTTCATAGAAAAGTGAGCTTTTGAAGTGCAGCTGCCCGGTTTTTTGCAGGGGTCAAAAAACAATTTCAGTGATTTTGAATGCTTATATCTTGCAATCCACGTGGTGGAAATTTCTGAAATTTTTACCACATATTCTCAAGTCAGCATACTACAGGATCCTACGGTTACATGAGTCAAAAAAAAGTTAATTTCAAAAATTTGGTACTTGTACTAAAAATGGCAGTTCTTGAGCGTTTTCAGTGAAAACATAGTCACGGAACTTTAGGGGTTAAGACACTATTGGTGACTTTATAGATTCAATGCCTTATAGGATTCAATCTATAATCAACCTTGTTGAAGGGCATACTAAGTGGTAGTAAAGTTTAGGATTTCTTCCATGTTGCGTGTGAGTCTCAAGCATTGGTTGTCACATTTGAGATTGTAAGAGGTGCAAGATAAAATACTTTAGGTTGAACTTAGGGTGCAAAGACTTTTCAGATAGTACAAATAAATTTGAAGAATTGTAACACTTAAATTCTAAAACTTCATTGAATGCTATTTAGATGGCATTAGTCAAATTTAACAAAAAATAAGGAATTTGGGGATTTTGAGAAATTAGTAAACAAATTATAGAAGCTTTTTGAGTATTATTATCATTAGTTAGTATTTGGTTCACCAAAATGGTTATTTAAAGTAAGAGGTCTATAAATTGCTCATTTAAGAGCTGAAATTGAATTTTGAGGAGGTGAAGTTTCTTGAAATATTTTTTAGTAAATTTTCCTTGAAAGACAAGTGGAATTAGCATGTAACCCAAGTCATTTCATATTTTTTGGAGCTTTGTGGAATTAGTTATGGAATTTTGAAGTTGAAATAGCATAAGGCTCTATAATTGCCCACATCCTCAAATGTACATTGTTTGTACATTGCTGAAGGCTATAATAAAGCAGCATATACAAATAGTGTATATTTGAGGAGATGGGTGATTTTAGAGCTTGTGCACTTTTAGAAACTCCTACCTTAGTATGGGTGGATAATTAGTCAACATAAAAATTAAGATGTTCAATCAAACAATGCCACCATTGCACATTACACATGCTACAATGCCACAACTACAATTGGTGTTGAATTGTAAACTACAACTAGTGTTGAATAGTATGTTCTTGTGATTAATAGTTTAGACCATACTAAATAACCATTTTGATGTGCCAAAATTTGACCTGTGACTTGTGACCTTATGTATTTGTTCATTCACTAGTGACATCCTTATCTTTGCTAGCAAGTTTAATAGAAAATTCTTTAAGAGCTAATTTGCTCAAGTCATCCATCTAAAATAAACTAAATATTAGGCATTTTATTTTAATCCCTAAAAATTCAAAGTCTAGGAATGTTTTTTTTACTATTTTGAGTATGATATCAAATTATAATATAATTTTTGAAACTTTCTTGAGAAATATGATTACTGTTTCATTTTGTGATTGGAAAAAAAATTATGCTCTTCTAAGCACAAAATACTGGATCCCAAGCACTAAAATAAGAATACAAAAACTAAACATTAAATTATTAAATTTTTCTCATAGATAATATTTACGTCTAGATAGAAAGATTTGATTCATTCCATTTGGATTAGTGATGTGAAAATTATGGAAAGCCTTGTTTTTCAAGCAATTAGGGTATCTTCTTCTAGATCTTCTTGAAGATATAACGTATATATACGATTTGTTTCTTACTTCAATTTTGATAATTTTCCAAAACAAAAAGGACCATAGGAGTGTAGATTACTTTCTATAATAACCTCACCGTTATGATTGCCATGTTTCAATTAACTATTTGATGTTCCTTCCATCTTATACCTACTTCACCTTAAGGATTTTTTATAATGGATATTATTAATGTTCTTTTTGGATTTTTTTCAATACATTTCCAACATAATTCACCACCATAAAGATTATACCTCAAAACTTTGTAGTACAAAACATTAAAGTTGAGGAATTCAAAGCTTGAAAACCTAATCAAGCAAGGTGAAGAATTTTAATTTTTTTTAAAATATGAACATTATTATCTTACAATCTACATGGTCAAAGTGTGTAAAAATGTAGATTGTAAAGGTTTAGGATTTAAGGATTTAAAATCAAAGTTTTTTCTTCATGATGTGAGGGCTAAATAAATTTATTACCTAGTTTACACAAAATCAACCTAAAATCCTAAGTCCTAAACCATTTTATTCTAGGTTGTTGTACTTGTCATTTGATATACCGTTATAATTGGGGTTTAAAAATTTCTATTTCTCAAATAGTAATGGCCTATTTTAATCTCACTGAGCTTGTACAAGAACTAGTATCTAAAAGTGGTGATCTCTTTAATTAAAGTTAAAAATATAATTCCAATCAATACAAAATAGGAACCACTAGAATTTAATCTATATTACACAAATCGGTGTTGTAATTTTACATTCAATGACAATAGATTTAAATAAGCTCAAAAGGTTTAAGGGTTTACGGGTTTAGGGTTTAGTGCAGGAATTTACATAATTTAAAACATCAATCAAAAACAAAATACAGGATTTGGTGTTTTTTGATGAAATCAATTCATATGAAGTCATAGAATTCATGTGTAAATAAATAGAGAAAATCAACCAACGAGTTATATACTCTTCAAATACAATTAAAAAACTATACTAATCCAAAATTAACGCACGTCTTTACCAAATCGACAAAACATCTCAATAATAAAATACAGCATTTGCTATACCTTAATGTAACCAATTCATGCAATGTCATGAAATTTATGTTTAGATAAATAATAAAATTCGACCAACAAGTTGGAAAAGTTTTCAATAAATAAGAATTATAATAAACTAGATGTCATGCACGTACTTACATAATTTAGAATGTCAATTCGAAATAAAATTTAACCATTAAGTGTACTTCACTGAACCTCATAATTCATTTTCCAAGGTACGTTGTGCGGTTACACTAAAATGGCATGCATTCAATGATTTATCATCATGCTGGAATCCTATTACAAGGACCCATAACATCAATTCAGTAAATTGGACCGCCCTAGTGTATTCAAATGATTTTAAATGAATAAGGATTACCTTGATTGTACTTTTAAGGACCAAATTCACATAAAACATTAAAGGGCACGTAAGTGTATGGAAAGAAATGGTCCAACAAGTTGGAAGTTGTCCAACTTTGTGGAATCCACCATAATTTGAAACTCATGCATTTGTTTGAGTAGTTAAAAATGCAAATAAAATAAAAAGTCATGATTCCATTGTAATTCATCCAAAGCCAAGTTATGAAAGCCATCAAGCTTCCACGTAAGTGCATGGAAAAAACATATTGTGCAAGTTCTATATTTCATAGACATCACAAATGTGTGGAATCATGGAACAAATCCAATTGTTGTACAACTGTAAAGCCTAAGTTATAAAAGTATGTACATTTTTTTCTTGAACTTCATGCGTGCGTAACTTTTGCATGGTTTACCCACATGGAACGCATCTTGTATTTTTGTAAATGGCATGGCGTGTCCAAGAGCTTGATGAAGTTTGAAATTAGGAAAAAGTGAACGTGCAAAAAGTGAATTTTTCCAATCCAGGGAAGAATTGGGATGGGCTGATTTTGACATACAAAGCCCCCATAACTTCAAATTCGCACATCTTTTTCGTACTTTGTCCGTTTTGGATGTGTGTTAGCATTTCGGATAGCTTAAGAGTAGCACTTCGAGGTGGTTGCAGATGCAAAAATCACTAAAATTTAATTTCAAATGTGAGTAAGTAATATATTTGTTCGTTCAGTGTACATTGGATAATTGAATAGACAAAAGTCATAGAATTTAGAACTATTTAGTATTTGGAAAAGGGTCTTAGGACTTGCACAATTAGTTTATTTTATACACTTATGTGCAATATTTATGACTTTCATGATTTGACACTGTAAAATACAGAAATACCATGATTTTACTTCATTTTGATTCTACTTTTTAAATAAGGGAAACAATTTTGGTTTTCAAATCCTTATAATGTTTAGAAGTATTGTCCTAATTTACCATACCCATTCGTATTAAATCTTCAAATTTAAAAAAATTCTTTAAAAATCGATCAACATATTCTAAATTACTTTGAAAGTTCAAAGATTCTTCTCATTTTATTCACTAACTAAAGGGATTCGTTGAAGTATACTTACTTGTATTAAAAGTATTTATTTACCAAGTACCAACAAAATTAATAATAGTTTAGGAATATAAAAAGTAGATTTAAGAAAAATTCGAATGCATTTTGTTTGAGCTTGTTATATTTCTCCTTTCATATATCCTCAATAGGTTTATAAATTTTTTTTTGTCAATTAGTGATGGCATACTTAAGAAGTGTATGAATATATACAAGTGAGAGACACTACGTGAAAGTGGTGGTGCATTTATAATAAGGTCAAAATAGTATTGTAACTAAGGAAAAATGGGAGACATTTAAATTTATGCTATTCCATTCAAAGTGGTTGGTATCATTATATTTCTTAGATTTTGTGACTATGACTTTTCTTACTATTATTCTTAAAAATTCTTGAAGAGCTCTTTGACCATGACCTTGTTTTGATTTTTGATTTATATAAGGCAGTCTAGTGTAGTATCTTCACAAATCACATGTGTTTACAACAACTAGGAATTTTAGGTCAAATTTTTCTAAGTACACTCTCAATTGTGTAATACCATATATCTATATCTATATATTTTTTTTAAATTTTCTTTTGTATGAAGCGCTTTAATTTATGATTTAGTTTTGGTTGCCTTTACATTAATACATAGGTGGCACCAATTGAGAATAATTTTTACATAAACTGGATGCCTAGAAGGATTAGAACTTCTTTGTTTCATTTGTTGGATATAATGACATACAAGTTTTATGAGTTTAATAACTTCTACTTTGTAAATTACTAACGACAAAGTCATGATTTTTGTTTTGAATATAGTATTTAAATAAGTCAAGTTAGTGTAATTTCATACCAAGAATTACATGCAGCAATGTTAACATGTGAGCATGGAAATGCAATTTCATGAGCAGGGAGCTTACATATAAGTAGATATCAGACGAGCATTGAGTACGATTATAGTAATCATCAACAACTGTAATATATATATCTTGCACATAGGTACATTGAGGCAGGTGAGTGTGTAAGTCAAGAGGTGTCGCAAGGTACTAGCATTAGAAAGAAGAAGGTATGTTTTGATTCACCTTCTACGGGGCTGATGAGGAAATAAGCAGCTCTATGAGCCAACTGTGTAATTCCTCGTGATCCTGGGTCTGCCCCACCTACCCTTAGAATGGAGGATACATATGATAGACCTCATTTTCCAGCTACCAGGAAAATGGAAAGTGACAAATGTGCACTTACAAGTTTTGTTTAGTAAATCACTAAAAGAAATGAGCTCCTTCAAGGGCCAATGAAAAAACTGAATTGGAGAAAGTATCCAGGTTCTATTGGGACCTATTCAGGCGAATATCTAGGGCAGGTTACTCTTGTTAACTGCCCTGGAGGCACACAGATCACGTGACCGCTACCTTACTTTGGCAAACGTGTTTGAAAAAGGTTGGAGAACAGGAGCTGCACACATCAAAAGACTTATCAAAGGGTTGGATTTTGTGATATCACACAATTGCTAAGACATACAACAAACACATTGATTTTTACAATTATTTTAGTTGCACCTGACGGAGCTAAAGAAACAATTTGATGCAACATTGTTTTCGTATTTCCATGTTATAAGGCAATGATGACAAAGAGTTGTTGCTGGGGATTTGAATCTCTCGCTTAATCAATCCGATTTCTTTCACAACGTAGATACGCAAACTTGAATTGAGGTCAAGTCACACACCTGGTGAGTTGCTGTTGGCAAATGAAGTTAACTTGCTGTACTTTTATTTGGTGCCAGATAAGTCGAAGAAATCTTCTGCGTCCAGGTTACTTATGTGATGCATCTGCCACACAGATAGGAAGTGAGATCTTGAAGTGAGAATTAGAAAGTTGAAGTTGGACTCATTCCAGGGGAGGAGCAGAAACTATTATGACTTGACAAATGTAACTCATACGATTCTTCAGCAGGTGTCAAAATCGCCACCTTCAAATTACAAAGCAGATGTTTAACACAGATTCTATAATCTGTGTAAAAGCCTCAGGAGGATAAATATGGGCAGAAATCCTAAAGCCTAAACATAAGATCGCGACTTACAACTGCATTCACCATAATCACCCGTGAAAGTGACCCACAAAGCAAGGACGGTAAGAGCAGACGTGTACAAGAGAGCTGCGGCAAGATGATTCACTTGCATGTGTTGCTTGAAACCATCCTTCAAGAATCTCCCTGACCTTGAAAGCAAGTGCCAAAGAAAAGAATCAAGTCCAACGCACCAGCTACATGACCGCTGTAGTATTTGATTCATCACCCAAACAATCTCGAAAGCACAAGTGTGGTGAAACCATGATGTAAAAGACTCACGCGTGTTCATCAGCTTGTGAAAACTGACGTGGAATTGTCACAAGTTTGTCAGTTTTAATACTATTCTCTGAATAGGTTCTCTGAATTATCACATGAAGTTTGAGGCTTTTTGGAGGAACGAATTCTGTATGCTATTCGTATCACACAGGAGTCAAAGATTGTAGTAAAATCACTAGAACTGAACCTTGACCAGGACGACTGATAAAACCCCTGGAAACCAGTAGAACACAAGTTGCCCACGATATTAATTAGCACGCTCAAAGGAATCCTCCGTACCTCCCAATTAACAGCGAACTTGTGCACATAGTCGAGGGATAGACAACCCATCTCCATCAACTACAATTCATACCAGCCTGTGCTTAAAGGAAGTCATTTGAGACCAAATCTTTGTCTTGAGATGACATAAAAATGTCAAATGCTAGGTAGTCACTGTGCATCAAAAATGTCAATCAACTCTAAAATCTAATCAAAAATGACTTTTTGGAAGCAATGAAAATGACTCATAAGCACCTTACAGCAGAAAGTGTTTGACCTCCCCATTTCTCAAAACGGCAAACACACGGTTGCATAAACTCATAGCAAACATACGTTCGTCTAAACTCAGAGGAAACATGCGGTCGCATAAATCCCTACATAGCTCAATTGGAAGTGATCAAGATCTTATCAAATTCAGCTCAACTCCAGAAATTTCAAAACTCTTATGGAAGTAGAAGTCGGAAGAGTTCCGAATATGTTTGCACAGAGTTCAATTATCTTTAGTAATTGACATGAGCATGCCATCTTGATTCTGGAAGACAAAGAAGAAAAAGTTTTTGTCAGCACAAACTATGAAGAAGAAGCACATTTAAGCAGCGTAGAGACCCAAAAATCAAATTTTTAGGTGTTTGGAGCTTGAAATCTACAGTACAATTTCCGAAGGCAAATATTCTGTGTTAATATATACTCTTGTAGCTAATAGGGTTTCTCAAAAAACAAGAGTAAACCCATGTACATCACAAAGTGTTAAACCAAGAAGTTCACCAAGGCATAGGGTTTAGTGAGTCTGCTAGAGAGGCTCACTATGCTTACCTTTTTTCAGTTTCTCAAGCATTAGTCTCTACGGACCCCAAACCCAACGGTCAAGTGTATTTTCCTTCGCAGCACATTGTGGATTCTGGAGACCAGAAAAGCAAGGTCTACTCAAGTGCAAAGAGCCTAGGGCAGTGCAATGCTGCTTCTAATCTCTGGCTCCGACAAAATTAAAGCGCGACCAAACCAAACCTGCAAGAAACAGATTTAAGAATCACCAAAACGATTGCTACTCTACATAGAAACTGCCCATATGTACAGTCCACAAAAGCTCTTTCCCACTACTTCAAACTCGGTGCTCTCTCATGCAAGTCAAAACCTAAATCACAGCGAGAAAACTCACAGCATCTGCAGGGGTCATCAAACCTTCATTCAACAACAGCCAAAAAAGCCTCCAAGGAAACAAAGTTTTCCAATACCATCCCGAACATAAGATTCCTCCTCCCTCACAGCCCTCACAATTCACAACTACCATCCAAAACAACAAGACAGTACGTTCGAAAGGGACTTCTATTTGAGGGCTTAGTTTTCAGAGCGTCTTGGCAACTGAAAGCAATAAAATGCAAGCATAAATTTATCACAAAACTTGCATTGTCATTCAAGTCATCGTCAGCTAAACGGTAATAAAAATAACATCAAGTTTTGTCGTCAAATTACAAATGAGAGCAAACGAAGAATATTATTCTCAAAACAGGAGGAAGGACCAAATGCTGAAGTTGCACTAGCTTCACTGTTGATTACATACAAATTTTCAACAAAACAGCAAACCGTGGGGCACTTGCTGCAAAATATTGAACGAATCAAAAATTCATATATTTTGTTTGTGAATAATCAAGGACATCTCCTTGATTAAAATGCACATTATTTGGCTAATGACAATTGAAGGACTTCTAGGCAACATGGACCTCTCACTATAACATCCACGAATAACCACCAAAACTCCCTGAAGTCCCACAAGGAAAAACCTGCTGGTGCATTCAAGATTAAGCTCAAGCTCATCTATCCGCTCGCTTCCATGCCACATGCAAGATTGAACCCGGCTTTAAGTTCTCAAGGTGCTCTTGAAGATCACTCACTGAACGTCGTTGGAGTGAGACTTGCCTCTCTGAAATTATTTGTGCGAGACTGTCTTTTCCAAATTTTAGAAGACCTGTTGCAAAAGCTTTATCCTCCGCGACTGAGAACTCTTTCATTTTCTTCTTTGGAAGCACCTGCACCTTAGCACCCTTTGTTGGAAATTTGGACTCCAAGACTACGGGTCCAAAGCTCTATTGAGGAATGAGGAGCAACGTCGATGACAACAAGGTCCATGTCGTTGGAATTAGCATACTGTGAGCTTTCTATGGAGTTGGACCCTAATGCAAACTGCGGAAAGCCAGTGGGGACCCCTACAATAGACTTAGAAGTAGAGTGTATGGACACTGTGCTTCGCTTAATCGTGTTTGCTTGCTGCAACACCCTGTTGGTCACTTGAGAATTTGCTCCTGGACTAGTGCGCAATTTAGTCAGCATGCTCTCGTACAATTCCTTCTAGTCCTCAAGCATCTTGACCAACCCGACATGCTCTTGTTGGAGTCCTTTAAGAGCAACCTCTAACTTGTCTATGTTCTCCTTGTGCAGGTCTTTGGGAGCATGGGGCCTGGTCAGCGACGCCCTTCCGTGGAGAGATACTACATCTGCAAATATGCGATCCAATGTTAACGGCCCAAAGAGACTCCAACAAAACTTAGTGAAATCAGAGACAAGTTGTTTGTTGTCGTTGTCCCGTTCATTAGACCCTACATCGGCTTGCAAATTCATCATTTGGACCCTCAAGTCGTCCAACGGCCCTAGAACTTCACTCGCCCCTAATGTTAGCTGAGTGAAACCTGGACCCCACTTCACCTGATCTTTGTTCACTTCCTCATTGCTGACAAGTGTATTGCACAGACTGTCTAGGAAAACTATGACCGTAAATATGTCTACCAATACATCCCGATTGTTGACCATGTTGGTCAACTCCCTCACCATAAACATCTGGTTTAGGCGTTGTACATCCGTCGGAAATGGGAAGGCCCAGCTCTTTGACACAACAGCAATGACATTCTCACCCAAGGATGTCATTGCTGTTGTGTCAAAGAGCTGGGCCTTCCCATTTCCGACGGATGTACAACGCCTAAACCAGATGTTTATGGTGAGGGAGTTGACCAACATGGTCAACAATGGGGATGTATTGGTAGACATATTTACAGTCATAGATTTCCTAGACAGTCTGTGCAATACGCTTGTCAGCAATGAGGAAGTGAACGAAGATCAGGTGAAGTGGGGTCCAGGTTTCACTCAGCTAACATTAGGGGCGAGTGAAGTTCTAGGGCCGTTGGACGACTTGAGGGTCCAAATGATGAATTTGCAAGCCGATGTAGGGTCTAATGAATGGGACAATGACAGCAAACAATTTGTCTCTAATTTCACTAAGTTTTGTTGGAGTCTCTTTGGGCCGTTAACGTTGGATCGCATATTCGCAGATGTAGTATCTCTCCACGGAAGGGCGTCGCTGACCAGGCCCTGTGCTCCCAAAGACCTGCACAAAGAGAACATAGACAAGTTAGAGGCTGCTCTCAAAACACATGTTTCTTCTAGTGTCCCACACCCAATTCGTGACCAACTCGAAGCCTAGCAGCTCTTGCCTTGTTGGACTTGCAGGGTTAGGATTTGTCATCTTGAACACCAAAGAGCTAGACAGAAACTAAAATAATGCAAAAGTAAGCTACTCACAAATTATTAAAGCCAAGCAACACAAAACACTCAATTCCCAATTACAAGGACTCAAATATATAGGCGCATTAGAATTATCGCTATACTAGAATATATAAATAGAAGCAACTGTAGTTCAAAAGGAAACATTCAGTTACATTGTAGTTACAAAGGAAAAGCCATTGGTTGTTCTAGAGATGACCGTGTAAGGTGGCTTGAACTACAGTTGACAAAGAAACCCCCACTTTAGACACTGTAGTTCAAAAGGAAAGATTCAGTTAAGTTGTAGTGACAAAGAAAAAGCCTTCAATTGGTCTAGAGATGATCGTACAAGGTGTTTTTGAACTACAGTTGACCAATAAAACCCCACTTCAAACATGGCAGTTCAAAAGAAAAAACTCAGTTACACTATAGTTAACAAGGAAAAGCCTTCAATTTAGGATGAGACCATCATAGAAGGTATTTTGAACTACAGTGGACAAGATAAACTCCACTTTAGAAACTGGAGTTCAAATGGAAAAATTCAGTTAGACTATAGTTCAAAAGGAATAGCCTGCAATTGTTCTAGAGATGACCATACAAGGTGGCTTGAACTCCAATAGATAAATAAAAATTTGCTCTAGACACTATACTTCAGATGTACAAGTTTACACAAGGGGTTAGATTTAGGCTTCTATTAATGCCTAAATGTAGATCCATGTCTAAATCTAACATTTCTATAGTTTGGCTACATGTTCAGAATCCTAAGAAATTCAATAATATATGAGTATTCAAATAAAACCAAGACATGCGAGATTTGAAAATCACCTACAAAATCACATATCAAAGAAAGTTTGAACTAATTAATAGGCTTCATTTCTAAAGCATAGAAAATAGACATATAGGTGCAACAATGTAGATTTTATTTAGACTAAGCATAATAAATACTTATGCCTAAATGCCTTGAATTTACATCTACCTGTATCTTGTTCCTGTCTTGGAACTCCATGTTGTGGGTGTAGCTTGAAGTATTGGCTTCTCTGCGCTTCCTTTGGTCAATTTAATTGTTTCTATTAGTCTTTGAAAATCAAAGAAGATGTGTGACCCCTGTACAATCATCTACAAAATCATATTTTGAAGAAAGTTGGATCTATTGTAAAGATTATTATTCTTTACTAACAAAAATTCTATCTTTAATACAGTGAAACTCAATTAACAGCAAAGGTGCAACAACATAGTCTATCAAGTGACCATATAGTCCTATTCCGTTGGACATCACTTGTTGATGGGTGAACATATATATATATATATATATATATATATATTTGGATATGTCAATTCTTAGGAGCTACATTCTTTCATAACTATTTTTAATGTAGCTGTTATGTACCAAATGGTTGACTAAGTGAAAACAAATACTAGATTGTTGAATGTTGGGTCAAAGAATCCAAATGCATTAAGTATTTAGGCCACATATAAAACCAGTTTCAACTGGTTAGTTATGTATTTATTTTTATTTGAATGGTAAACATCAAGTATACAATTCCTTTGGGCTCCAAAAGGCTTATGCAAGTATGTACTACAGAAGAGGCGCATCTTCTTCCACGTGCTTAGCTTTGACGTACCTCCTCCAATTTACACCATGTTTGCCGACAAAATGACGAGCGGCACCAACACGATTCACATAGACACCTCTTACTTTGTAATATCCGCTCCCACGTGCTTTTTGTAAGAAGATGGGATGAGGGTTAGGGTTCTGATGTTGATTTGCGTGATTTTGCCAATACGCGTTCTCGATAAAGTCTTGAATCATTGGACATATGTGTTCCATGTTGTGCTCCCAACCATCGTACTGAAACTGAGGGAGTTCTCGTTCAAATTGAACACCATCAATGGTCATTATCTAGTTTCTAGCTTCTACGAGATGACGTGGCATGTACTTGCCACTCCATCCAAGTGTCTGGCGTGCCTCGGTTAGAGTGGTCCGCATCCTAATGCTCGGCTTGTTTCATTTGCGCCTTGCACTTGTTGTTCAAATGCTTGAACCTTTGACCATGCGTTTTCTAGAACCTCCTCTACTTGAATGCTTCGAACTTCAAAGGGTCCTCCCAACATTCTTTCAATGCCCGATATAGTTAGTAAATCGAGGTCACGACAAATGTTGTGGGCCTGTCGGACCGTATTGACACCAACGACTGTGATTTCAATCCTAGTACGGTAGTACCGAGTAGGTGATCTCTGAGCTCATTATCTTCATAGCGTTCCCAATCTTGCAACAAGTTCTTGAGCTGCTGCACCCTTGTGCGCAAAGTTCGTACGGTTGTGGGCATATCATCCAAACTATTTTTTGGTATTCCCGAAATTACAATATGGATCAACTCTTGATAGATCTTAATGTTGTCTATCCCTTGGTAATTAGGCACGGTAAAATTAATGGCACCAAAGCCTGCAATGTTGAACATGTCGTGCACCCTTCCTTTTCTAAATATTCGATGGAGAAAGAGTTGACTCTCACCAAAGCGAAAGATGTCCACCGTTGCTTCTGGAAGTTGGGTACCAATGTCGAATTTGTTTCTATTAACTATGGCTAACGTACCGTGAAGAGCTGTATGGTGTTCCACAAAACGATCAATTTTGGGTTGGGCCTTTAGATAGGACCGCTTCATTCTGGCCAAAGAAACCAACTCGACATTCTTTATGTCTACAAGCACGGAGGGCCTCCACCATGGCTTCGAGAGGGATATTCACTTGGCTCTTTGAGAGAACTAGGTCATCGCCACCAATTGTCAATGTCAAATAGTGGCTCCTTCGCAACTCTTGGCAAATCAAACGTTTGCCACGTTGCCTCTCCATTGATGTGATCCCTACATTCACCTTTACTACAATGGGGTCTGAAATTACGTGCAACCACTCACAATAAAAATTTAAATCCCTGAGAAGGGCTCTACGTATAGTTGGTCGGACGATTTCTCCAAACATACTGGGTAAATCACATATGTCCATCATAAAACATGCAGCGTCCACATCCACATTAGGAGATTCAAGGTTCAGGTGTGCAAACCTCCGACCTATTTCTAGCCAAACGGGATTAGTATCACCGTAGATGGCATCCATCATGTTTTCCATGACAACAATCAAGAAATGATAGCTTAAGCACGTTGAAATTCAAGAGAAATTAAGAAAAAACAACTAACCCTTGCATATCCTAAGCCCTATCCACTATAAGATAGTTGTTATTATATTTCTTCCATCTATAGTACATGTCATTATAAAACTTAAAAGATATATAATAGTAAATGAAGCCAAACAACATTTATTTGCAGTTTAGGAAAGTAAAAGAAACAAAAAAAATAAAGAGAGAGAGGAAAAGGTCCACAAAAAGTAAAACAAACAAATAAAATCTTTATTTAATCTTGGAAGTAGCAGAATCTAGGAAGAGAAATGTAAAAGACTTTATTGGCATTTTCTAGGCATCGTGGTCCATCAAGGCGGAAATGCATAATTACTTACTGCTATTAACTTGGGATTAGTGACAAAGGCTGCTTCTATTTGGTTCACAAAATTTTAGAAAAAGAGGGGTCCAAATATAATTTTAAAATATGTGCAAGATTCGTAGTCATACACTGAAATGCTTGTTGAATGAGGCTTATAATGTTGTGTTCTTCCATAATTATGATGGCGCTATCCTACTTATAGGTACATAGAAACGGCCCAATAAGTTGGCAAAAGCCATAAGAAGAACCATCAAGTTATTCATGAATAAAATCCACTAACAGTATTGTAGTAGAAAGACAACATTCGCGAGAAATCAAGTTCGTAGCCCAAGTGACACACATGTAACTACTCAACACTTGCTCACCATCACCACTTGCCACTTTTGGCTCAAAGCAATGAACTCGGTTTAGTTCCACGTCCTTGCCCTTTCCATTGGTTAACTCAAGTAATATCACCTTTTGTAAGTACGTGTTTTGACCTACTTTTGTAAAATGCTTTACAAAGATAGTTGCCATGCCGCCATGAGTCCAACTATCTAGCTTTTGAAGTAATAGTAACGGTAGTCATTTCCATATAGAAGATCAAGAATCAATTGACAAACGACACTCAAGCATAAACGACAACTGGATTTATTCATGATGGGTAACATTGCCACCTTGTTGGGTGCAATTGAAGCCATTAAAAACATATTCATGGTTTTAGATGCTCCCAAACATATGAAACCCCATTTATTTAAAAAAAAATTTGGCATACTTAATTGTTTCTCTAAAAATTGAGTTAAAAATATTTATGTTCATCCCAAACTTGGTTTAAAAAAACGGATTAGCCCTTACATGGTTTAGGGCAATATGTATTTTTACATGGGCACCCGATTAGAAAAAAAATTATTATTACCACTAAGGAGGTAAATTATCCTAGTTTGATATCAAAAATTGAAGAACATTCGTTAGAAAATGAGTGCAAAGGCACCTATCCGGGATCAGGTATATACATTGAACGGTCATTTGGTCCTTTAGGGGTTTATATTCAAAAAAAGTTAGAAGTAGAAAGGAAATGATGAGAGTGCATACACTCCATATGTTCATATGTTGGGATTATTATGTTTCAATTCCATTTCTGAACTATTAGCAATTTTGCTTTCCTTCTATCTTGTATTTATTAATGTTCAAAAAGTTTTTGAGGATGAAGATTATGTTCCTTTTTTTTTAATTTTTTCCTAAAGATTCTCAACTTAAAATTTCAATGTAAAATTTTTTAATCAAAATCTATAATACAAAAAAATGTAAAGTTGAGAGGATTTAATGTTTTATAATCTCATATGACAAGGGTTTTGGAAAAAAAATAAGTACTACTCACTATGAATGCAAACATCTTGTAATTTAGGGTTGCTAAAGTTTCTTAAAATTTCTCTTCCTAGTCAAATGTAAGATCCTATGGTACACCTTGCAACAAATTGAATGTTCTTTTTTTGCTCTTTGGACTAAAAATGAAAGTATTTGAGTAATTTATGATTAAAAATAATGACAACACTTAAGAATTAGGGTTGGACATTGTGTATGGCTCATTCCAAAAGAAGTTGTTGAAAACCAAATATATTACAAAGAATTTAATATTGATTGGAAAATTTTCTACCTCTAACTTCTGAAACATAACTTAAGAATTTTGCAATGTATTCATAGACGCAAAAAAGTGTCTGATAGAAGAGCGTTGAAAATAAATTATGACATATTGAAGTTCAAAGTAGATAACAAAGTGTTTGAGGTCTTAGCCCTTTGCATGATATACCCAAAAAATGAGTTAATTTATATATAGATGTTTTTTGAAAAATAGTAGTCGGTTTCATTGTTATTGATTGTTTGGATTAAATATAAACACTTTGATTGTTCAATAAGACCTTAAATGTTGATTCAAATAAGGTTTAGGGTATAGCTTAGAAAAATATCAACATTTTTTGAACCTTCTTATGGTGTTTTTTTTGTTGCAAGTTCAACGTTTGTTCAAAGGCAAAGTTGAATGGATTCAATGCTATATGTGAAAGAAAATGCACCTTGAAAGAAAAAATTATAGGAGCCTAGGATTGCTAAAACTGACCAACTCTTTGGTGAGCCCCAATTACTTTGGAATCTCCAAAGCAAAAGGTCTTAAAGAAATACCGAGCCTACTCAAAAATAGAGAACTTCAGAAAACTCTTTTGCTGTGATAGAGAAAACCCAAAATTGTATGACAAACTGAGAATCATAAATCGCCACTGATGCGACTCTAATTGCAGACAACGTTTTGTCATGAATTACTCACTCGGAAGTATTGTGACAGACTTTCACCATTATTTGTCTCAAGAATATTAATAATTTCCGTACTCTTGGCCACGACAAGTAGCTCACTATCTTTCAGGAGCTCTTCGAGCAAGTCAAGGGTTTCCGACAGCAGAACGAAATACTCCTCCTTCAAAATTACTACTAGCAGCTTCACGACTCTCTGTGCAAGGAAGCGAGGTCTCAACTTTTCCCTCCTTGTGCACATCAATACCTGCTCCAAGACTTTGTAATGTGGTATAAGGAATTCAAGTGACTTGGGAACTGAAGTCATGGAGCTTGTAGCTATCCTAATTTATTGCTTGCAAGAAGCATTCAAGGACATGAGATTAAAACCCTAGCACACAACTTGTCTTTGAATTCCATGTATTCTTCTAATCACAAAGAAGAAACAATATTGAAGATAGAGCTCTATTTTTGGTAGATACCAAACATCACAATTTCCAAAACTGAACGTATTAGGTGCTGCAAACTGTACATCATTGCTTCCAAAGCAATGATTTGAATCCCCTCTTCTGAATCATGGGCTCTCTCAACATATAATGCCAATAGCTGCTTTAGAGCAAGATTTTACTAAGACAACAGTCAAACCAAATGCAACAAGGATTCAATGTGAGTAACAGAAACAAGAGCATTTGCCGTCATCCACACTGAACATTAATAATTCATCTTTAGCTTCAGCAGACAGCAACACAAAAAGTGCTAGACAAGAAGCAATAATCGACGGATCACAAAATGCACAAATCTCTACAATCACATCTTAGTTACAGACCAAATACAATTTGCTTCACCTCTGATTTATCAAGCAAAAAAACAAACCAATCTATACCTTCTAAACTACTCTCTAGAACAGTTGCTTTTCGTTTGTCTCATTGTCTAGAGTTTTTTTTACGACAGGCTTGGCGTCCTGACATCAATAAGCCAATTAATATTTAAACAAGACAAGTGGACCTTAGAGAATTACATAAAAAATAATTCAATACAGGGAGATACTTTGTGAATTGCATGCTTTTTGTATTTGTGCACTGTCATATTGATCTTCTTTTCATCCATTGAATAATAAGCATATGCTATTTCATGTCTCATTCAAGCACATTCAAGGATTAGAAATGGCCTATATAAACCTCAACTAAAAGAGGTAAATAAGTGTATATAACTAATTAGATACAACTTCTCCCTCTAGTTTCAATGTATGCTTTAGAGTACCACCCCAATGCTGAAGTGATACCAAATTGCAATGTCACAAATGCCTTAACCTCTTAGCACCCGAATCTTTTCATAAATTTTTGCATATTTTTGCATATATCTTTATAAATATATATTATTTACTTCAATTTCATCAAACTAATCATATAGAAAGTGCCTTTGAAGAAGTCAAGCATTGGTTTTGATGAATGAAGTTTTGTGGTCATAAACGCTCCCGAAAACTCTACGTTCATCATCCACATTTTGAATGTTTGAGCGCTAAGGAGTTAAACAACATGAAAACATGTCATTTCTTGATAATGTGTTATTCAAAGCAATAGTAATGCTAAAGAATATAGTATGATTTCTAATGAACTCAAGGCATGCATAATTCATTGACTCCATTTTCAAATGAGATAAAGTAGACATATCCATTATGGCCCTTCTTCCAATGCCGCCATCTATCTACATTTGTCACAAATCTCAGTCGAGTGTGTATCGAGGACGCAATTGGTAGAGGGATATGCATACCTTTATAGAATGGTATATAAGAATTGGTGTTCAAAATAATGGCTTAACCATCAAACAAACTCTTTGGGGTAATTGCAAAAATACTTGTATTGTTTTGATGTCACATATTGCTTGTCTAATGTATCTTGAGTTTTAACTTTAGAAATACTCATCCAATAAAGCCAAATTCTGTACTTAAAGGTGGATGTTATCTTTTGAATTATTATTATTATTTTTTGAATTTAAAAAAATCCTTATCTACTTGAAGTTCAATTTTTCTAATTCATCACAATTTTAGGTTTCATGATTTTTAAAATTTTTAAGTGACCATAAAAAATAAAAATTTTAAAAGTCAATTTTTAAGACTATATTCCTATCATATGCATGTCCTTACGGTGGAAAGAAAAACTAAAAATGAAAAGTTTCATGTCTACCTCATGGATGTGATTATGGATTTATGCACAAGCATTTCTAAACATTTTTCCATCATTTCTTTACTTGAATCTTGTTTCTAGATAAATTTTGAGGATTTTTAATTTTTTTTAAATTTCTTTGACCACTTCTGCGATTTCTAATAATTTAAATATCAAATGATCTAATTTCTTAAAAAATTTCATTCATCTACTTTGTGAATAACTTTTAGAGATTTATTTTAGCCCTAAATTTTTGAAGATTTACTATTTGTAGTGTTTTAATAATTTATCATATTTTATTTTATTCCAAAAGAAAATCTAGAAGTTCAAAGTGCTCCTAGTTTTATTGTAAATGCAACAAAACCAACAAGGACTTCTTGCAATTAACTTACATTCCAAAAACATGTTTGAAAATTTGGAACACATAAAAAACAATTTTATTTTAATGTTGTGATAAGTTCTTTGATGTTAGGGTTCCTTCTTTATAATTATAACCTTGGGTTTATCTTAGAGGTTTTCACATATATTAGCTCATTTGGTGGGAAACCTTTTGTGTTCTTCCAATAAGAAACCTTTTCCATTGACCGCATTCTACCCAAGCTAGGATTGCAACAATGTTGCAATGTAAGTTGTGATAGCAATTTGGTGGGGATTGCTAGCATATGAACACAAAATCCTATGAGCCCATGAGCCTAGGAGTATGTATCATATATATCCTCTATGGTTATGGGTGTCTATGTTATTGGTACCTATGTTATAGACTCTCTCCATGTTATGATTATAGTGTACTTAGGCTATAGGCACATATGTTATAAACACCTTCAAATAGTTGTAGGTATGTGTACCTCCAACTAGGTGTAAGGCTTGTAGGCTCATGTCTTTGCACTCATGCGCTAGCATTGTTGGTTATTGTCATTGGAAATTTAAAAAATAACATTAACAAATTGGGATTAACCCCTAAAGGTTTTTGACTATGTTTTCACCCAAACCGCTCCAGAACTGCCATTTCTAATACTAGTGCCAAATTTTAGAAAAAAAACATTTTTGGACACTTGTAGCCGTAGGATCTTGTAGTAAACTTGTTTAAGAAGATGCGAAAAAAATTTCAGAATTTTCCACCAAGTGGATTGCAAGATAATAGCGTTTGAATTGACAAAAATCCTTTTTTTGTCCCTGCAAAAAAACGGGCAGCTGCCCTCCACAAGGTCACATTTGTATGAAAAAATGTCCAAAATGATGGTTACTCTTTGGTTTTATTCTTCAAGGCAAGTTGGCTACATGCTTGAAAATTTTCAGATCATTTGGAATTGTACAACATAGAGGAAAAAAATAGTAAGTAGGAAGAGGTAGAGAATGATTCAAAGCACTAAATTGTCAAGAATTTATTTATGAAATTGAAAAATGCCAATCCCAATGATTGTAATGTTGTAATAAACAATCTACATCCAATGTTTTTATTTTTTTTCAAAAATATTGAAAATCGAGTTAAATAAAGGACTTCAAAGTTTATTTTGGAGTAGAGATTCCATAACTACCCTCAAACTAAGAATCCTCATAACTTTTGACTCATTGATCGGAATGGAATGATTCAAAGCCTCCCACGTACATATAAATCTAAAGAACCAATTTCAAATTTTTATTTTATTTTAAAAGTGACTTTTAAAGAAGTTTTTTTTGCTGCCCCAGCTGCCCGCCGAACAATGAAAATGACATATCATGCAATAACTTTTTAACCATGTAGTCAAAAGTTACGAAAATTGTTGGACCTTAAAGCTACTCCTCGGGCACATCTTATGTGAAAATTTCAAAGAAAAAAAAGAAAAATTCCGGTCATAGTGAGCTGCCCAAAATCGCTATGTTGTCAAAAAACAGTGTTTGGTCCTTTAGGGGTTAAAGAAGATTGCAATCAAACAACCTTTTACTTTTGTCTATAATGTAGTTTTAAATTTTTAAATAATATTTTTAGATATTAAATAATATGTAGTTTCAAATTTTTAGATATTAAAAAACAGCATACACCAAATAAACATTGAGTATTTTTAAAATGAAAAATTCAGCTTAGATTTGCCATAAAATTTGATCATGAAGCACAAAAACTAACCGTGAAGCTCAAGGCAACAAGACTGCGATCCTCTATACCAACATTTCATGATAGCGGATGAATCTAATGCACCGAAGTACTGTGATTTGCAAAAGTTGAATTGTATGCCATATTCAGATCACATTTTTTTACTGATTGCAAGGTGGTGGTCATCTCAAAAAGGAACTAGTAGAGAAGATGGTATGTAACAATGATATCTAAACAACTACTGCTACAGGGCTATGGAATGCGAAGACAACTTTTGCTGACAGTTAGATTTTCGGCACTCCATTTTTGTTTTGAATTGGATCCTCAAGAAGAGGTGCGAGGTTTGCACCGGCCAAGGAAATAGTGCAAGACCAGGCAATACGCTCGGAGTCAATCAGCAAGCTGCCAGATGGACCCGAATCCTAAAAAAATTATATTAATATCATGGAACTCGATGAGCCCAGTATCAGATATTAAACTGATAAGAACAGATACTACGCTTGATCTTTGCCAAGAGGCTGAGAAAGGAACGCTTCTCCCTTCTCAACCAGACCTTGTTATACCTTCACCTCGATGTCGCTTTGACAAAGCATATTTGACCAACGCATGGATTGCCTCTTCTCTGATGGTCTTGCTTCTGAGCTTTAGACTTCCTAGAAAGATGCAGACAAGAAGGAACCAGTTTATCTCAAACCCATGCGCATCAAATTTTGTAACCACTCCTTCTTGTGCCGCTCTGCGTTGTAGAAAGTAAATTTCCTTCCCTCCACCCCTCTGTTGTTTATTTTTGCCTTTTCAGCATTGTCTCCGAGGAATCCATTACAGCCAGCAGGTATTGTACTCGGACGAGTTCTCAATAGCAGCACTGAGAATGTAGGTGCATAAAAGATTTGACAAACTCACGTACTTGGTGATGTGTTCAGTTGCCAATAAATGAAACTCAAACTGAAACTTTGTTGTACTAGGAAGAAGAGTCATTCTGAGTTCATTTATGGTGGCATTGTCTAGCAGTCCAGCATTGGAAACTCTAGTCTTCCTCGAGACGGAATTTAAGGAGAACAAACAAATTATAAAGAATGTAGGGCAAAACATCATAAGAATTTCAAGCAAACATCACGGAGGATTGTGCCCTGTTGAACCACATACATGAATATACCAAAGGTTAAAATAAATTAGTTCTTGCAAAAGGGCAAACTTGACAAAATCAACAAGTTTTAGGAAAATTGATTGCAATTTTGGCAATTACAGAATTTGAACAAGCCAGCATTTGGCAAGATTGTAGCCATCACCATATCAAACAACATCTCCAGTGAGTCTGAGTCCATCCATAGAAACAATGCTATTACTACAAAACCATCGATTCTAAGCAACAGCCCCAGAAGTCCTTACACTCCTGAGTTCGAGCTCCATTTGGGTATGTGTTAAATGAACAGATCGAGATCAAATAGACACGTAAATCCAAATTGAGTATTTGGACGGCGTTCCTCGGCACGTTGCAGAAGTTCCCCGTTAAGGAGGTTTAGCGTGTTTAAAAGGGACCCATAAAAATTCTTTAGTTTTTAGTAAACTTGCAAGAAAAGACAGCTAGCCCAACGAAGGTCTACAGGCAAGTCAACTTTAGTCATGTCCAAGGAGTCTTGCATTACCTCTTCATCAGAGGGTTCTTCTTTGCTGCTACTTTCAACCAGAGTCTTCTTGGCAACGATCTTGACAGGATCTGCTTTTGAGGCCTTCACCACAGGCTCAGGAACCTGAAAGGCTATACTGTCCACCCTGAATCCAAAAACCAGTAGAAATTTTGTCTGTGAAGTAAAAAAAGAACCACACAAAATATTCCACGGGTTGAGGTTAACTTACTGCTAGGGTTGTCCATCCTGACGTGACGTTGGCTTTTCATGTTGGGATGTCCGTCAGCGACGGTCTGGACGTGTCCAGACGCGTCGGGATCGCGTCAAGATCCAGATTTTTTTTTTTTTTTTTTTTTTTTTGAGGACGGCCTATCCATCGACCTGGACGGACTGACCATCAATGGGACGGACCGTCCGTCGACAGGGACAGACCAGCCGTCGACAAGACGGACGGACCGTCCAAAAAAAAAAAAATTTGAATACGGATGGACGCTGGGATTGGATCCTGATGTTTCGTCAATGTCACATCCGTCCAAACATGACGTGACGGTGACAACCCTGCTTACCACATGATAAGGATTAGGGTCAGATTGAACAAAAGTCGTCAATCTCTGAAGATTTATAAGTATCAGCTACTTCATGCAGTGAAGACTAATACCCTAAACCCATTCGGAACCCAGCCATGCAAAGTTGTCCCTCAGCCATGCAAAGTTCCACACAAAGTTCCACACGAACAACACAGTCATTTTTTGTTGTCAAATGAAATTAAAATCGGAACAGGTATGCAATACAAAAAAACTATAATTGTTTCATTGCAACTCCCTGCACTCCTATAAAATTCAAAGGTGAAAACTTGCCACTAACTTCCAAATGTAAATTAACCACAAATGCACATCACTGAGCAATGCACTACTCTTCCTTGAGGTCTTTCTTTACAAGAATTCAATATCTGTCCCTGAGATTCATGTTAGTACGTTGTGAGTGTTTTAATCTCCCCCCTTCAGAGGTAAAACGTGCACACGGATTCTAGCGGCATGAAAAGTAATTTCTAGGGGATGAAATTAAACGTAGTGTTCTTTGGCCTTCCAAGCAATGGACACTTTGTTATGTTGATTTTACCTAATTTAAATGCTTCAAAACACACTAATAGTTAAGAAATAAAGGTTGTTAAGGGTTAATTAAATGCGATTAAACTTCTAGCTAAACTAAAATTCTACCTAATCTAAATCAAAGAATACAATTTGCCCTTTCCGAAATGGTAAAGCAAGTTGGATTCTGATATTCCTAGCAAAAGTTATGCGTGGATGAAATTTGGCCCTAATTCTATCCTAAAAACTTCATCCGTCAACTAAAAATAGCAAAATAATGTGAACTAAATCTAAATTTCAGGGTTAAAAGGTTGATTAAGTTAACTAATGGAATTTTGAGAAAAACCTAATTTTAACCTATTTTCGGAATTTTCATCCAAATTTAGGTCAAATCTTCATCCACACTTTTATCCTTTCAAATTAAAGTAATTTTAAAAGTAAAAGGTGGATTTGGAATCTTCAAAAGATTCTCTAAAAGATTATGGTTTCCAAAGATTCCCTAGTTGTTCCTTGAGAATATTCCTAATTATTCTTTAATTAAGCTTAATTCTAAGTTATTATTCTAAATTTAGTGATTTTCTATAGTTTTATGGTTTTTATGGGTAAAGTGATAAATTACTTTCTTATAATGGTAAAAAGTAAGAATTTTGGACTTCTAGATAAAAACTTATGAATGAATGAAAATTCCCCTTAATTGGATGGAATTCGGTTTCAATAAGTTTTATGTAGAATTTAAGGGATAAATTAGGGTTTAATCTCCCCAATTATTTTAATATTCCTTAGATTCCTAATTTACGTTAGATTCCTTTTGAAATTCCTTTGGATGAAATTACTATTTTGGTTTCCAAATTAACTCAAAGTTAATCTAAGTATTACTTTCACGGTTATAGTTAAGTTATTTTAAGGTTTTCTAACGATTTTAAATTCTAACTAGCTATTGGATTTCTAATTGTTAATTTTGTTAGTTTTAGTTTTCTAATCTAATTTTTAAAGAATGAAAGCAAAAGAAAAGACAAAAGACAAGTTTTTAAAATCATACCTCAGTATCGAGAATGTCGATCGTCCCGTCGTCGCAATACACGAACATGATCATTTCCTCGTTGTCCTCCATCGCCTTAATTGTTGTTTAATCGTCAAAATTCTTCACGTGTTGAATTCGCCCTTCTTATTCTTCTTTGTCCTTCGATTGTTGTATTATTGTTGTTATTGTTGAAAGCTTGGCAGAGTTTGTAGCTTAATTTTTGGGGGTCAAATCGACCAATTTCAAGTTTCCAGTACCCGTTTCCAGGTTTCAAAAAGTCAAAGCTTCGCCGTACGGGGGCAACCCCAGGACAAACGGAGCGATTCAAGCAAATCTTAAGTTTCAAGTACCCGTTTCTAGGTTTCAAAAAGTCAAAGCTTCGCCGTGCGGGGGCAACCCCAGGACAAACAGAGCTTCTTAAGCCAATTTAAGTATTTCGAAAGTTAGATTCTAAAGGAGGTACACATGACAGTGTTTAACCGAACATTAGAAACAAATCTTCCAAAATTTCAAATCAAAGTCAACGTTTAATCGCTAAAGGAGGTACACATGAAAGTGTTTAACCGAACATTAGCGACCAAATTCTCAAATTCCGTTATACAACGAACTTTGAGTGGGAAATTGGTCTAAAACACTTTTGGCAAAGTCAAGCTTCGCCGCCTTAAGTATTTTAGTACCAAATACAGTTTACGTGTCCCAGTGTGTTAGTATTCAAGTAATCCAAAGCAAGTTTCAAAGTTTTGGGGCTTTAGGCCTCCAAATTCAAACAAGCAAAAAGCAAATTGTTTTGAAGGGACCCTCCAGTCCTTCAAAACAACACAAGAAAATGAAAGAAAATCAAGAAAATAAAAGAAATAGCCAAATGCTGGCTTAAAAGTACTCCAACGATGCGTTGGTAGTACAACAACAAAATAAAAGCAAGAATGAAAATGAAAATTGGTCCAACGATGCGTCGGTACCAAGAAAACAAGAAAATAAGGATTTGGTCTGACAGCGTGTCAGTACCAACAAGAAATGCAAATGAGGGTTTGGAAATAAGAATGAGGGTACCGACAAACTCAAGGATAGGCCTTTTTTACTCGAGCCAAGCCCTCCCCGGTAAGTTGTCGGTTAAAAAACGTTTAACTAACTACCTAACTAAATTCTAAACTACTACAAGATATTTTGCATTTAATCTTTGTTAAATAGGAAGGAAGGTCCTCAAGCAAGTTCCTTGGAGGCTTTAATTAGCCTTGAAATCTTGCCTAAATCAAATCCTTGATTGTCCCCAAAGATTTTATGAAAATAACCCTAACTAACCTAGATATTTTGCAATTTAATCCTCGGTCAGTCCCAAATATTCTTAGTTTAATCTAAATTGGCTTTTAAAGGAAAGATTTGACATCTTAACTAAATCCAATCTTCGATTTTCACCAAGATATTTTGTTAATTAACCTCGAATTACTACAAATTACTCTAAAAAGGTCAAACTAAGAGCTGACCCTATCTATCTTTTAGGAAAAAAACCCAATTTGAAAACCGATTGCACCATCGCGTTCAGAAGACCCCAATTAGTCTAGGGGACCCCCTACCTCCTTCTTCCAGGCTGTAAATATTTGTAAAAACCACTAACGGTAATTCTAAAGAAAAGTCAAAATCCCAACTAATGGAATTTGAGTTTCCCGAGAAAACTAACTGGCTAGGGTTGCTTGGAAGGTTCGTGATAGTAAGAAAACATTCCTTGTTTGCGACATTCGGACACCGCTAGTTCCTGGCTCGCCGGTCAACTTGCCGTCGTGTTGTAAATTCTTGTTAAATTTGATGTCGTTGCCAATTCGGATACTTCTGACTATCAGAAAGTCTTCAAACTTGATAGGTCGCTTATCTAATACATAAAACTCTAATCTAATTTTTAGTGAGATTTTACCGCACTCTGGGTAATTTCTAAGAAATTACTAGCAGTTTCAAAGGCGGTTGACTTCCCATGGAGTCATCGTGGAGTTTTGTAAAATCCCGAAACTTTTGGGCAATCTTTTGGGAAGTGTCCAAAGGCCAAGGGCAAAATCAAACCTGCAATAAAGATGCTAATTTTAGCAATTCCTTAATAATTTCCGCCCGGGGGGGAAATTATTCTGGTACCGGGGTTGTTGTGGATGATTAGTTCCGCTGTTGATCTCTTAGCATGCTTTTACCCTAAAAGCACCTTTTTGTAAGCTCCAATCACCTCGCCCTTCTTCTACTTTGCATTCTGATTCATATTCTTCAACATTTATAGGTCTTCATGTAACTAATCCATATTCTACATGAATTGGATCGAGATACTTCTAAACCTTGATATAGACTCTTGCACTTTAGCCAGGATGTCACATGTATTCACATGTCAAGTGTTACATGGACAAGACACTAGAACTGGCTAACTCTCACTTCCTCACATCTCTCTAATACGTTAATATGGACTCTAAGACACTGAACTTAAGACATAAACATAGAAAAGCATAGTATTTTGTGCTTTCCATGAATTTAGGAAGGTTCCTCACTAATCTAGTAGGGACTTCTACCAAACTCCTCTCAACTACTAATTCATGCTATTTTGCGTGAATTAACACTAAAAACTAACAGTAAATCACAAAAAATAAATCCAGAGCTTCAAGTACTAACTTGAGGGCTCACATTCGTCCTTGGAGAATAGGAAGATTGTTTACAAGTATACTCTTTCCATGTTGTCCATATCTCTCGACCCCTGCCATGATACACTCATCTTCAGTCTTCGTGAAATACCGCTTTTTTGGACGTTGCAAGGGCTCATCCTTGATTGTTGCCGGAGTTGCAAGTTTAGGAGATTGAAACTCCAGCTTCACGGGTTTAGGGGGGGCCAAAAGACTAGAATTTTTGACAGAGACGGATTCATTTTTGAATTCTGAGTCGCGGGTGCACTTCAACGTATTCAGCGACAAGAACAACTTTGGAGAGCTCATGGATTGTCCAAAAGCAGGCTTGGAAGTGAAATTCTGGGTCGACGTCACATGTGATTGACGAAAGATTGTGTTGGCCACCGCAGAAGCTATCGGACTCTGCAGTAGCTTGTTTTGTCCCCGCAATGCTTCGACTGCAATCTCTACCTGCTTTCGTAAGTTGTTGTTCTTGTCTCAAAGTTCTTTGATACCGTCTTCTAACTTATCCATTCGCAGCTTCTCCTCTCCAAAGGTTTGAGCCAGGACTAACAACTCTCAGCTCCTCTGAGTCACGACATCTGCACTGATTTGAGTTAAAACCAGGTGTCCAAACTTAGGCCACACAGAGCGTGTGAAGTTGGACAACAACATCCGTATCGCATGATGGGCCCTTTTCTTGCACTCATCCATCCCTTTCAAACTCTCTAGTGACTCCCTCAGATTCTTTATTTGCAGCTCCAAAACACTGGTCTCCAAAGAGAGTTGTCGAAATCTCGGACCCCACAGTGACTCTTGCACATTCTCCAACGCGTTCTGCATAAGGGAGTCCTCGAAACTGCCTAGATAACGTAATGTGAACTCCACATCGATCACGGAACCGTTGTCTTCATGTAACTTGGTCAACTTCCATAGATACTGCATCTGTAACAAACGGACCACAAAGACGGGGAATCCGCTCTCAAAAGCCCCCGCTAGACCTCTAACTATGTTTTATCCAGTTTGGTGACATATAAGGTACTTCCAAACCTATGTTGCAACCATTTGATCATTCACTGAGGATCCCCTGTCTTTCAGACAGTTCGCCTTTAGAAGACGTCATTGGACAGGGTGCGACTGGGAATTGGAGATATAACATGAGCTTGAAGGTTTAGGAGCAAATACTAATGAAACATCCTAAATACCACAAAAACTAAGAGAGACACAAGAATCACAGTTACAAAAACCTTCAACATTGATGCACTGGGATTGTGAATCAAACTTCCATGTCAATGCATTGGGATTGTCAATGGAACTGCAGTTCACAAATCCAAAGACTTTCTGAACTGCAGCTGGCAAGTCCAAAGCCTTTCTCAACTGCTATACACAAATCCGAAGCGTTTCTCAACTTCAGTTCATCAATCCAGAGCCTTTCTGAACTGCAGTTTGAAATAAAAAAATTCACTGGAATTGAGAGTCAACGGGTTAAAACAAATGTCCCTCCCTCCACCGAAGTTCAAATCCTAATCCCCACCGTGTCATCGGAAATCATCCAGTTTCTTAAAACAAAATACCAAAAGTATAACGCAATTGGGACGCGCATGACAAAATGTAGAAACGCCACGATTTTTGGAGATCCAAGATCGGAGCAGCAATTTCCTTGGCAGAATAGGCATGACCGCTACTTCGCCCTGAGCTCGCACGTCTTCCCTCTAGAACCTAGTTTGAAAAATCCCATTCACTTATACAAACTATTTTCAAACCAATGCAGCGCAATTTTAGTTTAGTATCGAGTATGGACCTTCACCCCTAGCTAGTTTCCCACCTTCACAACTACTCCCGATACGTACATCCACTACCCCCTAGAGATTGATTGAAACGCCAACTTGACTGAATTATTGAAACTCCGAGATGCCAGAATGTCGATCAACAGTGGCTTAGAATTCAGTTGAAACTCCGAGGTCTCTGAAATCAGTGGAACTCCGGGGTGTCTTCAAACATCCGGAACTCTATGGAGTGATAGAATTTGGAGTAACCCTAGGGGACAACATCAGTGGAACGTACTCCGAGGCACCTGACTAGAAGCTTAGACGTACCGGGACCTTCAAGGTCATTGAAATTTGGAATTTCAGGGTGGCTAAAAACGACTCACGGATCGATCAAAGGTCAGATAACTTAACCAAATTGGAAAGCGTCAAGTACTTGTACAAATTCACTTGTAAGGATAATTCAGGGTGCAGCAAGTAGTGTTAATCAAGCATTAACAACACCCTTGCAATCCCCAGTCAAAGTCACAGCTAGCTAGCACGGGTGGAGCAAATCGCATTGAGTTCGACACTCCAAGGCTAGGGTTCAGTCGATCTACAGTCTTTGTGGAGCCATAAGGTTGCGTACCGTATTGATAGATATAGTATGGCAATTTCGAGTTTTGTATTATGGAACAATCAATCATCCTTTTCAATTTGTAGATATTGAAACTTGTAGCCCTTGTTTCACCTTGTATCTAAACAATTTGCAATGTACACAATTAAATCCTTGCATTTTCTAAGATTGATTGACTAGGATCTGAGGGTGTTGTCGTCTTCGGTGTACTCTATAAGTTAACCTTTTATTACAGTACAGTGGATGGTCAGGGAGCACAACTATGGTCCCTAACATGTTTGTTTTTTGTGTGTATTTGGCATTGAAGGTGTATGGGAGCCCGGAAAGTAAGATAAGTCTTGATTAGTGAGGAAAGTAGAGGAAGGAGTTAATAGGGGTACAATTTTTGGTTTATCCAAAGGTAAACTAAACACCTTACCACAATTAACGTTCCTTACTAATAGAGTAATGGTAGATAGATAATTAGGTTAAGACTAGTAATTAAAGTTAGCTGTTCTTACTGAGAACCGGAACCGGATTGAGATCTGGAATCGTTCCAATAACCGGGACCGAATACCAGAGTATACCGGAGTGGTAACGGAACACCTACCAGGAGCTGGTTGGGCGGATGTAGGATCCAATGGCCATACCGGGAATTAGGACTGACCATTCAACAGCCAGATTTATCCGCACGCAGGAGGATAACGGCTACCCTAATCCGGCGGCCGTCCATTTGAGGGAAGTTCCAGGGGTCAGAACTTCCATCTTCATTCTTATGTTTGAGTTTGGATTGGGTTTGGAGCACAAGAGAGTGAAGCTTTTGCATGAGAGTGTGTCTAGAGAGGATAGAAAGGTTTCTGTTCCTGGAGTAACAGAGCGGAAGAGGATCCTTACCTGGCAGGAAACTGCTCGTAGTTCTTTGAGAGAGACATCGGTTGAGTGAATTGTAAAGACAAGCGAGGTGAAGGCGAAGACCACACTTAAACGGGCACGGGAGGTATCTTTTGAGAATTACCATTCAAGGGAGGATGAGTCGCCCAGTCAGTCATTAAAGGAGGAGAGCGGATCCGAATCTAGATTCGAATCCGACTTGGAAGAGGAAGAGGAATATGACCTGGCCACAATTTCTCCGTCCAGCTTCAAGGGGAAGACTTCAGCTAAGGGTAAGACAGCTAAGCCTTCAGCCAACAGGAAACAACCACCAAGAAAGGGCGTCTCTAAAGCCAAGGGACCTTCTCCAAAGAAAAGTAGAAGTAGAAGTATGAGTTCTTAGGATAAGCCTAGGAATAGTAGGCGGAAATTACAATAAAGTAAAGTAGAATTCAGTTAAATTAATTAAAGGAAAGTAAAAGATAAATTTAGTTCAGTTAAATGAAGGAAAGTTAAAGCTTTTGAGTGTTAGAAAGTTAGTTGGCAACTGCTTTTTGAGATGCATGCACCTGGACGTGAGTTTCTATGATTTCAGGATCTGAAGATTCACATTTTGCAGATCGGCTTGTAGTTAGAAAGTTAGCTTAGAAGGATAAGGAATGACACTTGTCATTCTCTAGTCCTCTCATTTTTGATCCTTGGGCCTTTTAAGGTTCCTTGGAGTTAGTATTTAGGGGTTGGAAGTTAGTTTCAACTCCGGGCATTTTTACACTCTTGTTTTCCTATTCAATTTATGCAAAGAAAGCTTAGATTTCAACTCCATGAGTACTGGTCTGAAAAGTCTTGGTCTTGTGTTGAGGGGGTAGGCAGTACTTTGACCATTGCTAGTTTAGGTAGCTTGGTAGTAGAAACTTGAGAGGAGAAGTAGCCCCCAGATTCTGTCTGGATCTAGTTCCGAGAATTGAAGTGAGCTGGTGGAAAAACTATGTGTACTAGGAGTGAAATTTAGCTACTGTAGTTATTTGGACACTTTTGTGTGGGATAGCTGCTCTTAGATTAGGTGCGTTTTGCAAGAGGCAGGCGTATGCTGATTGACGTGTTGATGAAGTTTTATTACAACCGGAAGAGAGTGATTTGTAAATAGTTAGGATCGCCTAGTTATCTGGTCACCAGATTCTGCCCTAGGAACCAGATTTGGATAGCTATGTCGTTGTAGTGAGAAAGGATTATGGAGGTTTCTTGAGTGACCTGCTAGTCTGGATTGACCTCCGGATCAGTTGTGAGGAAGAATCCGCATCTGGTTTTGTGTGTGTGTTTTGTACTTTCTTTAAGTGAAACTTCAATCACTTTAATCTATTGAAAGGTAGGATATATGTTCCCTTCCTTAAACCAAAGAGCGGACCCCTCTATTATAGAGGTTAAACTATTTCATTAGTTACTTTGCTTACTGAATCCGGATCCGGAAAAGGTACAAGATCATGACACTCCTTCCGGTTCCACATTCAGTTAAGTAGGACACTAAGTTACAGACTACTATTGGGAAGAATACATACTTGTTCTAAGTGGTCTAGGGTATGGTTATTGGTATGAATTGAGAGAAAGAAGGTTTAGGGTATATGGAGGAGGAAGTGCAGTTCCTAGTTTTTAGTTCCGGATTCCTTTGCCTTGGGTTTGGTTTTCCGGATTCTGTTCCCATAATTTTGAGGAAACTACGAGTGAAATCATGTGGGAACGATACATTAGTCATCATGGGTGCTTTATCAGTTAAAACGCCTAAAGATAGGATTTATGCTTCCTTGTGCTACGACAAGGTGCATGAATTGAGGTATCAATGTTTTACTGGTAAAACTACAAAACTACTTGTGTCCTCATGTTGATCAAGATGGATCATATGACACAGCACTTCCCAATATGGTTTATTGTTGCAACTGCAACATGTATGAGAAGCAACAATTAATATGATTACCAATTCTATTTGTATAGTCCCATATTTGAGCTTGATAAGGGTTCAATGTTAAAATGACATTCAGGTGAACAAATACTGATTGTTGAATTCATGATCCAAATACCCAATGATAGTTGTGTTGTTGTATTTTAGTACACAATTCATCTTTCCAGAGTCTAATACAAATCCTATGTACGGTTTCCTACATCTCGTTTAAAAAAAAATTGGATGACCTCAAACTAAATATAACAATCTATGTTCTTTAGAGCCATTAGGTTGCATTGTAATGATTGATAAGATAATTTTGAGTTTTCTATTGCATTCTAGAAAGAAAGTAAGATATAATTATCTATTGTTATTACCTTTTCATTTCTGAGAAGTATTGAATGTTCCATTAGTGTTTATTTGCAATTTTAGTGTAGTCAAAAATAGTCTTGGGGGGGTCACTAAGAGTGTCCTTAAGAAACCATGAGCAAACAAGTGGTTTCTAATAAACCATGATTTCAACTTAAAATTTTGAGTATTGTTTTATAATGACTATAGGTTCCTATTGTCGAAATTTCCAACTCAAATAAAATATGAAATGATTCCTAGAAGAGGTTGAAAATAAACTAAAATGGCATGTTTTTCAACTCAAATATTTATAGACAACACATTTAGATGACCATTGCATTAATATTCAACTCAAAATGAGCTTTCAATAGAGAGTGATTTTTAGGAATTTTTTGTTGTTTTTTAAACAATTTTTTTCTTATATAATATAGGGGTGTGAGTTATTTTTCAGTTCTACAATGGATCTTTTTACTTCAAAAATTTGGAAACAGTAAACATGAACAAATAAAAATATCAATAATTCAAAACATAAACTTTCAAAGTACGAAATTATATTCATATTTTTTTAATTTAATTCTATTTAAGATTCAAAAAGTATATAGGGGGTCCAAAGTTTAGGTCACTCACGATTTCTTATGGACAGTGTTAGTGGACCCCCGAGAACAAAATAAAGCAGCACATTTACATACAACATGGTGACCTATTCAAAATGAAAATATCGTTTTTCAAGAGCTAGGGTAGAAAATGCTAGTCACCTTGCTTGATTAATGTTGTGGGATCCTAGATCATTACTTTGACTCTCAATTCACAACAACAGTGGGAGGCCACCCATTTTTTACCAACTTTCCATTTTGGCTATGTAGGCTGTTTTCTTTTCGTACAAGAGAGATGAGCAATGATTAATTATGGCATGGTTTCCAATATAATCGTGGCACATTATAATTGGCTAATAAGGCTCTCAATATTGCAACCAACGCTTGGTCGGAAAGAAGAAGGTCTATATCACCAATGTGAGAGAAATATAATTTTCAACTAAGAACTTTTGAGTAATTATGCTTTGAGAAAAAAATCTAGAAAATTATGGTAACCTTTTGAACTCTGAATGTACTGAATGTACTGAATGGTCACAGAAAACTCCAGTGCTGGTTCAAGTCCATCGTGTGGCCTTGTATGTATGGATCCCTGTCTTTGACTAATGATAAACCTCAGTTCTAACAGCTTGAGTAAAAAACTATGTTTTGAGAAATTTGTTTACTGTTTCCAATTTTTCCACAACTCCAGGCACAACCAGGACCTCAAACGAATGCCGGGCATTGTTGATTTCAAGATGGGTATTGGTGATTTCAGACGGGTATAAAGCCAGTATCTCTGTTCTTTTAAAAAAAAAAAAAAATGACATGTCGTTGCAGAATTTAGGAACTGAGTCACAGTTCGAAAACAATGGATCTCAATGCTTGTGGGAATTGCTTGGTTGATTCTTGTCAGTTCCATAATTGGCAGTTTCAGGACTTTCGATGGGGTTGCTAATTAAGTATGTGCATGTGCTGATGATTAGCTTCAGCATTGCACTTCCAGCTGAGGAATTGTGTTTACTCTAGGGTTAATGTTCTGAATATCTAGGAAGCTCTAAAAGCGACCCTTTAGGGCTTGTCCACCTTTCGTATAGACTTCCCTGAAACTAAATATTTTCAGATCATTTTTCAAAGAAAGCAAACTAGATGTGGAACCTAAAAGAAGTGGTCTTGTATTTATCCAAGTATTTTTGAGTTATTTATAAATTTCCAAAGATTTGAGGGTTTAGGATCTGATTTGAAATATAGAGGTCCCAAATATATTTTTCTGCAATTTGCAAACAAACGTGCAAAAATCAAAGACAATGATTGGCTCTTGCAAGAGAAAAAAACAATTCTCTAGAATTCATCCAAGGATCTCCTCATTTCTATTCTCCAGCTAATAATAGGGACAGTTTCAAGGAGGCGGATGCTTGTCGAGACTCAGAGCTTAGGCCAGTACTAATCATCAAGACAATTCATCGAGTTTGATACGTGAAGACATTACATTCTACGCTATTAAATATAAAGTGGTGTTCTATTTTTTGACTGGGATGATAATGACTTCTATTATTTTTCTAAGCTAAAATCTACAACACTCAAAATTATTGTGTCCTAAAAATAGGGCTCAATCAATTGAATAACTAATTTACATGAATTCAATCTTTTTTTAACAAGAGAGGTGCCCAAAAGATTTCGAACTTGCACACAACATTTTTTTCTTACACTTACGTGTAATTTCTATGACATTTATGACTTTGGCACTTCAAAATATGGAAAAACCGTGAATTTCATGGATCATGGATTCTATGGATTAAATAAGATAAGCAACTGTAGTTAGCCCTACCAAGGATTTCACACCTTCAAAACGGCTAGAACTTGATGCCTAATTTATTTCTTTACACGTGCTTTACAAATCTATGACTTTTATTGATGTGGTCTTCAAAAATTAGAGCTCTCAAAATTACTCATATAATTTCAAAATTAAAACACTTTTCAAACCACTCACTAAAAAATTTACAATAATATATGTACTTGAATTATTTAGAAACCATAGTGTATGGTGTACCAACAAATTTTAATATGGTCTGGAAGGAACAAAAAACCAATAAGAAAAGAAATTAAACCACTTCATTCGAGTTTGTTGTACTTATCCTTTGATATGACCTTAATATTAGGTTTAAAAAGTTCTACTTCTCAAGTAGTGATGGCCTATTTAAAAGGGTGTGAACATGTACAAGAGTTAGTGCCTAAAAGCGGTTTAGGGTCTCTTTAATTAAAGTTAAAAATATAATCCCGATCAAGACAAACTGGGAGCCACTAAAATTTACTCTATGTTTTACAAGGCGATGCCGTAAGTTTAGATTCTATGATAATGAATTTAAATAATTTGAGGCTTCATGGTTTAAGGGTTGAGGGTTGAGCGCATAAATATCCATAATTTAAAACATAAATAAAAAATAAGAGACAAGATTTGGTATTCTTTAATGAAACCAATTCATATGAAGTCATATCATTCATATTTAAATAAATAGAGAAAAAATACCAATGAGTTGTATACTTTTGGAATACATTAAAAAAAATCATACTAACCCAGAAATCATTCACATGTTCAAAACTTTGTAAAAATTGAGGATTTGACTTTCAAAATGCTTGTGGGGCTTGCATTGTCCTCTAAGGATTAAGCATTGTAGATCAACTTTCTTCAAATAAGGGTATTTTAAGAAATTGCATTATATCAAGTTAAATTTCACTTGTAAAAATTCATTTGTGATTTGGAGTCTCTAATAGGAAGTTATAGACAATTGCAGAGACAACGTATGACAATGTTTTTTCCTACCCTCATATAAATTTTATCCATAGCTTTTGATTAGAGCCTCCAAATCACAAACGGATTTTTCACTACAAGAAAATGGGGGTATAAATGACTTGTCCACAATAACTACGCTGACAACAACGACTGCAAAATAGTCATTTTGCAGTCATTTTGCAATCAATGTTGTCGATGTAGTCATTGTGGACAAGTCATTTATACCCCCATTTTCTTGTAGTGTTTGAAGCTCAAATTCAACTAGTTGATCAAGTTTTGAGAAAGTATTTTAGTATGCTTAAATGAAGGTTGAAGTGCAACTGTAAAATAAAATAATGCATCTGGCTTGATTATGAGTGGTTGAATTCTTTCATGTCCTAAATTGTAATTTCCACATGTATTATTGTCCATCCGTCTACCTCCCTACTTCTATAAAGCACTTGCCTTCGCTCTAGAACTCAAGCATAAGGTAACTTTTAACTTTGTGCAAGAGACGCACGGATGAAGAAAATTGCCAATTTCTAAATTAAATGGGTTTAAATCAATAAGTGGATGTTAAATCTACTTTTCTTACTTTCAATAATTTTTCAACCAACATGTATCAAAATTGCTAGTTGCCTACATGTAGTACTAGTAAAAAGCAAAAAGCATGAAAAATCCCACTTCAAAATTTATACATCTTCTAAATCATTTTCATTTTTAACCAAAGACAAAACATTTGTGAAAAACAAAAAGCAATAAAAGGCCCACTTTAAGACACATGCATCTTATAACTCATCTTCCTTGGCTAGATGTTGAAAATTGAGTAATTACAAATTATACAACAAGTACGTATTAAAATTGATAAAATGTACAATTGACAATTATAATGAGCAAACTTTCACTATTCTTTACATTATACATCTCATCACATTTACCTTTCACCAATAGGGTCATTATAAACCAAGTGCCTTTTGCTTTTACTACCATATAATTATATGCCTTCATTGTATATTAGACCTGCAAAACACAACAATCATTTTTTTCATAAGAATGAATACTTCTTCCATAGTTCCACAATACAAAATCAATAAATGTCGATAAATGTCGATAAATGCATATAACTAAGAAAAACTTCAACAAGTCTTCATTTCTTTTACAGCAATGCCACTCAAATAATTCTAGGCAAACTTGAAGTTTCTATAATAAAAAGATTCTAGAATGCACATGACAACTACTAGCTTAAGGTGTTCATTGAGGTAATAGCTAATCTAGCTCATTCAAAAACAAATGAACTCATGCAACTCTCATCTTTTTTTGAACCAAAAATTTAACAATTCCATCCTTGGCTTGTAAATAGTAAGACATGAAACTTACACTAGGAAATTACAATAGAAGTATGACATCATAATTGTCAATTACTTGTTATACAAATGAAGGCAATCTTCCATATTATTATATCAGTGCAAGTCTTACTATTCCTAGTTTATAGGAATTTACTCATGTATTGGATTTTGATGCTTGCCTCCAAGTTTGTGAAGAAATCAAAACCTTCAAGTGCACCATTATTTATGGTACAAATCAGCTTGTCATTTGCTGCAAGTGCAAGCTACTCGAATGGATCACTCAAATCTATCTTCCATTTAATGTATAATTACTAATATTAGGATAAATCCAAAAAAATTCAAAAAAGTTTAAGTATACAATACCTTTATTGCTATGAAAGTTGAATAAAGATACCCTTTGCAGGTCCTAAATGTAGTCTCAAAGTTGTAGACATATACATTTCTATTTTGAGCAAATGTGACAATAATATTGAGTATTTGAATCCATATGAAGTATTAGAAGCTAATTTAGGCATAACCATTGCTTTTTTAGGATCATTATTGATTGTCATATTTCACTATTATATAGTCTATGATGTCATCATTTCATCTTAATTAAGTACAAAATCCCTCATGTAACTAGTGCTTTTTATTTCTTTATTTGTTGAATTTTAAATTAGATGATATAAAACCTTTTCTGTTGAAAGTAATGATATTTTGAAAAGAATTTGTCATTGTTGACAACTTTGAATAATTTTTAGAACTAATTTTGATGATATTGATGAATTTTTTCAGTAGAACATTCCATTAAAATTTCAAAAAGGACTCCAAAAGGACCTTTTCTATGTTGTCATTGGCTCCTATTAGCTCATTTTTAATAAGAGTAATTAAAGTTGTCATAATAAAAAATGTATAGAGGTCCTACAAGTATGCCAAACATGTATGCCACACATAAAATTCTAGTAAGAATGTTTTATGTACACCATCTTTTAGTTTACATTAGAAATAAATAAAAATAAATAAAAAATAAAAAATAAATTATTTTTTATTTTTATTTTTATTTTTTATTTAACCAAAATTTTGAAAAATCATTTGAAGCAAAAAAAAAACTTTTAAAGGATGTATCTTACATTCTTACCTCCACCATATAATTGCCATTAAGGTCAACTTGCAACTATGCAAGCAATACTTTGTACTTAGACAAGAACTGACAAAGTTGTTTTAAGAATGAAATCCAAAACGTCCCCTCAAAAATTACAAACTTCAAACCCTTTGATCACATAAACTTTGCAAGCTTTTGATATTTAAGAAGCATTTTGGGGCTCTTACTCAAGTAAGATTTTGCATGACATATCAATGTACACAAATATGGGTTGCACATTGAGTGTCTCAAACACTAGGTTGCACCTATGGGCTATGCAATAAACCTCCATACAAACAAGTGTGAATTTCACTTGCATTTGCTTTGTTGCACAAATGAAGTAGCCTTAAAATCAAATTACCCTTTTAGCATCAAAACACAATTGCAAGCTCTTTAATATTTCTTTAACTTTCTTTATTGTCTCCTACAATCTCTAAGACATTTACCATCATTTGTGTGAGATTGTAAGTTCCCCATGTCCCGTTTGCTTGCTTATTACATGATGCAACACAATCATGTGAAAAAATCACATATAATATTCTATTGCCAATGTCCAAATGAAGATACAAGTTCCATTGTCTCCAATTGTCACATTATCATAAGTAAGTGCCACAAATGAAAAGCCAACAAATTTCTTCATTATACCAATGACTTGGATTTATATAAACTCAATTACCTTTAACCCCTATAGTCCCAAGACCTCTTTCTCATCAAAACTCACTCAAAACTGCCAATTCTATAGCAAAGAGCAAAAAAATTTAATGTTTTTTTTGCATATCTGACTATAGGGTCTTGTATTGGACTAGTATAGAAACTTGTGGAAGAAATTTTACAAACTTTGACTGTGTAGATTGCAAGATATTTGCGTTTAATATGAAGGAAACAAGTTTGTTTGCACATTGCTCAATTACATTTTCTAGCTTTCAACCTTCATAACATATAATTTTTTCTCTAATGATTTTTAATTTTTAATTTTATATGATAAAGAATTGAGTTGAGAATCTAGAAAAAAAAAATTAAAAACACACACTTAGTTTTCACTCATTAACCCCTAAAAGCCCAAGGGGTTTGGACAAAACACAAATCTGTTATAAAATATATGTTCTATAACTTTTTGGAAATTTGCATCAAAGAAGATAATGTGAAGCATGAAAATCAGAAAGTATCCTTACGGTCAAAATCATAAAATTATTTTTAGATTCTCTTCAAATTAATTTTGAAGATCTAACTTCAAAAATTCACCAAAAATACAATTTCTACCTTTAGGATTTGAATTTTTTTTATTGGTCAAAATTTTGGTTTGTTTTGATTTGTGAAAAAATGCATAAGATCTAGAAATAAGAACACTAGCACTTCTCCCAAGTAATAAGTTTTTCAACACTAGCCAATTCTAAGGACTTGGTGCTATTTCTTTTGTAATTTTTGTTTGACTATAGTAATCTTAGTTTTGAATATAAATATTCAAAGACAATCCAGTATTCTAGGGAAAAAAAAATTGAAAAAAATCTATTTTTTGCCCGAAGTTGGACAGTGACCAAAAAATGGTGGTCTAAGTGCTTAGGGTTAACAAATTGTTACGTAGAAGTGGGTTTAAGATTGAAGAAAAATCTAAATTATTCATAGCTCTAAGATAGAATTGAAATACACTTATCTCAATAGTGACATTGTTCTAGCAAGAAATTTTAACCTTGTAAAATCCCTTTTTTTTGAAAAATTGTGAAAATTGAGTTCAAAAATAAATCCTACAAGTTATTTTTTCAAGAAGATGCTTTAATTGCCCAAAATACAAGATTTTCTATAGCTTTCACATAACAAATCCAAATGGGATAAATCAAAGCTTCCCATACTAAATGAAGGGCTTTTAATGCCATAACTTTTGCGCTTATTCTTTGATTGAAATAACTATTATATTTTGGAAAGCTAATGCATTTTTCAATCTTCAAAAAAAATATTGAGACCATAGGAGCCTGCCTAAAATCCATTTGCCCCCTGAGGGAACAATGTTTAACAAAAATTATCCCTATAATTGTAAATAAACCACTTTGAACCTCATAAACTATAAATATATAATTTTAGAAGTTGTTGCTCTTGCACACACATTATGTCTTGCATCTTTAACTTGATCTTTAATCATTCTAGTACTTAAAAGTGAATGTAAAACTCATTGAAGCAAGCACCTCTCTCATTTTATAGAGAGCAAATGAATGAAAAGGACTTAGAGTAGTGGAATTGGAACTTGGAAAGAAGTGGGTGTCAAAGAGTTCTACTTGGGCAATGAACCTATTTACTAAGTGCAAAAAATCTAGCAAGAGAATTAATTTGGAGGAAAAGTGTGCCATTGACAAAGAAGATGCAAATGAGTGGCACAAACTAGCAATGTAAAGAAATTAGGGATGCAAAAAAGTCATGCAATTGGGAAACAATGTGGAATTAGATTGGGATCATTTAGCTATGTCTTCTAAATATAGGTTTTTTATTGGCAAAAATATTCTTTTAATTGAGGCTTTTATGTAGGTTGTTTCTTCTAACCTAATTTTCCTAATACAATTTTTTTTTATCCATGTATAGTAGTTTATTTATAATTATGATAATATCTTTCTTAGCTTTTAACATATTATTTGGACTACTCATAGTCATTCATATTAGATAATGACCTTTAAATATCTTTATCTTCAACTTTAACTTTAACTATGCCTTTGAACTCTTTATACCAAAACCTTTATTCTCCGGCTATATGGCATTAAATATCAAAGCATTTTTTACATCTTCATTGTTTCTATTTATTCAAAGTTCAGACTCTAAAAGTCTAACAAATGAATTAATATTATATTAGTGTTATTACAACCATAATGTTGCATGTTTAGTTTTTCAACTTTAATCTCTGTAAGTTATAAAAAAAACATTGCAGTTCACTAAATTGCAAGCATAACTTGTCTGGATTTGATGACTTTGTGACAATGAAACTCAAACTACTAAATCTTGATGGCATGATTTTTTGAAATGTTAAGAAACACTTCCCTTAAGCTTGTTATCTTCTTGAAGCAAACTTTTAGTAAGATAGGCAACAATCTAGACAACGAAGCGTTGTTTTATAATTGTAGGTACCAAACATTCGCATTCAGATGGTGATCTCTTGATCCTCATCGTTGAACAAGTTGTTTAAGGACATCAATTAAAGTAACCATTACATTGTTCTTCAAGAGATTATTTCTCTTTGAACACTTATTATAGCAGTATTTATGGTTCACCTCTTGGTGATTTTGAATGTTGAATTTGGACCAAAAAATCCATTAATGTCTATATATTTTTGCAAGTACATCAAATGGATATTGGATAATAAAATGTAATTATGATTTAGTGGATAAAATTGAAGCAAGAGAACTTTTAAAGAAACTTGTGATAATCATTTTTTTAATTATCAATAGTAGAAGAACTTGAAAAAATGGACATTAATAACGTCAATGCTTTTTTATTTTCTCCTCATTTAGTCTATATATATATATATATATATATATATATATATATTATTTATTTTTTAATTTTAAATTTGCTCAAGGGAGACTTTAGAAGACACAACAACTTATAGAAATTGGTTTTGTTGGTAATAGTTAGGGATAATCATATTTGAAGTATTTTAGCACTTGAAACATTGTTAAGTATACCTTCTTGAGTCTTGACATGTGAGTGCTCTTCAATACTTGTTGTACAAAGTAACTAGTGGCGTTCGTTTAGGTTTGTTATTAGGTAGTAGCAAATAAAAGCTCCAAGTAGAATAAATATGGAAAAAGTATAATCGATATTGTTGTTTTGATCAGGATCCATATATAATACTAAAATTCTAGCTTCAAAACTTCAACCTTCAAAAATTGGAATTGTTGATTTAATAAAATCTCTTAATATCAAGAATGGTGATATTACAAATTTTAAGAACTCCTTGAAAGGTATATTCAATAGCCATGCATGTGACTGCACACACACACAAAGCAAAACAAATTTTCAAGATACCAATCCAAAGAGAAGAAGTAACAAACAAACTTGCTATGAAGTGAAAAATCCAAAGTGCAATAGAAATAGAGGAATAAAGTACTAGAATAAACAAACAAACTTCAACAATACACTTCCATTCCATTTTAGAAAAATAACAACAATTTTTCCACAATTTGTTTTGATGGAATCTATAAAAATCCATGTCACCTTGTATACCAAGCCATTATGGATTTCAAATTCAAAGGCTTCAAGTCACAAGGGATTATCATACAAAGAGGTGCAACACTTCAAAGCTAAAAAGTTAAAGCCTTTATTCCTTGAGGGATAAAACTCTTCAACCTCTAATTAAAAATATTTTCGAAACTTTTGGAGTGGATTTTTGAGTTTAACCAAATTTCATAAATTTGGAGATGTTTGATCAATTTTTTTGGTCATGCCACTTTATTGGATTGTAATCTAGAAGTCTTGTGGTTTACATAGGAAAGAAAGTCAAAAAATAGAATCAAAGCATAACAAAACTACACTTTTCAATTATGTATGAGTTGAACTACACTAAAAACTCTATTTAGTGTTAGCATCACTTTCTACAAACCATGACACTAAATATCATTAAGCCTACTAAAGTAAGTAACATTAAATGTAATTTCTAACATTAAATATACTCTATGATAAATCTGAAATCCGAAAATGTTTACATTTAGTGTTAGAACATATTAAAAAAATGAATTTGCAAAGGAAAAGATTGAAGACAAGGAAAATGATGGAAGGAGTAGAAAATTTGAAAAATATTTGTAATGAAGGAAGTCTTTGAACATCAAATAAGAAAAAAAAATTCATTTTTAGATATAATAAAAAAAATTACAGATTTCATACTTGGGCTGGAACTTGTTGGCCTTGGAAGTATGGTTCATGCTTGGCTATAATTTCCTGCAGATGTGGAAAGAGTTGATTTACACTCCAAGTGCCATCAACATTCAAAGTCATACCTGATCTAATCATAGCTTTCCTAGCATATGACATATTATCACAATCTACCTCTTTATTCACATCTTCAACACTATATGTAGCCAGGTGTAGGAAAAATGTTTTTCTCGGGTTTGTGAGCTTTCCTAACCACTGTCCATCAGCTCCAGGAGTATTTTGCCAAGCATTGCTTGCAATGAGCTCAACCTTCTTTGTTTCCCATTGCTTGGTCCAAGCGTCCTTGACCTTGGAGATGATAAATGTATCTGCTGGTTGACACAAATGTATCAAACAAGGTGGTAAATACCCAAGACTGGCCTGTTTTGCTTCCAAAATAGCCGTTAAGCTTGGGGTCATGTTATGGCCGATACTATTGTCAATCCAAATGACTTTTGTGCGGCCATGAACATCGGCTTGGAAGGCTTGGGGTTCAGCAAAGAATTCAGCAAAAAAGGCTTGGTCCATCTAGCCTTTAGGTCTGATTCTATAGTATACCTCTGGAATATTGTCTTCCAGACCCTGAATAGGATAATTGTTGTTGGAATTGGTAAAAATGAGCATGGGAGCTTCAATCATAGATCGACGCCCTCTAGAGATTCTAATGACCATGGTCATAGAGTCTCCACCGGAAACCACTTCGATGTACTTGACACTATTGTCCCCCTAAATTCCAACGTTCAACCATTGTCTAAATTCACGACAAAATGAGTTTTGTCAATGTTTTCCATCAGATTTTCATCAAAAACATTGGTTTGGAACCCCCTATGCAGCACACCTAGATGGTAAGCTATTGCCATTTCGATTTGTAGTTCCTTCTCGAGACTACAAGTCAAACGTCCACGTTGTTACAACAAAACAATGTTGTGCACATGCATAAATTGTTGAACCCAACTTGGGGTCAACTTTGACATGAGTAGGACATTGTCCTTGGGATCACGAGATTGGGTTGTATATGGAGAGGTAGGATCCATCAAGATCGACATAGCTAATTCAGTGAGCAATCTAGATGAGAATTTGACTCCAGCTTTTCTAAATTGGTCACAATGCATTCAGGAGCTTAGGGTAGATCCAAAGTACCCATTGAGATCACTTGACACCACGACCTGGACTTGCCTTTGGGTGGAGTTGTTTTCGTCCTCCCATCCAGTTCCTAGTGCATGAAATTGGTGGAGATGTTATATCTGCTTCTCTTTTATTGCAAAATTGTTGACGTTGAGTCCACCAATCAGAAGCCCGGACAAGGTTGGCACTCCTTTGAGCACGAAAATGCTCTGGAACGCAGTAATTGTGCGGATGTAGAGCCCGCGGATGCCATGCGCGATTTCATCTTGAACCATCCAGGTGATGATGCGCTGGGAGGGCAGCCATGACAGAATTCTTGCAGTGCCAAGCGAGAGTAAAAAAAAAACCCGAGCTCGGGTCAAAATCGAGCTGCAGAACCTACGAAATCGAGTTGCTGAACCTATAAAACCGGGTTGCAGTCGGGCAGATCGAGAGGCGTGGGCGCAGTCCAATCTCCAAATCAGGCATAGGAAGCGGCGGGAACGAGCGGAATATAACCCACCCACCCCAAAAAAAATTCCGTCGCTTGTTGGATTGTGAGGAGGAGAGCAACAGCAGAAGGGAAGACAGACCAAGTTGGGAATGAAGATTGCATAGAAGGGGACAATGCGACGGGCAAGAGAGGCAAACAAAGTCCAATTGCAAGGGAAGACCAGGGAAGGGGAAGGCAGAAGGGAAGAGAAGGCAAAGGCAACGCATTCAAGTCTAACACTACACTAATTACTCCAAAGTTCAGATTTAGTGTTGGGTGGGGTAGGCTGGTAATTACACTAAATATATACTAATTATGCAATCCAACACTAAATATAGTTTTTAGTGTAATTCATTATTTTTTATAGTGATTCAAACATTTCAATCACTTTTACATACCATAGCATGATAGCCCATTTGACATATCTATGGCAAATAATTAAAGTGGCAACCTTTGGATGGAAATGGTTTAGACCTTTTAAATCATTTTTTCTACTTTTGAGCTCTTATGAAGCATGGGTGTAGAAAATTCTCTTAAAGAAAACACAATTGTAACGTGCCTATTTTAAATTCTATGATTGACTATGATTGACCACTCATCTATATTTTAATCTAAGGCCAAAGATTTTTTATTTCATCAAATTTAAGGGAGTACAAAAACATAAGTATTCTTCACTGGAGTATTAATTAGAAGCTATTTTCAACCATAAATAAACCAATACATAGGATATTTTAGGTAGCATAGAAGATTTTTGAAAATAACATTTATTGTGATCTTCAAGGAGATTTTTTAGTAAAATTTACCTAAAACACACATATATTTCTTGTTAATTTATTCTTGAAAATCTTCCTAAGAAGTTATTTCTAAATAATCATACTATTAGAACCATGATTAATTTCTAAAGGATTGATGGTGTTCTCAAAAGAAATTGTCAAAAAATTGCCATTTTTAGTGTGAAATAACTAGAGAACATAGTTCACATTCAAACTCAAGGTGTCATTGGAATTAAAAATTTGATGATGTGACATTGAAAAACTACAAAAATGGTGCTTTAGGGCACCTATACCTCATCCATTTATTGTCCTAGCCTAATCTCTTTATCATTGACAAAATCCATAATCTTTCATTGGTTCCCCATCTAGTAGCACGAAGAAAAGTAGAGACCTAGCTTACATGCTTAACCTTTAAAATTTTGAGCTATTTAAAATGGGTCAATCCATTTTTAGGAATGCAATTTCTAAACTTAGAAATGTGAAGTGTCACTAGAACTTGAACTTGTTCTTAAGATAATCAAGTTAGCTATATATAAAGTGGTGTATTCAAATTTAGAAAAAAACTCACTATTGAATTTACAAAAAAATCTGAAGCATGAGTAGATTGGGGGCTATAGAAAATAGTCATCCAATGGGGGAACTTTGGTCAATGAGGTAAAGGCATGTATTGATGGGCGATAGGGTCATAACTAAGCCACTTGGTGTTAATAAAGATGGGCTAGGCTTTGGAATGTGAAAGAGGTGGTTTGAGACTGTAGGCACGTTCTTAAAAGCAATGCATGGGAGGCTATGTATGTGAAGAACACCCCGGAAGAAAACCATTGAAAACCGTATGAAGTAGAAGAGTAATGAAGTTGGACAATGATGACGCTTGAAATTCTAATGGATTCCTAGCCTAGACCATTATTGGCCTTTTTTCAGTGAGTTGCCCAATAGTAGATTAGACTTGGAGCGGCATCGCCCTCCTCTTTTTTTTAAACTTTGCCCAGTCTATAGGAACAAACAACTATTGGAATACACATCTTGCACTCAGATTTGAGTTGTTTTTAATTTTATTTTTCTTGTAGTGTCTTTTCTTGCGTTCTTTTTCTACTATATTCAATCTTGAATTTTGGCTCCAAATTTGTAACAAATCTTATTTTTATTTCATAATTTCTAAAATTAAACAATGAAGTGGTTACTATTGCAAGACCATGTTTTAACTCATTTTTGGTCCTAAAAACACAAGATTCAAAACACCATTATTTACAATGAATTAAAATTTTGAGGGTTAATATAAAAAATTGTATATTTTGTAAATTTGTCGTAGTGAAATGCATTTAGATTGATTTGAAAATATTATTTATTTATTTATTTATTCCAAATTTGAAGATGTACATACAGTTTCAAATCATGACACATAAAATAACAGTTTTTTGATGAAATCTTTAAAAATTTATAAAACACATTCTTGATAGCACAATTTAATTTTGTCCAAGACCCTTTTAGTCAATAGGGGTCATCAATAACAAATTGTGCCTCAAAGACCTTTTGTTAATAATATTAATTTTTTTGGACAAGATCCGAACAATGCTTCCATTGTTTTATATTGAATTAATAATTAAAAAATACTTCGTGTAAAAATTCCTATTTTACTTTAAAACATTCATTTCAAAAATGAAAATATATGAAATCAATATATATGATAAATTTTTAAATGATTAAATGAATAAAAAGTACATTCTAGGCTTTTGCATTTATTGGGCAAGCCCTTGCAAAGTCAACATTTTGTTGTTTTCACGCACTAATTTGATTTATTAAGCAAATGTTTGGGAATTATGACGTGAAACATAATTTTAAATCTCAAAAATCAACATGGATTATTAGAAATCATTATTTTCAATTAATTTTAATATCAAAGTAGAAGATAATATAGCTAATTCTTTTATGTATATCATATTAAAATATTTACAAGTTATAAACCTCATTGATGGTACGAAATTTATATTGAAATTTAAAAAAATATTTTTTTCAACATGACTTGCAAAATGCCTAATTTATCATTCAATAAAAACTAAATTAATGTGTGTGTCTCACATCTTGTGCAAGTCAGATATGACTTATTTTTGAATTTAATCAAGAATCCAAAATAATAATTTTAATTGAATGACTTTCCTAATCATGCATCACTAATTATCTGAATTTACATAAGAATCTCATCCAATATTCATGCAATATTCTTCTACTTCCATCCAATTTTCATCCTTTCATCCAATTTTTATGCAAAGGTTCATAGTAATTAGACCAGTTTCTTCCAAAATTTACTCATTTAATGTCTTGCTCTAATTTAATTAAAGCAAGTAGTTACCATACTCAATGATCATTGTCATCAAAAAATAATTCTTAAAATGGATGCCAAAAAATTTCGAAATTAATTTTGTAAATTTTTTTTTTATGGACAGAAAAAGAAGATGATTGGCAAAATATTAGCAAAATAATTTTAGTTCTCAATACAATAAATAACTATTTAGCAAAGACTTTTAGCCTGCCTAGCTTCAAGGTATGGTATATAATTATCCCCTTAGAGAGCCTTGCGAATGTTGATTTGGATGTGCTTGGAAACAAATCCACAGACAAAATGAAATATAAGTTGACAAGATTTCAAAAAAAGAATCTTCATTTTTCATTCTTCCCATCTAGAAATGAATTGATCCAAAATCTTTGAATAAACTTAAAAAAGAAACAAGTAACCAAGCTAATTGCATTACTTAAAAACACATAAAAATTGTTTTTTCAAGCATACTTGAATGTATTTCATCCATTTCATAGAGCTTATGAATATAATAAATTCTACAAAACAATCATCATCCACCATAGGATGCAGACTCTTTTAACCCTTTAAGGCCCGTGGTTGATTTGGGGGGTGGGCAATCCTTTGTATGGTCAATTGGGAGCAATTTTAAAACTTTTGAATGCAAGTGCCTATCAGAGATCTAACCGTACGGATGGAAGTATTGCGCATGATATAAGATTTAGCATTGAAATTTTTGGTGAAGGTGCGTTGTAAAGTAGGAATTTTTAGCAAATCTTGGTGTAATTTCAGCCCCTGTTGTCTTGGTTTTTTCAACCCTTTGGCCACATGCCACCTCAGATTGGCTTAGTTATTGTCCTAAACTCTTCACTTCCCAATTCCCCAGACCCGTCCCCTTTGCCACGTCATCAAATTCATTGACATGCTCTCTCTACAAACCCCAAAGGACCCGAATCGACCACAGAATGGTCGACCGATCCTTAATGGGTTAAGGATTAAGGCAAAATTTTGTAAATGTTGTTGTAAATATGTACAACCAATTTTAGGAAAAGGCCTCACGGATATACCAACCTTCTTTATTTTCAATAATACTCTACAAAAAATTTCGACCCAAATGTATTCTCATTTGCTTTCAAGTGCTAATACGTGGGTGTGATCTTTTCTTCATTCACTTTGGCTCTGAATCACTAACATCTGGATGTGATATTTTCCTTAAATTGTAATATTGAAAGATGTTGAACCAATGATTGTTCCAAAGGTGAAGATACATTCAAACAAGTTGCAAAATGAATCTAAGAGCATCCCCACGGTAGGGGGCCAAGGATAGTTGAGGAAGGCAGTTACTGGCTTACTGCCTCTTTTGAGTGCATAGTAACACGGATGTCACTATGCACTCAAAAAAATTCATAAAATTTGAATTTATTTATTTTTTCAATTACCCCCCCTTGGTGAGCTCAAAAAATTTAAAAAATTAAATTAATTAAGAATTATTTTTCAACTCCCCCCCCCCCTCTGACCCTTTTGTAATTTTGAGGTGGGGGTGGAGTTGGCAATCGATATGGGATATATCCCATATCTGTAGTTGTATATGTATCAATATTTGTACATGTATCTGTATCGCATCTATATTATATTCCAAATTGTTTTTTTGAATTGATGGTGCTCCAAGGGAGTTTGCTTTTTTTTAACACAATCAACGGCCCTCATTGATCGGAAGACCGAAACAGGTAGTGACAACCTTTTTTGAGTGTATAGTTGACACGAAGAGTGGGTGGGCCTAGGGTATGAAGCTTGCCCCTTGGCAGGCACGAGGAGGGCCAAAAATTGGTTGGCCACGACCAAATTTGTTGAGTGTCCGACCAAATATTGAATCTCCTACATGACTTGCTATGCAATTGGATTGTCTATTTCATCGCCATTTCAAAGTACTGACCCTAGCTAGCCTTCAAATATGTTGAAAAGCTATTCTTCAACAATAAATTTTCTTTTATTGTAGTAAAAAAATAAATTTAAATCATTTTCTATTGCAATAAAATTTTCTTTACTTGTGTAAACGGAAATTTTTAGAAAGACATTTTCAACTGTATTTGAATTCCAAGTGAGAAGAGAAGCTCTCTATATGCACATGGAATGGTAGGAGGTAAAATAACCCATTTCAAATAATGTAAGTTAGAATTAGTAGAAATCAACCGCTCATAGTTAAGTCAAAAGTAAGAATTGTGTTTGAAGTAGAATTATAGACCTCATTTAGGCATAGTAGAAAAACATTTTTCAAAAAACTTTGAACTCAAAAAAGTTGGGAAATTGAAATAAACTTCATCTCCCAAAATTTGTTTGAGATTTAGAGCCTGCAGTCAAAAGTTATGGACAAATTTAGAGAGGAAGTTTGAAAACTTTAAACAAAAATCCCTCCAACCCCTCTCTCAAATTTGTCTATAACTTTTGATTGGAGGTTCTAAATCTGAAACACATTTTTGGAGATGAAAGTTATCTTCATTTATCAACTTTTCTTGGTTCAAAGTTTTTTGAATTTTTTTCCATACTATGCCTAAATGAGGTCTGGAGTTGGAGTTGTTTTTGAAAAAATGTGAGATGGTTGTTGGATTCAATTCTCTCATTTAATCGAAAGTTAAACTTTTGTAGTTTGATTTTCTAAGCTATGAAACTACTTGACATTGCATAGTTACCCCACTTGGCGCCCCCTTCTTGGCGTGTTTGCCGGGGTGCACATGAGAAACGATGCGATCCTAGTCTCCAATTCCACATGCCAAATGAGCATTTGGCGCCCCTGTCTTATGAGTCAGCTGTGGGGATGCTCTAAGGTAAAGAAACCTATTCTTATCTTGTACCCATTTCGTCATGATGTGCCAAGGGTGCACATTTTTGTAGTAAGAATGTACTCTGTTGGTACATCGTGACGGAGATGAGAATGGGTGCTTTCACCTCAAGTTAGAAGCTAGAATTTGCTGATTTACTGGCTGGGACTAAATGGCTTTGACTATACATACGGCCTGCATGTTTGTATTTACTGTATTGTACAGTAGACCTCAGTGACAGGAGTAGCTTTAGTGCAATACTGCAATTGCAGACTTTGGTCAAGCCTGTTTCCCAAGACACGGGTAGCGGCGGGAAAAAAGGATCTCAGACCGAAGGATGAGCCTAATTGTGAGCTGACGGAGACCACGGACAGAGTTTTTTCCTTTTGACAATTTTCGACTGACTGGAGGTGGTTGACTAATTTCTAGTTCTGGTCATCCGGAGAGCCTCCTCACGAAACTTGCAATGAATAATGAAGAGGCCGATAGGAGCAAGAAGGAGGAATGGTCTACCCGTGAGCTCCAAAAAGAAGGCGAATTTTTGTATATCTACTTTGCTTGTCTGACTTTCCCCCATCCTCAGAAATCTCCGGTTTCACCAGCGTGGAGAAATACAAACAGAAAAGCACATGCTGCCATTGCTCGTCGGTGGTCCTGGATGACATTTTGACCCCCAGTCCGATCCATCCGAACACATGGCATCAAGCATCTCCACTCCTAACGTGGATAAGGATGAGCATTTCGGGGTATATTGGACGTGTCGGTAACTCGTCTCAAATGATACAGAGAAGGAGAAAAGCAAACACGAGTTCTGAATCCATGAAAAGCCTTTGAAATCTTGCCATAGATGTACAGTAAGCAAGAATGTTACAATATGTGCCATAAATCGGGTCCACAAGCTAGAGAAGCCACTCCCAACCAACTTCACCTCCAGAACATTCTCTTGAGTCCGCATCAGCTCCCTTTGCGACGAGCTTACTCGTCGGAACCAGACTCTCAGGATTTGCATTGTACGCTACTCGCGAACCCCTTCTGCGTGCGCCACTTCTGTTCGCAGCCACCTCCTCGGAGTCCACCCTAGCTGGAGTATTTCTCCAGGCCTACTCAGTGGGCGCGTCCTGGGAAACAGGCTTGACCCACTTTAAACCCTCTGCACTCTCAACCGAAGGTATATAAGGGCCAGCAACTCATGGCAATCGGAACACACTCTCAGCAACTATCTCTTCCTTGGCAACTCTCGAGCTCTCTCAAACACAGTGCTCTCAGTTTCTGACTTGGAATCGCACAACGCATCCAGCCGCGTCCAACGTATCGACATTCATTTCCAGTTTCCAGTGAAAGAGCGACCCAACATGGGCATCAGAACCCAGCGAAGCAGCATTTGGGTGACCCTGGCGGTGTTCGCGAGTATGGCAATGCTGCTGCCCATGCTGACCGTGGCCGCCGACGCCGACCCCCTGCAGGACTTTTGCGTCGCAGACAACTCCACCGGCTTCACCATCAATGGCTTCCCCTGCCTTCCCGCCAACAAGGTGTCCGCCTACGACTTCAAGTCCTATGCCTTGACCAAGGCCGGCAACACCCACAACGCCAACAACGCCATGGTGACCCCCGCCTCCGTGAAGGAGTTCCCGGCATTGAACACGTTGGGCATCTCCGCGGCCCGCATTGACTTCGCCAAGGGCGGCATCAACCCCCCGCACACGCACCCGCGCGCCACGGAGCTTCTGATCTTGGCGAAGGGCGAGCTGTACGTGGGCTTCGTGGACACAACCAACACTTTGTTCGCCACCACCATCAAGTCCGGCGAGCTGTTCGTGTTCCCCAAGGGCCTGGTGCACTTCCAGCTGAACGTGGGCAGCGGCCCGGCGCTGGCGTTCTCGGGCTTGGACAGCCAAAACCCTGGCGTGCAGCAAATCGCGACGGCGTTGTTCAAGCCGGACATCAAGGATGAGGTGCTGGAGAAGGCCTTCCGCATCAGCGAGGAGACCGTGGAAATGATCCAGAAAAACATCCGCATGTAAGGTGCAACGAATATTTCACCCTGCCAACAAATTAATTGTTGACATTCGGGGCACTAGCTAGCCATGATTCATTCATTGACCCAGACACTGTACAAGTTTACATCACAATTACACAGACATAGTTACAGTACACTCCATTCCTGTAGAAATAGGAGTACAGAGTCCAGTCACATTGACTGCTCTCGGGGGACGGTTGAATTAATTTCTTGTGCCGCATTTTGTCAGCAGCAAAGCCATTGACGCTTAGATTTCGTACTGACTCGTTGCACTTGGTAATAATATAGTCAGAGTCATCTGCAAGGTGTACTTTTTTTATTGGAGAAATCATGTTGGTACCTTTCTGGTTCACAATTCTGCCAAAGAATAGTGCTACCCTGTTAGCATCACTTGGATGCTCGGTCACGTCTGGATGCAAGTGACTTCGCCTACAGAGGAAGTCACTAGTAATATCGAGTTTGAATATCATGCCGGTTTCCAAGTCCTCCTAAATGAGCTAATAATCACTCACAATCTTCAGCGAGCAAGTTCAAAGCTGAATAGTGTTTCAAGGATCCTTACTTAGGCTTGGTGCATCAAGTTGATGGAGCAACTTGAAAGCTATTCTTCAGCTCTCGACATTTGTTAAGCCTTCTTTCCAAATTAGTGCATTTCTTGTTGAAAGATCGAGTGTATAATTTGATAAAAAAAAACCCAAAAACAGGCCATCTACAGTACCCTTTTAGCCATATCCACAAATTTTGGTGAATCTTCCACCTCATACAAGTGACAAGTGACAAATTATTGGTATAAGAGAAGCGAGCCAATGGCATGTTGGAACACCCATGACCAACACTACAACCAATTCCGCGTACTTGGGGATGAAACCAACACATGAAATTCTTTTCAACACATTGGGAATTGAAAATCATGCATATCCAAAAAAAATCTGATGATCATATTCAGTTATAGAACAAATTTTTGAACTTTTGAAGTTCAACTACAGAGTATGCCCCCACACTGTTTCCTGCGAAGGCTATACACTGATTTCGCACTTCTCCTATCTTTATATTTTCAAGATTAATGGAGAGTACAAAGTTAAGAATGGATGCTTGTACCTAACGCTCGGACCTAAAAAATCAGGGCACATGACTAAGGGTGCCACCATAGGTATCAATTCACCCACCCCGTGACCCCAAATTCCGTGACCGTGGACTGCAAAGAATGTACATAGGTCTGGAATACCGATCGTGCCCAACAAATGGATCCTGAACATTAGTACAAAAAGAATGGTCTGCTAGCCTGTGATTGCACAAGCTTCATTGAATCAACTCCGAATGCTGATGACATTGCTGCTGAATCCCAAATCACGGTCTCTGGATATCAACTGCGCGCCATTCGCTACTTGACGACGGCGGCTTCCCATCCTCGATGACGCCTCGATCTCGTCATCGCTCGTAGTGCCCAAATGGTTGGGTCGATTCCTTCGCTTCAGTCGCAAGCACGCCTTGCTTGGGAAACATGAAATCTCCAACAGCGGCTTCTTCGGCACCGGCAGGCACTTCACCAAGACCGCCAGTGGAATCGCCACCAATCCAATGCCCACACACAACCCCCACCACTTGATCTCCAAAGCAGTCGTCTCCGCAAACTTATTCAAAAACGTCACGATGATCACCTGCAAGAACACGGTGATGGCGATGATCGACAGGAACAAGTAGTTTCGGTGAATGCCTTGAAACGCATTGAACGCCTCGGGACGACGCGCGTTGATCTCATTGAACAGCTGGCAGAACACGAAGGCGTTGAAGATGATAGTGTTGCGCTCCAGCACTTGCTCCTCGTGCGTTCCCTTCAGTCCCAGGATTTCGATTCCGCGGTACGTGAGGATGAGGAGGATGATGATCTGGTAAGTCGCTTGGCCGAAGATGTTGCGCCACATGATGTTGGTGATGAGTGCCTCGGTTCGTCCGATGGGCTTCTTGTCCATGAGGTCGTCCGTTGGAGCTTCTGTGGCAAGCGCCAGCGCGCCCATGGTGTCCATGATGAGATTCACCCACAACAGCTGCACGGCGGTGAGAGGGACCTCCCCGGAGCTGATCGCCGCGACGAAATTGATCGCCAGCGCGACGACATTCACTGTGAGCTGAAACTGAATGAACTTCTGGATGTTGGCGTAGACGGAGCGACCCCAGCGCACCACTTTCACCACCGACGTGAAGTTGTCGTCCAGGATGATGATGTCGGAGCTTTCTTTCGCGACTTCCGTCCCGGCGATGCCCATGGACAGACCAATGTCGGCTTCATTGAGAGCTGGCGCGTCGTTCGTCCCGTCGCCAGTGACGGCCACCACGTCGCCGCGGTGCTCCTTGAGCGCTTTCACGAGCTTGAGCTTGTCCAATGGGGAAGATCTCGCCATCACCACCAGACGGTCCAGTGCGACGCTGTTGAGCTTCTCCTCGTCCCAGGTGCGAAAGTCCTTTCCCTCCACCACCAGGTCTCCTTCTTTCAAAATGCCGCATTCGGTAGCGATGGCTTTCGCGGTGAAGATGTTGTCTCCCGTCACCATGCGCACCTTCACGCCCGCGCGTTGGCAGCGCGCCACGGCCTCACGCACTCCGGGGCGGCAAGGATCCTTGATTCCGGCTATGGCCATGAGGATGAGCCCCTCGTCCGGCGCCTTCCAATCCGACCGCGCATCTTCGCTTTCAGGAATTTCGGCTTCGTCGAAAGGTCTGTAAGCGAAGGCGATGCAACGGAGGGCTTGAGCTGCCATGCCCTCGATCGTGCCATTCAACTCCAAGCGCTTCTCGCTAGTCATGGGCTGACAATTGCCGTTGGAATCCACCCAGTGATCACAGAGGTCGAGAATGATTTCCGCCGCGCCCTTCCAATGCATTTCCACCTCGCCTTTCCCGTTTTTGTACACCACCCCTGCGCGTTTCTTCTCCGAGTTGAAAGTCTCCACATGCAGCACCTCATTCTCGTGTCGGATGGCGCGAAAGTCCATCCCGAGCTTGAGACCCCATGTCAAAATCGCGGCTTCTGTCGGACTGCCCGTCACGACTGGCTTCTCTCCTTCCTTCGGAGGAGAAACATTCCCATTGCTGTTCAAACAGACGGAATTCACGAGCGATGTTCGCAAGCTCACAGGAAGCGATTCGGCATCCGCGAGTGACTCTTCGTCCTTCATCTCCCCGGCCAAGCAGACTCTCGTGACGGTCATCTGATTCGTCGTGAGTGTACCGGTTTTGTCACTGCAAATGGTGGTGGCCGATCCCATGGTCTCGCAAGCGGCCAAATGCCGGACTAACGATTTGTCCGCCATCATCTTGCGCATGGAGTACGCCAATGTGAGCGTCACCGCCAGGGGTAAGCCTTCCGGCACCGCCACCACCACAATCGTCACCGCAATCGAGAAAATGCTCACCATATCCTTGATCACTTCCGATACCCTCCGATCCTTCGCCGTCGCGTCCTTGTACGTGATCGCGAAGTACCGAATCACCAAGATGACCAAAACCAGCGTCGCGACGAAGAGCCCCACTTTCCCAATCAAAGTCGCCGCGCCGTTCAGCCTCACCTGAAGAGGCGTCTGGTCGCCATTGTCGGCGCTGATGGACGCCATCACTTGCCCCCATTCCGTGTTCAGTCCCACGCCCGTCACCAGCATCGTCCCTTGCCCGTCCTGCACTTTGCATCCCGACAGCAGAAACGGCCGCGTCTTGTCCTTCTTCACGGGCAAGCTCTCGCCCGTCATGGTGGACTCGTCGATCGAGAGCGAATGCCCCTCCACCAGCACCCCATCCGCCGGAACTTGCCCTCCAATGGACAACGGCACAATGTCGCCCACCATGAGGTCAAATATGGAGACTTTCTGTCGTCGCCCGGCTCGGAGAACTTCCAGTTGAATATTCTCCTTCTCATCGTTCAAGTTGCGGAAATTCAACCCCTGCTTGTAGTCGCTGACGGCCGTGACGACGATGACCAGGATCACCGCGAAGCCGATGCTGGTGCCCTCGTACCACCCTTCTTTGATCCCCTCCGTCCAGATCCCCGTGGCAAGAGACACAATCGCGCATACCATCAAGATATTGAGCGTGGTGTCTTTGCAAGCATCCCAGACGAAGGACCAGAAGCCTTTCGTCACCTTCTTCGGGTACGTGTTGGAACCGAAAGCTGCACGCCTCTTCTGCATTTGCTCTTCTGTTTCATCGAGCCCATATTCTCGATCTGTGTTGAGCTTGGAAGACAGCCCTGCAATCCCACCTAGCCTGTCGAGATCCTCTAATTGCCGGTCCTGGAGTAATTGGATTAGCGCGGTGGCGGAGATCCCATAGCCATCGGGAGATTGGTCCAAGGGCTGAATGCGAATGCCTCGTTGGAACCGAGCGCAAGCGCAGATGGCGATTGTGGCCCCTCTAAATCGTAGACACGCGTTGAAGCACGTCAGTTCTCGATGCAGGTTCCTCTTGGACTCTCCACCATGGAAATCAGGGTTCTCAGAGTCATCTCCCCATTCCGGAGCTGGAATTGATGAGCCTGGGCCAAAGTGAACCTCGCCCCTGTTGGCCATGGTAATAGCCACGAAATAGCTTGAATACTCTGGAAAATGAAACCTCTAACTTGTGGCACTTGACCAAATTAAGCCCTAACCCTTGTGTCAATGACACAGTTGTATGATCGCACGTCTTCAAGAAGCGTCGCAGAAGCTCTATCCAATTAATTGGCGGTCGATACGAACGCACCGACGAATTCAATCGTTTCTCAGAAAGTTTGCAAATGTTCCACAAGCTGCTCGATCGTTCTAAAGATTTACTTCGACGACATATATACCGATATAATCACGATGTAGCCAAATGAATATGAACACTCTCGAAATGGAAACCTCTAACTCGTGACACTTGACCAAATGAAAAGTTCGAGATTTTCAGGGTGTACGAGTTTACGTACTCCAGGTCAAAACGACATCAAGTGCCCCTATGAACATGTACACGATCTGCATGCAACACAACAAACAAGAACTTTAGAGAAATGCTCCAGTGAACAGTTACAGCCTGAATTGAATAAATCATTGTTTTAGAATCGGGACCCAATCAAGCGCGCACCCCCTGCTGCCGTCCTGGAAGTCAATTTTGGCCACCAACAGTTTCTAGTGGTTTCTAAGGCACAGACCTGTCCAGGGTTTCCCTCCCATCAATATAAGCCAGCTAGAGATTACGTAGGACCAGAATTTACTTGCACTTACTGCAGCCCAACTCATGCTTGTTCCGGACAGATGATCTACCGCGGCTCAATTCAAGGCCGATCAATCATTCATTGACACAAGGGTTTAATTTCCGTTCGGTCAAGCTATCGATCATTGGAAACCGTAAGTGATCCACACCCACCTGGGACTGACAAAGTTGGTAAGCCCACTGATTTGTCCTGAGGGTTCAAAGCTACTCGGCAATATCTCAACTAGCCAGATTGTAACTACAAGATGAGGTGCTAAGACTGAACCCAAGATTGGTCTATTCTCAATTGCCATTCAATCTCGAGGACGACGAACGCGCATTTGACCAATAATTTCCTACCAAAACTTAGCAGCGTTCCCCCAAGCTAGTTGTTCTTTCGAGATTCATAGTTTCCTAGAACCTGAAAGACGAAGCTAGCACGGTCTGAGGGCAAATCTCGTTTTTCCTGAAACTTTGTAACTGCGTGAACATACATGATGAATTGTTGTGCCGAAATCACTAACAAGGTGTGCCGCATCCAAAAGCACGAATCGCTCAAGCGAAAGTTCAACTGCAAAAGCAGTGAAGCAAGGTTGAAATTGACAAAAGGAAGGAAGGTGACGAACTCTGAAAGCGGAACAGTAGCTGAAGATGCCCGTGGCCGGAATTGCAACGATTGCTGGCTTGCAAGCTAGAGAACTTGTGCGTCTGCAAGAGGACAAGCCAGGAGTGATCTTGCGAATCCTTCACACATAAGAAACAATGAAATGATCGATCTCTATTTACCCTGGAGTGAGTCTATCTGTACCGTTTCTGTCCGATATTACCGACAACCTCGACACTCTCATTTCCGTCATCCAGGTCTAGGAAGATTCGTCGTACTTTCTTGCAAATATTGGTGCCCCCCCATCCTACCTTCCAAAAAAGAACTTCAGAAGTGATCGAACTCCAACTCCAACCGTCTGTACAGTATGGGAGTTTCGTCTCTACCGAGTACCGACGTCCCCGTGTATTGGGACTGAAGACGCGTCATTTGCTGATTGTGCTATTAAGAGCAATGAACCCTTGTTTTGTTTTGTTTTCTACTATGCAGACTTCAGGCGGTGGCGGAAAGCGGTGTAGGAATGGATGAAACAGTATGGAAAACGTTGATGAAAACTCATGGTTTTGTTCACCAGATTTGAAGCCGAGTTCACTGATTTTATCTTTTGGTAGAGTCGGAACTAAGGTAACTCTGCGTATGACAGGCAGAGTTACCTTACTCAAGTGGTGTGTCCTGCAAAAATAACCTCCATGTTTTACTAACTTTAGAATTATGTGAATTTGCAAGAAGTACTAATTATATGATAGTTTTTATAGTATATTACATAAGTTCAATGTATTGTGGTCTTTATTATTTTTGGCCAAGGTAAATTGGCTCCCTGCTTGCCCTGTCTCCAGAAAAATTGGAAATTTTTTTATTTTTGCATGATAGAAATTTGAATTCATATTTGCAATCGAATACCCAAATTAGTTAGGAGAGATGAAAAAATGAAAAAGAAAATGCAACACAAAAACAGGGGTTAATTTTTTACAATTACCTTTGGTTGGGGCAATAAGGGGGTCAATCCTCCTTGGCTACTATTTTGTAGTATCTCCAATGTCATTTTTAAGTGGGTTATAATGCCATGTAACTTGCTGAAGTACCTATTTATGATCATGTAAGCATTTCAAACTCTAGGACATAGGAAATTGGCTGAGAAATTGAGTTGAATGTGTAGCAATCATAAGGATGAAGAAGATTGAATAAAGTAAAAAAAGTAAAAAGTCAAGAAAGAAAATTCATTTCAATATAAATGCGAATATTTCATTCAAACCCATTTGCATTCACGACGTCAGTGGGCGAATCAGGGAATCAACGGGTGTCTTGTGCAGAGTACTGCAGACTGGCTGCAGACATTTTGAGTTACTCGGTCACGCGTCCTCATTGGCGACTGGCGTAGCTTCCAAGACATCCGTGGTTTCGCGAAGCCGGAGTTTCTGCGAAAGATTCTGAACCTCTTGTACTTCAGATCCACCGGCAGACACTCGGGTTTCAGTCGGTTGTGGAAAACTGACAGCCCCGACGTCGCCGTGGGGGCGCCGCTCTCTTACTTACTTTACGATCCCGGTCGGTGGATAGGCCTCACGAATTATAACAGCGGTCCAACCGGCCACGTGATTCCTACCGACCTCGAGGACTCGAGGATTTGAGGTTACAAAAATGTGTAGTTTTAATTTTAGTAGCTTTTCTTCATTTTTATTTTTTTCCCACAAAAATATGGACCTGAGTTACACGTTTTATATTGATTTATTTTGAATACGCTTTGGGCTCCTCGTTCTGTCCTTGGAAGTCACTTAGCACTCATTACTGGGCCACTGATAGGAAAGACATAACAGACCTTTTGAAAAAATTTGGCTGAAACTACCAGGCCATGGCAACAACCGGTTGGTTTTGGACGGCAGGCCGGCATGTGCCATCATAAGACACACGTGTTGCAGCGCTCCCTTGAGGAGAAGCAAAAGTTAATGGGGAACTTTTCAGATAGGAGGTGTCCGTTTGGTTTCTTTGCAGACATGGTTGAGGGTTTTCCCTGGTAGATGATGGCAGGACCGAGGGCGGGGTTCGTGTTTTAGCCACCTTGAAGGGTGACCTGACAGGTCGAGGCTTTGGCTCAACTTGAAGTGGCATGGCCCCACGCTGTGGCTCTCTGCCTACTTGTTACTCTTTGTCCTGGGTCATGTCGGATTGTGGTGTCGTCTTTGGTTGGTTGAATTCTCTCCCGGCTAGGCCACATGTGGTCGGCCGATTTGTATTTTTTTCCTTTGCAATGAAATTCCATTTCATTTGTGTCAAAAATAAAATAAAAGGCACACGTGCAGACTCGTATCCACAAGAATCTGTTTTTCTTAGCGAGACGTTAAATACCCCCCTAAAGCTTTTCGTCAAGAAAACCCGCTCCCTGGCCAGGATGCCGCTTCTGGGCAGGCCGTCACCCCTTGCGTGGGTTGCTCCTCCCTTCATTGGTTCTGTATGAATGCAAGCTATGAAATGTTTGCTTCTTTATTTTATTTTTCTTCTTGTGCGTTTTGTAGTGTTAAAAAATACAAAGCATTACAAAAAATATGAGGCCTCAACAAGGCCGTGAGTGCTGATTTTCGGGACCCGCGGGTGATATTACGGAAAAAAAAAAAAAAAAAAAAAAAACTTTTTTTTTTTTTCCCGAAAAAAAAAATTAAAAAGTGACGTCACGATGACGTGGCGCTGACGTCAGCGCTGGCGTGGAACTTCGACCACGTCAGAATTTCAGTTTCTGAATTATTTTTTTTGGAAAAAAACTCCGTAGTATCACTACGGGGGTCCAGGCTTAACGGCCTTCCGGAGGCCTCATATTTTTTGTAATGGAAACAAACAATGTACCAAACATGTGGCTTGCATTCATACAGAACCAATAGGAATTTGAATTTTCAAGGAAAAAGAAAGTTGCATATATACACATGGGGTGGTAGGAGGCAGAACAACCATGTAAGATAAATAAATTAGAACTTGTAGTTTCTCAAGCACTTATAGTTAAGTCAAAAGTAGGAATTATGTTTAAGGTGAAATTTCAGACCTCATTTAGGCATATTAGAATAACTTTTCTCAATAAAATTTGAACTAAAAAAAGTTGGTAAATGAAGATAAGTTTCACCTCCAAAAATCCGTTTGATATTTTAAATCTTCATTCAAAAGTTATGGACAAATTTCATAGAGGGGTTGGAATGGACATTTTCTTTAACATTTTTAAAAATCCTCTTTGAAATTTGTCCATAACTTTTGAATGGAGATTCAGAATCTAAAATTGAGGTTCCTCAAAAAAATTTGAGGTTAAAGGACATAACATGCATAACTCCAATCAATTTATGACTTCTAAAAATCTATTCTACAATTTTTTTATAATGTGATTTTTTCTCCAAGATTTAGTGTATTTGAGGCTCATTTCTAGGAGCCCTCAACACTATCAAATCAAGATTTGCAACGGACACTCTTACACAAAATCTTCAATGGAAAAATCATTCATTTTCAAAATCGGATTTTTGATGCTAAAACTAGACTTCAAAAAGAATTAATCTTTTAAAAAAATACTAAAATAGTAATTTTAAAAATACTAAAAATAGTAATTTGGTATGGTTTGGGTCCTTGCTAAAGAGTGCTATTTTAAAATATTTTTTTCCATTTCATGCCCTCTTGGCAATTTATACCAATCCAAAGGTTTTGATTTCTTATGGAGGATGTACATTTCAATGGCAAAACAAGGGGGACTTGGAGAGGGAGAATTCTCAATTTTGTAGGCCTTCATTTTTGGTGTAAATTGGGCCTAAGTTGTCCTATAGACCAATGCTTTTTTTAATGAGTGATATTTTGCTCAAAAGTGAAACAATTTTTTTGAAGGAATAATAAGCAATGTAATCTTCCATTTTCTATGGGTGGAACTGTTGACTTGCTACATATTCTAAGAACAACATCACTCCGTTCAAGACTTCAAGATGATACATATATTCAAATAACCCATCCCCTAGATCTATGCAAAATCTCCAACTTAGATGCCATCATTCATGCACCCAAAATTTAAGTGGAAAATATCATATTTGAGGATCATTTGTCAATGCTACCAACTCGTCATTCCTAATGATTTAAAGGTTGGTGGCAACACAATGGAATTGTATATATATACGCTCCCAACCTAAATACCGCAACAAAGAAACCTACCCCCCTTCATAAACAAATTTGCATAGCGCCCCAAGTGGTCATTGAATCCATCGTCAACACAAGTGTTTGAAGAAGTAGCAAGTGACAAGGTGCTTCATATGGATAAGGCCAAGCTTGCTGGGAGAGGAATGCCGGCTCCTTTATTGCTTGTCACTTACTTGCACAAGGGAGTCATTCAATAGTGCCAACACTTATTCAACAATCGAAATCAATAAATGGAGCTTTTTAGTAAATTGTGCGTGACTTGGAGGTTTTTAGTGAGACAGAGGGATAACTATTTTCAATGCTTTACAGATGCGTGCGAGGGGGCCAGGGAGGATTGACCCCTGTATTGCCCCGTGTTTTACCCCTACAGAAAATACTGAAATTTTTTATTTGCTGCACATGATAAAAATTTGTAAATTCTGAATTCATATTCGCAATTAGAAACCCCAAATTAAACCAAGAGGCTAGACGAAGTAAAAAATTTAAGTGGCACAAAATAGGGGACAATTTTTACATTTACCCTTTGATGGGGGCAATACAGGGGTCAATCAGCCTGGCCGCGCGAGGGTATCAACATTCTGACTTGACAGCCTTGATACAGTACGAGACCGCACAGCCACACATATGGAGGGACGGTCCACCGCTCCGGCACGAGCGTCCTGTGGCCACTGCCTCCTCCGTGAATGGCTCCCAACATGCCGAAACTGTGTTGGTTACATCTCATACCAGACGTTGACTATTGTGGGCGTCAATTCCATCCTTTGGTGGTAACTGCGATGTTCAGATAATCCGGCAGACCACTCGTGGCTGCCGACTTTGTACTTTACTCTTTGCAGTGGAATTCCGTTTCATTTGTTTCAAAAACAAAAGAACAAAAAAACAATGTCAAGATAATGGTGCTGACAGAAATAATATATGCCATTCAATGTCACAAATATGGTATGGCGGATAAAGCAGACTCTGAGACGTAACTCACCCAAACGAAATTGTTGGCAGTAGGAGACCATTTATTGGATTGTAGGCGTTGCCGGACTAAATCCGCTTCGACAGACAATTTCATACCGACAAGCGTGGGGCAAGTGAAGGTACGTACCAAATTGGAAGTGTGGGTTTGACGTCCGTGGCAGTTCCTGTATCCATGGTGGCAACATTTCAGACCTGGATTGAATAGCAAACTTTATGCGTGTGCAGTAGTCGGGAGATTCGAAAGTTTTATTTTTATTTTTATAGCTAGTTCTAGATAGGTATGAGTGTATGAGGAATATGATTCCATTGCTGTAGCGCTCGGGGAGTTTGCCATAACGTAGGTAGCCTCACCCAACTGATTCGCCTCTTCCCTTCCTCTAACACTACTACATATAAGGTCACTTTGCAACACCAGAAACGCTGCTAACAACACTCACGATCTTTTGATCTTTTGACAGTTTTTACAAGAGAACATTGCTAAAAACGTTCCTCAAAATTAGTCACGTTTTGGAACATGCTTATGCAACACTTGCTCTCACCTTCGGGAACATTTGTTCTCAATATTATTCTATTTTGGGGAAAATATATATTTAATATTTTGCTCATTTGGATTTCCATATACGATATAAATACAGTGATTTAATGTACAGACGTGTTGCCATTGTGCGACATGTCGCTTCGATACTTTATTTGTACTGCAATTATGTTGTATAGTACAATACATACACATTCCATATTGTACAATGTACGTACTATGTACATAGTTCGATATTTAGTACAGTGTCAACATCAAGTACACCGTACAGATGAAAAATATTATGTGGTAGATCTTGAGGGGGAGATGAGCATTATACTCCACGGGAATCTCACTAAGGACAATCCTTATGGGATAATGCCCTCAACAACAAATGAAGATGGGAACAATATTGGGAACAAGCAAAGCAACGTCTTCCTACCTGAAGGTTGTCCAAGTTACATTCTAAGCACAAACATTGCTAAGTATCCCTCAAACGTTATTCAAACATTACTCATTGGAAAAGTAATGCTAAGAAACGTTGCAAAGTGGCATGATGTGTAGTAGTGATCTGGCACGCGCAGTGCACTAGGGTAAAAGAATTTTACAAATTTTTCTTCTTCCCAGGCAGATTCAACAAGAAGTTCATGAACTTTGAGATGCTCTTATATGATCGAAAATGCATAGACTTTCAAACCTCAAATTGCGTTGGAATCATAGTAAAGTGTACTTGAATATCATAACAAGCATATGTACATGTATTATTCAAAATCATACAACAATTTGGCTTTGACTTTCATGAACTTGTGGTATTAAACTGTCAGCACTTCATCAAAGTTGTGGAGGAGCTCCAAAGTCTAGAGTCTGTGCTACTTTCGTCCCATTTTAGTATGGGTCGTGCTTGGATGCACTTGTAACTTGGCCCAGACTAGAAAAGGAGACTGAGGCTTTATCCATCAAACATGCTACCCCACTTTCACTCTAAAATTCATTATTCTTGATACGACAAATTCGATGATCAATGTCGGATTCTAGCTGTGCGACTTGCTTCTTGGTTGAGTCTCTTAGTTTCCAGCTCAGCTGAATGTGTTGTAGACACTTGGGTACGCCTCAGCCCACATGGAAAGCACATTCTAATTGACAGATTGTGGGTTGAACTTCATGGTTGTCACAATTGTGCAAATCATTCAGACTTGACCATATAAGACTTTTCTTCAGATTGGCAAGCCATAGCTTGATTTATGATTGTCATATTCCTCTAGATATTGGATTTCAAAACAATATCTAGACTGGAACTGAATGTACTATGCTCTCAATTGGTGTTAAGAGTGGTGTTAGCTAGAATCTTGGGACTGAATTTAGGTACATATATACCTTTGGACTGGATTCACTTTGGTAACACCACCCCTGACACCTAGTGCAAACACACCTTAAGCTATGTCTTGGAAAGACTGAAGGAACAGAGTTTTCAAAACAGAAGTGAATTCTAAACATGATTTAAGAGAAATGATCACTACTTTATATACATAAGCATTTGGAGCTGTTCCGTCAGGTATGAAGACAACGAATTTCTGCGCAGCCAGTGTTTATAATGTTACCAGATTTGGTGTTTCAAACTTATTTTCTAGCGACAATTATGTTAGTCTTGAAACTAATTTTGTGACTGATCTACCAAAACAAAAGTTAAAATAAACACGATTTGCTCGCCACTGAAAAGTGCAGTACATATCATTCCCAGACTGAAGTGATGTGATGTGATATTACAATATTGCTACAATCACCCAGAATCAAATTAACCCAATCATGCAGGATTTCGCTCCCACAAATTTTGAAACTCCTAACATTCATGGATACTTTACGTAGGAGAATGGATCCCAATTCTCTCGTCTGAATCACGGACGGAGAGTGTGGGTAGTAATTTTGAAATCCTCAACAAACTACTTCAATTCTTAGCCCATCAGTCTGGATTCCAAATGCTTGTAGTGTAACAAATCGCAGTCAGTGGCACATTCACTTCAGGAGCTTTTAAGACTGCGTGTAATTCTGAGAGTGGATTTGGATCCAAATGAACAGGTGACAGCAAATTCATTGTCACAAAGTTGCCAGGAGATTGACTTGGTGATCGGACCATGCTCAGAACTCAGAAGGGTAGTTCACACTGGGTGTGACTTTAGTGGCAGACATGGTGACAACGCAGATATCGCCAATTTTTTGTGTTCGTTCATTCAAACTGACTCCATCATGAAGCCTAAGTTGCTTTTTGACTTCACTGAAGCTGCAGATGTTGAAGAAGCTTCACACAAAAATGAAGAAAGCACGTTGAAGCTGCATTCACAATTGGTCTTGGTGCTGGTCTTGGTGCTGGTTTTTAATTGTGGCAATTGCCACTGCTTGGTGCAAAGACTTCCAGAACTTTTTTCCTTTTTTGTTCAAACTTTCTTGCTATTGCTATTCGAGTAGTGCAACCAATCTTGGAGTAAACAGTAATCTTAGGGTTGCATGGCTAGACTGCCTGTGCTTCTTGCGTTAAGGATCCTTCATTGGGATGCATACTTTCACTTTTCTTTAACGCTCAACAACCTTAATTTCCTCATGATTGAGATACTAGACATGCTAATCATCGCACAGAGGAAATTCAAATCCTTCTCCACAATATTATAGAAACTTGTAAGCTCTGAAACTTGGCACGACTATTAAATGCCATGTTAAGAATCACTTCTTTTTTTAAAGTGCGCAAAAAAGTTTCCTCTTATAAATTTCATTCCAATTTAAAGGTAATAAGTCTAAAATCTAGTAAAAAACAACTTGTAACCTTTCACTACACAACGTGCAGTGCTTGTGGGGTGACAGGCATGAAATTGCATGTGTGTCTATACTTGGCATGACTTTGCAATTGCTTGTCATGGATCCGATTGCTTGTGCTGTACTTGAGCAGTGGGTGTCTGATTTTACACAGTGTTTGGTGAATGGCATGTCTACCTTAGGTGAAAGGCATGCTTATTAGGAAACTACCTTACACTTGTCCCACTAAAAGCCTCACTAAGGGAAATTTTACATTTTGGGCCAAGCAAAAAAAATAGAAAAATTTGAGCTTCTAGCGGTCAAACTTGGATCATTTTTGAACTCTTGATAGTGGTGAGAGTTTCAGACCACAATAATTATAGTGAGAATTAATGAGAGTACTTTGAATTTCTAAACACTTGATTAATAGTGCAAAGTGCCCTAAACTAGACAATAGTGAAAATTGATAACAACTCATTAAGAAAAACAAAAAGAGAATAAGAACTTAGTAGCTCTTTGTCAATGAGAAATGTAGCTCTAGAAATGTTGGTAAAGGTATCTACCCCTCAAATTGTTTGAATAGGCATCAACTAAGCTAGTATGTGAGCATGAAAATGCGAGCATATGAACCTTGAGCATACATATAAGTAGATATCCTACAACCATTGAAGGTGCTTATAATATATGTATTTGTAACATAGTGACACTATAATCATGGAAGGTGTACATAATATAGACACCTATAATATAGGTGTATAGTCTTCTAGGCTAATGGATTGGTGCTCCTAGATTCATATAATAGCACCCCTCAATAGGCATTATGGGTATGATTTTTCTTTCTTGAATTGCTTTAGTTTTTGTTAAATCTAATTGATAACAAAGTTGTCATATTGAACACCACGACAGAATATCAAACATGACATCTAAGAAATTTAGTAGACTCCCTCATCCATCTAATAGAGTCAACTTTAAGGTTGACTTTTTAAAAAATTGCACTCCATTTACTTTAGCCCTTGTAAATGCCATGTGATGTTTGCTTGGCTCTTCAAGGGGTGCTTGTAGATATGACATGGAAAGACAAATCAACCTCTTCTAGGGTGATGACAAGTGGACCAAGAAGTATGTGCAAATGAACCAAATTTGTGACGGCGGGTGGACCAAAAGGTGAATGCAAGTGGACAAAAGACAACTACATGTTGAAAAAAGTGCACATGCAAAGAAGTGATCACAAGAAGAAGAAAATCCAATCTCCTTCAAAAAAAAAAAAAATTGTGAAAAATAAAAGGAGATGTTTTTACATGAATCTCTGTCATTTATTTTTATCTTTAAATCAATGTATCAACATTACATAATTAGGATGAATCTTTTTAAATTTCAAATTTCATATATCAACATCACAAATAGTATATGATTAGGATGAGTCTTTGAGAATTATATAAAATAAATAAAAAATTTATTGCTTAAATTTCCATCCATTAGTTTTTATTTATAAAATCAAAGTGACAAATGTTTCATTATTAGGAGGACTCTTTGACAATTGCAAAAATAAATAGGAAAATTCTTATTTAAACAGCCATTCAATATTTTAAATTTTAAATCAATGTGACAAATAATATTTGATTAGGATGAGTTTTTTAAAAATTGAGGGGAAACAAATTAACAAGGTTGCATCTAAATCTCCATCTTTTATTTTTTATTTACAAAATCAAAAAGACAAGTGGTTCTTGATTAGAAGGGGCTTAGGAGAATTCCAAATAAATAGTGAAGTTCTTACTTAAATCTCTACCTTTTTATTTTTTTTATTTTAGATCAACATGGCAAATAATACATAAATAGGATGATTTTTTGAGATTTGCAATTATTAAATGGGTAAGTTATGACTTAAATCTCCACCTTTTATATTTTGTATTTAGATCAATATGGCAAATCATTCAAAATTAGGAAGACTCTTTTAAAAAATTACTTCAAAATTACTAGGAAAAGTTCTTACTTAAATCTTCATCCTTTGTATTTTATTTACAAAAATCAAGTGAAAAATAATTCATGATGAGAAGGAGTCTTAGAAAATTGCAAAAAATAAATACAAAAGTTCTTTCTTAAATATCTACTCTTTATCTCTTATTATTTAATCAATGTGACAACTAATAATGATTTTTCAAGAATTTCAAAAAATGAATGGAAAAGTTCTTATGCCATATTTAACTACTTTTGGACTTTTAAGGGAATTCTGGACTTTGTCGATCGTGAGATCTCACGATGTCATAGATATCTAAAATCTAAACCTGTTGTACATTTTTCAAACCACTTAGTCCAAAATCTATATCACGTCTAGATTCATAAAATCTATAGAAGTCAAAATCTACAATTGTCTTAGATGTCCCTTTACCAATTTTGGACTTTGCAAAGTCCAAAAGTAGTTAAATATGGCATTCTTACTTAAATTTTTGTCTATTCTTTTTTATTTATAAAATCAAAGTAAAAATTTATTCATAATAAGAAGGAAACTTGGAGAATTTAAAAAGAAGTAGAGAAGTTCTTATTTAAATCTTTACTTTTAGATTTTAGTTCCTCAAATTAACAGAACAAATGATTTATGATTATAAAGATTCTTTGATAATAACCAAAAATTAAAAGAAATAATTTCTTACTTGATCACCACCCTTTAATATGTTTTATTTTCAAATCAATGTGACAAATAATATATGAGTAGGACGATTCATTGAAAATTGTAAAAAAAAATGATTAAATTTCTACTTAAATCTTTGCCATTTAAAAAAACATTAGGAAAAATCTAAACCCTACATAAGGCCATTGGACTACATGTCGCAATGCAATTATAGCCAAAAAAACTATTATTATTATTAATTTAATTATAAACTTAATTTTTAATTTTTAACTTTAATTTTTTGGAACCCAACTAATCACCATTTAGTACCATATTAGATTGGTAGTTTTAATTTTTTTTTAATTTTTTAATTTTTATTCTTAGTTTTTTAGAATTTGCACCATGGCCAAAAGTCAAATGGCCTTTTATAGGGTTCAAATTTTTTGTAATGAATCAATGTGACCAATAGTTTAGAATTAGGAAGAGTATTTGAAAATTGCAAAAATTAATAGAAAAATTATGACTTAAGAATCCATCTAATATTTTTATTTTAAAATTAAAGTTACAAATAATTCATAAGGAGGAGGATTATTTGATAATTGAAAAAATTAAGAAGGTAATTTGTCTCTTAATTTTCCATCTATAAGTTTTTATTTTTAAATCAATGTCACAAATAGTACATCATTAGGATGAATTTTTGAGAATTGTAATAAATAATTGAAGTTCTTTTTTAAATCACCATCCTTTATTATTATATTTATAGTGAATGTGACAAATCATTTACAATTGATTATTATAGAAGAGTGGTCACTCTTTTAACTCCTTAAGGACCAAGAGGATATAATGTGTGCTCTTCAAATTTTCAATGGCAAATTCTTAGTAGGCTAAATAAATTTCAATATTTTATAATCTAAGAAGTTTATATATTTGTTGCATTCTTCAATTTTCAAAATTGAATGTGAGAATTATTTTAAATTTTATTTAGGACATGTAGTTAAAAAGAAAACGGGGGAAATATAATGTTTTTCCAATGAAAGGAATAGTAGGGCTAGAAAAAACCATAATCGTAGACATTTTTGAGTCTTTATTCTACACAAATAAATTGGTTCTAGAAATACATATTTTCTAGTTAGTATTTTATGTTGTTTTAAAAATAAAAGATTCAATCTGGTGTGATTAAGAATAGAAAATAATCCCAATTTTTTTGAAGATGTTCCAAACAATATGCTAATAATATTAATTGTTAGATTTCAAAAATTGACTCATATATAAGTTTTTTTAGACTTTGGAGTATCTAATCTAACCAATTTTGCATTTTACTCCTTTTATTTGAAATTGTGTATAAATTTGAGAGAAATTTTAATTTTTTGATATTTTTAATTAAAAAAATATTACATTTTCTTTAAATTCTAATACAATTTTTTTTTTGTGTGTGTGTGTGTTAAAAAAACATTATTCATCTTATATTTTTCTTCCCCCAAACTTGGATTTTTTACCTATAAAGTTGACCATCCAAAGTTATAATTTTAAAATCCAATAGTCAAAATTGTACACAATTAATTCCATGTATACTAGACAAAGTAATCTTTACTTTTGTATGGTTAAAATAAAATAAAAAAATTCAAGCACATCCGTCTGCAAAAAAATATCAAATTGGGACAATTCATTAAGAACCCCCATTGTGATAATGTTGTTGGGCTTTGGAGGGGTAAGAGAATTTTGTCACCTTCAAGGGGCAAGTGTAGGTGGGGCAATCTGAAGAGGACGTTCATGGATAGTTGAAAAGGCCAATTTCCTTCAAAGAAATTTTTTCCCTCAAAGAGGCATATGTGGGTGGAATGATTACAAGTACTTGTTGATTTTATAATTAAATTTAAAAGATTGAGATTTAAATTAGAACTTTCCTATTTACTTTTTGCAATTCTCCAAAACTCCTTTCTTTCATTAATTTTTTTTTTTACCTTGATTTAATAAATTAAAATAATAAAGATTAAAATAAGAAATTTTTCTATTTAATTACTTTTTTCAATTCTCAAAGAATCTTTTAGTTTTGAATTACTTGCTATTTGATTTTTTAAATAAAAAATAAACAATAATGTTTGAGGTAAAAACTTATCCATTTATTTTTCAAAAATCATCCTATTTATATATTATTTGTGATGTTGAATTGTTGAGCTTAAATTAACTAATTCAAGGTTGAGATTTAAGTAGAACTTCACTATTTATTTTTTGCAATTTTCCAGGACTACTTCTAATCATGAATTACTTTTCACTCTAATTTTGTAAAAAAAATAAAGGATGAAAACTTATGTTAAGCCTTCCCCTTTTAATATTTGCAATTCTCCTAGAGTCCTCCTCATGAATATTTGTCATGTTGATTTTAAACTAAAAAATTAAGGGTGGAGAGATTTAAGTAAGAGCTTACTCATTAATTTTTTGCAATTATCAAAGATTCATCACCTACTCATGTATTATTTGTAACAATGATCTAAATAAAATGAAATAAATTGAAGGTGAAGAACTAAGTAAGAACTTCCTTACTGTAAATTGTTTGTTATTTTGGTTATATATAATTTTTTAAAAGAGTTGGAATTAAAGTAAAAAAAAATTCATTTTGTTTATGTAATTTTCAAAAAGTCGTCCTAATTTTGAATGATTTTTCACATTTATCTAGAAATAAAAATAAAAGGTAAAAATTTAATCAATAACTTCCTTACTTTTTACCTTAATTTTTAATAATTCATCCTATTCAATATTATCACTTAATAATTAAAAGTACTAAATAGAGGTTTAAGTGCAATTTTCATTATTTATTTTTTTTAAATCATAATTATGAATCATTGTGATGTTAGTTAAAATTTATTTTAAATTTAAAGTGGAGATTTAAGTAAAAAGTTATCCATTTAAAATTTTCAATTCTCAAAGAAAAAGAATCATTCTAACATTGAATCATTTGTCAAAGTGATCTAAAAATAAAAAATGAAGGGTCAAAATTTAAATAAGACCTTTTTCTTTTAGTATTTGCAATTCTTAAAGAGTCCTCTTAATCATGTTGATTTCAAAGTAAGAAATAAATAGTGGTAATTTAAATAAAAAAATTCCCTTTAAACTTTGATTTTTTTCTAAATGCCCTTGTAATCATAAATTATTTATTGTGCTTGTAATAAAAATAAATAAATAAATAAAGGTTGAAGATTTATAAAAGAACTTCACTATTTCTTTTTTTGCAATTCTCCAAGACTCCTACAAATCATGAATGATTTGTCACTTTGACTATAAAAATAAAAAACAAAGAGTGGAGATTTACATTAAAAAAAAATTCTATTTATTTTTTTGCAATTTTTTGAGACTCTTTTTTATCATGAATTATTTGCCACATTCATTTTATAAATAGAAAATAAATGATGATTATTTAAGTAAGAACTTCATCTTTTAATTTAGCAATTATTTTTAATCATTTTCATATTGATTTAAAAATAAAATATGAAGGATGGAGACTGAAGTAAAGGTGCTTATTTATCAAGGGGGGGGGGGAGGGGGGAAGGCACTTAGTTCTACTGCAACGAACCACATGCGAACAAGTGGTTTCTAATAAACTATAATTTCAATCTAAAATTTTGAGTATTGTTTAATGATGACTATAGGTTTTTGTTACCAAATTTTCCAACTCAAACAAAACATGAAATGGTTTCTAGAAGAGGTTTAAAATGAACTAAAATGGCATGTTTTTCAACTCAAATAATTATAGAGAACACATTTAGATGACCATTGAATCAATATTCAACTCAAAATAAGCTTTCAATAGAGAGTTATTTTTAGGAATTTTTTGTTAATTTTTTTTAGAATTTTTTTCTTATATAATATAGGGGTGTGAAAGTTATTTTTCAATTCTATAGTGTATCTTTTTACTTCAAAAATTTATAACTAATTATTATTAACAAATAAAAACATCAATAATTCAAAACATAAACTTTCAAAGTAGGAAAATCTATTCATATTTTTTATTTTTTTTAAATTTAAAATTCAAAAAGTATATAGGGGTTCCAAAGTTTTGTTTGCACGTGGTCACTCTAAGTGAACCCCCCATGATATTTATTCCCTTTACAACCAGGAGGAAGTCTAGATTTCCAAAATTGTAAAGATGTATCATAAAATGCAACTTAGAAGAATAATTTAATGATGACTCTCAAACAATAATTGTAAAATATGATCTGTAGATCATATCCATATGGTTTAATCAACTTCTACACAAACAATATTTTTCAATAAAATTGGAAACCAAAAATTGAAAATTCCTTCTATTGAAATTTTTTTATTTTCACAAGAATTTTTTTTCTTGAACTTCAAAATGTTAACTTCTAATCATGGTAATTTTTGAATATTTTTATTTTACTTTTTTATTCAAGTCATTTTTGAAGGGCCATTTTTTAAAGCTAGACCTACTAATAACTTCTTGAATAATATAATATTTGCAAAGTAAAGTCTTCAAATCTACACCATACAAATGTTAATGACTTGACATGTGAATCTTTAAAAAAATGATGGATGAATAAATACATTTCTATGTGCTTCGTATATATTTGTGTTCATCTATTGTTCAAAATTTGAACATCTAGTCCTTTAGAAATTAAGTAAGAGCTTTGAATTTACTTTTGACAATTCTCTAAGATTCTTTCTATTGATGAATTATTTGTCACTTCAATTTTATAAATAAAAAATAATGGGTGGAAGTTTTGAATAAATCTCCTCCATTTATTTTAAAAAATCTTCAAAGAATCATCATAACATTGTTAACTAAGCCTGGGGGGGCCTTTTGCTTCTGCAGAAAGGGAGAATCTCCAGCACTATACAATTCCACATGGGTAGAGGGGATGGACCAACAAACAAATCCATCCTCCAGCACTTACAACTCAACAAGAGTTTGCATTTCCTTAGCCAATGACCTTGTTGACATTGTAACTAAACTTCCTTCTAAATATATAAGAAAAAATTATATCTCCACTTGGGAGGTAGACAGTTCACTAGTTAACAATGTTATGATCCTACTCATGTATTATTAGTCATATTGATTTTAAAATAAAAATGAAGGGTGACAAATTAATTAAGAAATTTTCTTTTAATTTTTGTAATTCTTAAAGAGTCCTTTTAATTTTGAATATTGATAATTTTTCATATTGATTTTGAAAATAATAAATAAAAAGTGGAAATTTAAATAAGAACTTCCCTACATATTTTTGCAATTCTCAAAGAATTATCCTACTCATGTATTATTTGTCATAGTGATCTGAAAAATAAATAAAATAAAAAATGGATATATAAATAAGATTTTTCCTATTTATTTCTTGTAATTTTCCTATCCTTCTAATCATGAATTATGTGACACTTTGGATTTACAAATAAAAACTAAGAAGTGGAGATTTAAACTAAAACTTTTCTAATTTTCTTTTGCAAATGTCAATGGTCTACATCTTGTTGAAAAATTATTTTTTATGTTCATTTGAAAACTAGAAGATAGAAAATTAATTAAAAACTTTAACTTTCATTTTTTGAAATTTTTCTAATTATGATTCATTTATTATGTTGATTCTTAAAAAATAAAATAAAAATTTAAATAATAAATTTAGGACTTCCCTTTTTATATTATTGCAATTTTCAAAGACTCTTTGTAATCATGTATTATTTGTCGTGTATTAAAAATAAAGGGCAAAGAATTATGTAAGTATTATTTTTTTTATTATTTGCAAATTGCAAAGATTCATCTTGATCACATTACAAAAAATTTCAGCCCTCGGGAGTGCCGCGAGTTTTGCAGGGCTGTGGTGCAATTAGGGAAAAAAATGTTTTTTTTTTATTTTTTAATTTTAATTTTAATTTTGGAGGGGGGGAATATGATGTGGCACTACTTGTGCCACGTCAGACTGGAGAATTTTAAAAATTAATTAATTTTTTTAATATTTTTTTTTTAAATTTAAAAAAATTAAATTTTTTTTTATTTTTTATTTTTATTTTTCTGTAACTGCACTGCGGGGGGTGCCGAAAAAACTTTCTAAACAGCATTGTCAAGGGCTGAAATTTTTTGTAATGTGTATAATTTATCACATTGAATTTAAATTAAAGATGAGGGATAGAAATTTATGTAATCATTTTTCTAAAATTTTTATCAATTTGGGTTTTGATGTTAATAGTTGTAGGGAAGTTGTCTCAATTTAATTTTGATAGGTCAATTAAACTTTGTTTTTATTTTAATGTAAAAAAGACTAAAAGTCAAATAAAAAAAAGTAGAGGAATGGATAATTGGACAAGGGATTGACAAAGCCAACTTGATCAAGATTTATAGAGTCACCGTGAAGTTGGAATATAAGTCCACTTGTCTTTCATTTCTTCATAGAGCATGTAGGCATGTAGCGATTAGGTGATTCTCTCGTGTTTTTTTGTACTTGAGTTTTTATTCAATAGAATTTTCTTTGTGACAATTGGTCCACACTTGTGTATGATTTGATTAAGCCAGTGATTGGCTTTGTAATTTGTGTTTTATTTGTTATATTTCCTATTCCATTACAAAATTCTTTGTGAACAAACCTTTGCCACTATACTATAATAAAAATTGACAATCCCGTTCAGGGTGTTATTTTTTGGTTTGACAATTTATATAAAAACATCTACTATATTTTTCTACTATATTTTTGCAATGTTTGACTTTATGAAAATAATTGTAATAATTTTTACCCTACATTCCTCCATTCACCCACTTGCATTTGCCCTTTAATCCACTCACATTCACTCCTTCACCCTCTTCATCCACCTTTTATTAGCCTTTTTAGCCAAAGTTGCCCCTTCACATGCTTGAAGTTGCCCTTCATTGAGTGTACCAAGGGTCGTCCCTTTGATCCACCCAAAGTTGCCCCTTTACCTACCTTCATATGCTCCGGACACCTGTAGTTGTCCTTGTTTATGTAGTTCTGACTGACTTACTATATCATTGTTGAGAGCCAACCACATAAAACTAATCCATTTACAACAGGTAAAAAAAATTAAAAATCCTAAAATCTAATTTGAAAAAATTATCATGCATACTTAATAATTAGTAGTCTAACACAATGTCTTGTATAGATTTTTTTGTCAAACAAGACAATCTTGATAATTGAAAAGAGACTCCAAATTCTTTAAAACTTATACTCACTCTATTTCCGAATAATATGGGGATTTCAACATTTTTTTCTATTCCAAATAAAAACCTAGATTTTGGTTCTTCAAGCACTCCAAATGTTTAATGATGGATAGAGAGGGACATGGTCAATAACATCTTTGTATGTTGGCATCAATGCATAATGATGTTGTTGTTGTTTGTGAGCAATATTCATTTTGAGGAGGTAGCTAAAAATAACAAGATTCAAGGATCAATTAACAAGTCGTTGGAATTATTGTGGATCCAATTATGTACAAATGATCTAGTGTTTAGAAAAGTTTATTGATGTTGAATTGTTGAGCCATGATAAAACATCCACATCTATTGTAGTAGTTGCACTAAAATCGTTTTGTAATACTAGAGCTTGGTAGGTTTATTAAATAAACATGTTACCTCTATAAAAAATGTGGATTCTTTGGAAAGCATATTACTTCTCTAATCATTAGCAAAAAAATGGACTCTCTAAGAGCCCCTTCCAGACCTCTCAAAAGGTTTGATAGCCATCATGCATGTGTTTGTTTTGTTGGCTTTTGAAACGTGTATACTAATGCCCTTTAGGCTCATATATTCAAATGACCGTAACCTTCTCATTTTAATAAATTTGAAAGTAAAAAGTTGGGCCGTATTCCTATGTTTCCAATTCCTGATATTGGACATGTTTTAAGCATCACGATGCAGATCACCAAGTCAAACCATTTTTTTCTTATTTTATTAATACAAACCTATATGTAGGCATCAATTTGAGTCAATTTGTGAACAATTCATATGAGGGCTATTACATAGCTTAGGTGGATGTGGATCAGTAAAACAACAAGGTATTAGATTGAGCCTTTAAGTTTAAGACAACACCAAATGTTGAGGCTTAGGAATTAAAGTGTTTGAATTCCTAATGCATTAAATGAGTCTTTTGTTGAAAATATTGAAAGTACACATTTGGGCGATGTATTGAGTTGTAAGCGTAATGAAGCATGGTGTTGTAAGTATTTGACGAATAAGTTATGATGAGTCCTTTCAAAAGTAAAGATTAAAAAACTCTGCTTCCTTCTTCATGTATCCTCTAATTGTCAGCCAAGGTGGTGATACTTTTGTGTCAATGAATTGGTACTTTTCATAGGTAAGCTAGCTATTAAATAACAATTTGGCTTGTTAGAATTGAAGGGCATCCAATGGGTCCACAATTTTGCTAATGAAGCATGTTACGTCTTTGAAAAGCACATTACACCTAAACAAGTTCCATAATTAGCCTTAAATTCATACATTTTTTGAACTCAAATATTATTCAAAAACAAAGGAAGAACTTTTTTTGTACAATATGAATGAATTCCAAAATTTCAATCCGTTGATTGTTGGCATATCCCAAATCAATTCAAAACTTTCATGTTCAAATTCCTCAAAGTGGTTACATTTCATGCAAGAATCTAAATGAGTCAAATTTAGTAATTAGATCCACATTTAAGTATAAGGTAAGAGGTCGATAAATTGCCCACCTAATTGCTAAAATTGAATTTGTGGGAGGTGAAGTTCGTTGAAATATTTTCCAGTAAATTTTCCTTAAAAGACAAGTGGAATTGACATCCAACCCATGTCATTTTGTATCTTTTGGAGCTTTGTGGAATTAGTTAGGAAATTTTGAAGTTGAAATGACATAGGGCTCTAAAATCTCCCACCCCTAAAATGTACACAATTTTTACATTGCTGAAGATTACAAAAAAGAGACATGTACAAATAATGTACATTTGAGGAGGTAGACGATTTTAGAACCTATGCGCTTTTGGAACCTCCTACCTTACGTTCCGTGGCTTTGAGCCCCCAGGAAAAGAAAGCACATGCCCCAGGTCACCAGGTGGCCATCTCTGCAAACACACAGTTTCAGAACAATAGGACTGCACAGGACACCTGTCAGACAACAGATCTCCCGTACGAATCCCACATCACCAAACCCGGATACGTGGACCTCTTTGAATCCCACGTCAGCAAAAGTTGATCCTTTCATTCTCAACCGTTCCGGTGAACCAGGAGTCCAGGAGCCTCTTTGCCATTGCATGCTCATCGATCCCTGAAATGTCCTTGAAATCACCACACGGCAATACGGCATGTTGCTACCCCTCCGGTAACGGAATGGTAATAGGCCGAAACATGAGAAAATTCAATTGCCCAGAGCTTTAAAAGCTGGGGGTAATGCAGATTGGAGGTTTTTGTTTCCGAAACTGCGCCAATATTGCTCAAATCCGCCATTTCAGCCAAGAATGATGCGTTACATCCAAGCTTTCTCAAGATTTCTTTTGTCCACTGGAAGAGAGCGGTGCCCAAGCTTCGTTGCTGGGAACTGAATGGGCCCCGAACGAAGGAGCTTAGCGAGCCTATCCGATCGATGCACGTGAGTGAGGCTCACGCCACCACTTGCACCCTCGTAGCTTCTTGTGCACCTGCACTTGCACTGCCTTGATTGGCGATTCGGTAAATGGAAAGACAAAGACGATTTCGATACCGAAACTTCGCACTCCGTTTCCCCGTCTTGGTACCCATCCTGCCGCACTGAACGCCTTTTCGATTGTCATAATTGGGAGTCATAATCCGCGTACTCAGGTGGTTTCGCTCTTTCGTAGTCTTAAGTTACCGCCGTTCTGTGGAGAACCTTTATATATATATTTATACTGAATTGGATTCGTCCCGAACCAAGTCCAGGTCCAGTTGACATAATTTGTAGCTCGTCTTTCCGTTTGATTGAATTCGAGCTTGTGGAGCGAGAATCTCTAGTGCAGAATTCGAGCTTCAGGAGTGTTATCTGGGCGACAATTTTCGAGCTGCTGTGTTTGATTTGAACCAGATGGAGCTCACCTGCTTAGCGCGGTCGGCGCTCGGCAATGCGACGTTGCTCGGTCGCACGAGACACCAGTTCCTCGCCACTAAGCCACTTCCAAAAATGGTAGCTGGGCGTGTACCGTGTGCGCTTCACGACACGGCGAAAGAAGTAGACTCCAAGCGCGCTCGGCGAGCGGAGAATGTCGGCGGGGAGTTCTATGTGGGTATGAGCTTGGGACACATGCTATTTGTTTTGCGCATCTACTCAAAGCTTTCATACCTAAATAACTGAAAAACTGAGAAGTCGATGAATATTCTTGTGTGACTGAGTTGTAAATGTTGTTCAGATCGCACCTGCATCGACTGTGACACATGTCGGTGGATGGCGCCCTCGGTTTTCAAGCACGCGAATTCGAAATCCGCAGTGTATCACCAACCTGATACGCCGGAGGAGAGATTGCAAGCCTTGCAAGCGTTGCTTGCGTGCCCCACTGCGTCGATTCACACCGAGCGGCCTCCCAAAGATATCAAGGACGCGCACAATTCGTTCCCCATTGCTGTTGATGCTGAGGAACTTCCGGTACAGATCGACGCCTTCGTTGTTGCCAATTATGCAGCAGGGATTTGCTGCGTGCAAGAGTTTTTGTGAAACCCTAATTTGGCGTTAAGAGCTTTTGATCTCAGTCTTTCGTTTAGATTCTTTCTTCGATGATTGTGACTGGAGTGATTGATGAAAGGATGTGCTTGAGGAGGCACTTGATATTTGTTTTGGAAAAGATTTGTTTATTGCTTTGGTGTTTTGAAATTGGCCAGGGGGTGTACCATTGTGGCTATCACTCAGAGAAGTCATATGCCGCAACTTCGTACTTCATCACCCATCCTGAGGGCAACATTCTCGTCGACAGGTGGGGTTCTTTTCCCTTTTGTCGTTAAAAGTGCACCTGATGTTCGGGAAGTGCACAATTGTGTGTAAATTTTTATCAAATATTTTTGCACAAAAAATGATATCGGAGAAGGGAGTGGACAGTTGCCTATCTACTTAGCTGTAATTATCACATCATAGATGTCCTATTGAAGTTTGTATTGAATAGTAACGAAGAAACTATATATTTGCAAATGGTTTATGCACTTTGAATGGATCACTTCTACTTGATTTCAGGTTTACGACGTGTATTTTCCCAGCTGTTTTTCACTCTGAGATTGGGGCTAACTAGCGTTGTTGGTTTATCTTCACAGTCCTCGCTATTCGGAGGTTTTGGCAAAGCAGTTGGAGGCCATGGGTGGGGTGCGTTACATGTTTCTGACTCACAAGTAAGTCTTTACTTTCGAAGTGGTCAATTTCTACTTGACTTTTCAATGGATTGAGTTCCTTTCAAGAAGCTTGACAGTCATATCTAACAAAAAATGTTTTTCAGTTTTAGTAAGGGTGTCAGTGTACAAGACTTGTGCTTTGAAAGTGGAGCTGATTTGGGAAAATGTATTTTGAAATCTTTATGAGGGGACTAATACTCAGACTCAAACAAAAAACAGAATCATGCTGCTGAAGTTGCAAAATTCGGTAGACCTAGTGTTATTAATATGATTCCTTTTTAATGAAGATTCATTAGCAAACATTGATTGATGAGCATCTTGGGTTGTGCAGAGACGACATTGCAGATCACCAGCGTTGGCAAGCTCGTTTCAATTGTGAGCGCATCCTTCATAAATTGGAGGTAAGAATTTTTATCTTAGTCTAGTACTTTGATTCACTCCAAATGTATACATTAAAAGAAACTATCAACTCCAAGGTGAGACTTATGCACTGGTTAAGCTTGAATTACATCATGATCTTAAGTTGACTAATCAATGTAGCTGTGTCAAGTTCCTTTACTTGAGAAGGAAAAATTAAATCAACTTAAAATCCAGACTGCTGTCTTGAATGTGAGCTCTCTAATGAGCTTAAAAATACACTTTCAGATGTGCTTGGTTCAAAAGTAAAACTTGCGCAGTAAGTTCAAAGACTTTCTCGAGATTCCTGGCTCTCAGAAGTTTTTTAATTTCATTATGTGCCTAAAGTGACGTTTTTATTGGGTATGGTGATTTGCAGGTGCAAGCTCGGACTCAAGATGTAGAGATAAAATTGGAGGGAAAAGGTCCTTGGACCTTCCTAGGCTCCGACATCGACCTCATTTTCACTCCCGGTCATACAAGGGTACGCTTTTTTTTTTAACCCTCTTATCAGCCATTCGTCTCTGAGCTAAGTTTTGTTTGAGAGAAATTTGAGGAGAGAAATGCGATTATTTTTCCAAAAATTGGTTTAGAAAATCGCTAGAAACTGTATTACAGAATTCGTTGGCTCAAACAAATTATTGAAATTAATGAAAAAACAAGAATGAGAAGCCAAGAAAGGCTGCCTCTAATTCCGTTATTGTTTGGCTAATTAGGACGATCTGACCCTAGTGTTGTGATTATCCAGGGACACGTCTGTCTACATTACAAGAAAGGAAAGGGTGCTCTTTTTTCTGGTGACCATTTAGGTGGAGATGAATCCCCTAGTCTAGATCTTTCGGCAAGCATGAGTCACAATTGGTATTCAGGTATGTGGCAATCTGATTGCGTTGGCATTGGATGAGTACAAATTGAGTTCATTGTGAAGTATGACGTCGTTTTGAAATTGAAATCAGCGGTTCTGTAGTTTCTATACAAGTCGAGATGATGTTGCTACGTTCTGCTTTGGATTTGCATCAGAAACATTTCAGCCTGCAGCTATTTAGAATATGTGGCTTTGGTAAGTTTATGTCACACACTACATAGGATTCATAATTGTAGTTTGGAAAGATGAGGGGAACCGTATTCCTTCAGTGAGTGAGAAGAAGAAATTTTAGAGAATGTTATGGTGCAGTGATGAGGGAAAATGGTTTTATGATTTTCTCCATGTTGGATTGATTGCAGTTCCTGTTCAAGTTGAGAGCGTAAAAGAGTTGCTTCCCTTGGAGTTCACATGGCTTTTGCCAGGTACATCAGATTGTTTGAATTGTTGTTTGAAGGTCTTTGGAATTTAAGTTCAAAGAAAAGTACACATTGACTTGTAAGCCCAACATGAATAAATAGTATGGTAAAGCTAGTTCTGTTGTGAAATTTCTTGTTCACAGTCAAGGTCAACTGTAAACTGTTTGCCAAATACCCCGGCTGATTGGTGTCTGAATTTGCAGGTCATGGACGAAGACGACGTTATAGCAGCGTGGAAGAAAGAGACGCAATAATCAAGAGCTATCTTGCGAGGGTTAATGTAAAATCATACAATTAGAGAAAAATATTAATGAATACAGAGAGATCCTTCTGGTGGTTTGATCGATTTCTGCCACGGCGTGTACATTATCTTGTATAAAGTTTGGTCATGTGATTTCCTGTAACCTTGGGAGAATATGTACAGTAAATTTTTGACTATTTGCAGTGCTGTCCATGTGTTTTTGTGGTACCGGTATCCGTAAATGGGTTTGAAAAAGCCACCCAGCTGATGAAATTTTTTCAGCTTTCGGCATGAGCTTTTTGTATTCCACTTATTAACCTTACATCCAAGAACCTCTTTACCAGATTTGCCAACGGTCCTTCTAATTTCACACCTACGCCTTTAAATGGCAATGCAAAGAGAACGCGATTCACGTCACCTTCTACAGCAGTTTCGTATACATCATCAAACACAGACAGCAACGACGAAACCACCGCACAGTGAGACTTTGCGCCATTAGGTACCACGTTCATAGCAAGTAAGCCTTCGTCGTGCAGCAGAGACCTCGCAGCTGAGAGGAAGTCATGTTCCAGGAAAGTTGACGGAGGAGAGCTCAATCCACACCGGGCGTCTCCTTCATCCACATCAACAATTATCACATGAACACGATGGTCGTCAAAACCGCGGTTACTTCCATTAACCTGACAAACATTATGGACGCATTCTACGGAGCTAGCAACTAAGTTTTGGGTGCTACTTCGTGGATCTTGAACGTCCTCAGAAATCACTCTCGCATATAAACCTTTCTGGCTCTTAAGGGATGCATCCGCCGATTTTTTAAAATTCAGTCTAGTATCCTCTGCTATTTTCTTCATGGCTAGGTTGCCAACAAATTGAACTGCATCCCCCACTTGGACCTCCATGCCGACACCATTCTGAAGACCGAAGTGCCGATAGGCGAGATCAAGAACAACGCTGTCCACATCTACAGCCTGCACCCACACAAACTTATTAGTTCGTAGTCTCAGATTGCAATTTCAATATGAAAACAAGAACGGACACTGGTTTGTGGATTAGACATTCAAGCTAAGCTAACGGTACCTATTTCAAGTCCTGCAAGAGTAGAAATTGTGAGATTTACCCTCACACTAATTTTTGTTTCGACACTCTCACTAGTGTGAAAATAAATTGATATTAAAATAACAGTATTTGAGTTATAAATGCCACCAATTCCACTACACAACTATGCCGTTATCATCTCGTTAACTTTCGTTTGCCTCGTGAATGTATGACCCACAAATTCACTTAATTTTCATATTGCAGCAAGTTTTTGTTATTAGTGCAGTAACTGGAATGAGTGATGTACCTGAACATGAAAACCTAAGTGCTTCTGCAGGAAAATTGGAAGAGCACCTCCGCCAACCCCGAGTGCCAACACCTTGACATTCTCCCTGCGCTCCATACAAGGCTCGATTGACGATGCAGCAAGAACTAATCCTGCCACAATTGGTGGAAGATATTTGTGAACTAAAAAACTGTGATCAACTTCCAAACCGCACATTATCTCTTTGCAATACGCTCCTACAGATTCCTTGTCAATCCCGGTGTCATGAGCAATCTTCATTCCGGAGTTCACCAGCGGAACTTCCGTCTGGATTAGGTTCGGCATGCGCTTGAACCGCAGCCGACGCCGATACAACACACTGTCCAATTTTCTACACCCTGCACTAGGTCTCCCGTGTGCACACTCTGTTTCCACTGAAACACCTTCATCATTCACTACGAAGCTCTCCGACTCAAGAAGTTCCGCGTCCAATGCGACATCTTCAACCACCATTAAACCTGTCAGAGACGAGTAAACCTCCTCGACCACTACGCGATGAATGACGTTATTAGTATAAACCACAAACGGGACAACGGGGATACCACTCCTGAAGCAGATCCGTGGCGCAAGTGCAACAACGACGGAACGTAACCTCGTCTTCAAAGCTTCGTCCTCGCATTGCCAACAAGACGCCCTCTCTCGATCCCTAATTTCACCAATTCCAGGCAATTCAGAAATTCTGTCCACGATGATCATTCGAGAGACGCCAGCGGTGGTCAGAAGCTGCCATTGCCCGCCCTCGGAGCTGTACATCCAATCGTCTTCCGCAACTGCTGGTACTAACATGGCAGCACACGCGACTTCGTCCCACTCCACGGCTGAGTCGAGAACAGCAACGCGCACCATCTCCTGATCAGAAAGAGGTAATTCGAAGACAGTCCGTCGCCTTGGGTAGAGATTCTCGAATATGCGGCGGTCGAGAGGCGCCATCTCGATCCAATTGCGGCATTCGGCAGAGGAAATTGCACATTGCAAAGCTCTGTCTCCGATCGAAACTTGCACCTCTGAGCGCAAACCCTAAACAAATGAAAAGCTGTCGGTGACAAATTTGAGTGTGTTCAATGCTTTTTCTCGTTTGATTTGGGCAGTGCAGACTGCGGCGGTCTTCATTGGAGTGATGAAGCTATATACATCCATGCCCATGGATGTAACATGCATGGTTGAAAATGTGTACATTCATCTCAAAAGCCATATCATTCAAAGAATTTATAGCAAGTCCATACTTTTATCTATTGGAAAGGGAAGAAAAATTCAACAAGTATGCCCCCTATTATATTGTATCTCTTTAATTTGTGCAAATTGTCACTCATAAAAACCTATGCAAGCTTCTTTCAAAATGAAAGAAATTTATCCAAGCTAAATTTAGAAAGTTCACTTTGGACATATTCACACCAATGAAGGAAAGAAAAAGTTCATGATGTTAAAATATCAAATTCAACTAAACAAAAGAACAAAACCTACTTGTAAATCTGTTCCCTAATCTAATTTGTCTTATGCTTTTAATCTATGATGGGTGAGAAATATCTAAAATTCTTGGAAATTAAGTATATTAATTTCAATTTCTTAAAATAGATTTTTAAATGATCATGGATAAGCCAAAAGCCTACAATTGTGCAATAATTTGATTACAAGATCAAATGTAGAAAAATTAATGTAATAATTGGGCTCATTCATTCACTACAAAAAGTACAATGGAAACATGAGATGAATTTACAAGTTATTATATTGTTAGTATTTAGTGAACCCTATTGCCATTGTGAAGATTAGTTCTATCATTTAAAAAAATAACTCTAAATTGTTGAAAAATTCCAAGTGCCTCAAATGAACCGAAAACATTCACATACTACTTCCTAAGGCCCTAGGCACAAGAACTTAAAAAGCGGATGAATATGTTTACTTTTGTACTCTAGAAGAGCCTAAAAAATTATCCATCAAACACTTAGTGTGTCCTTCACATCATTCTAAGATTAACAAGTTTTTTATGTGAAGATAAATTGAGTGCTTATTCACATTGAATAGGGGTAATATAACCTTTTTGGAAGCAACAAGGGGCAAAATATCATGAAATATCAAATGTAGCTATGTTAGTTCTATAAAGTAGGCTATGAATTAGAATGGTGACTCAAAGACCATCATGGTTCATCATTCTTGTAATCAAGTAGTTGATAGGTAGTGCCTCCTTTAGAGAGAGTCAATAAACATGGCTTCTAATTCATCTTCTAAATATTTAAAATATCATTTAAAATTGAATATTTACCTCCAATTCAACAAAGATCACCTAATAGGTCCTGCTAAATATAATAAAGGTAAATGCCAATTAAAACCTTCAAAATTTTGCCAACCTAATGATTTTGAATTGGAGTAAACCAAGCCTTACCATATGAGGTAACTACTTCTATAAAAGACACTATCAATATTCTTTTGCCATAATTGTGATACATGAAAGGGCACTATTCAATTTTCTTTTCAAATTTTTTGTGTCATTGATCACATTTGGGATGATACAATTCAATTAGGACCAAGTTTTAAACCACTGGAGCCGGTGGAAACCATTGCATGTGATGGTTCAAAATTAAATGGAGCATGACAAAAAAATTCCCCGTATGACCTACTTCAAAACGGTTGCTAACCATAGAATTAGGACCTCCTACCATGTGAGCCAATTGGACAAAGTTTGTAGGAGAGCTACAAGGTCCAATTTTGCAATGATACTAGTATGTGGCCCCTTTGGATAGGAATAGATCAAGTAAGAATTCCCCACATATTGATTCCCTTAAAATTGACCAATCTTGACCAATGGGTTGTCCACCAATTTCAATGAAACATGAAATCCTCCTTTTCCGCTCACCAAGCCTAGCAAGACAATCAATGGGGTCTTCTTGTCTTCTAGTTTTTTTTTTGTCCACCTAGCTTACATGGCATGAGGCCCTTAGACCCAATTTAGACTCCACGGTTCTTCCAGGGCTAATGAACCTATACTACCAAATCAGTATTTGAAAGTTCTCTGACATTTAACCTTTAAAGGACAAATGGGTGACCTTGGAATCATCCCTTTTTCATTACCGTGTGAGTCATTGACTTAAGAAATAGCAAAAGCACTCATTGGAAGTCAAACTATTGTAGAAGCACTTTTGTCCTACTAGAACAATTTCCTATTGTCCATTGGATACCAAACATATGTGTGAACGTTTAAGGGTTAAGGTAGTATGCTCTTAAAGCGACCACTTAAGAGCAGATCGCCTTTTCAGGGAAGTTAAACTTATTGAAACAATTTTCAGTAAATTTATATAGGAAGAAAAATGGAATTGGCATCTAACCCAAGTCGTTTCATATTTTTCAGATCTTTGTAGCATTAGTTATGAATTTTTGAAGTTCAAACACAGTGGTTTCTAAAAGCGACCACCTTCTGAAATGTACACAGTTCGAACATTGAATAAAGCAAAATGTACCTCTGTGGCATGATCGCTTTTAGAACATGGGCGCTTTTAGAGCATACTACCTTAAGTACCAAAAAAATTGTTTCACAAATTCTTGTTCATGAAAACTTCAATAGAGTTATTCGTAAAGTCATCCCTAGTTTGGTATCCAGTTTTAAACAAGCTCTTATACAAACTGGTGAAAGGAGGTAAAGCAACCCATATGGGATATGTAAATGGTTGGAGTTGTAAGTAACTTGTAAGAGCTTGGAGGAGCTCAATCTTAAAATAAACCCATATCCTTTGAGAGTTCATAAAAAACAGTGGATTTCATTATAAAAACAACCTCTCCACCCTCCATTCTCACAAATTGTCAATGTACTATTTCTGTGACAGGAAAACTCAGGTCCAAACTTTTTTAGGCACCATTTCGATGCGAAAGAAAGTTTGGTCCCAAGTTTTGTTTTGCTAGTGTTGATTGCGCGAGCTTTTTACTTTTTCACCTGCTTTTTTACATAAAGCAGGGGTTCAAACCCCAGTTTTACCTCTAAACTCGGGTTTACTTTACGAATAACTCTAATGTCATAAAAAAAAAGTGGCCAAACAAAGTCACCTTTTGCGTCATAATGGTCATGGTTGATGACTCTTCAATAAACCCCTCAAGCACCTTGTCCGTCCAAGAAAGTCATATCCATCGCCCTTGCAAGACATCCTGAGGGCATTACGGTCAGCATATTTCGGGATAATACTCACAATCGTTGCACAGATAATCAGATCAGTTTCGGGATCAAAGTCTTCTTTTGTTCTTCCAGCAGCAGCCATTCTGTGCATCATAAGGAATGCTTCCTCAAAAGCTTTGTCAACCTCCTCAAGCCCGTGGGGCTGATAAAGACCTTGCTCTCCAACGCCGCTGCTGCTGGACAATGACATAGAATAGAATGCGCTGGAAGTCCACTTTGGGGCCAGATGATTGATCCGTCCATTGCGTCCACAAGAAGAAATTGTGTATAAATTTTGCCCACGACCAAATGACGTCTCCTAAATCCATTGATATCAGCGTAAATGACTCGGGCACAAGGGGAAGGCTTGATAGACCAGTACATCCCACTAAAAAACCCTCGTTGAGACTCACAAATGGTCGTAAATCTGGCAAGCTCTTCAAGCCATTGCAGTTCACAAGATAGAGCTCATGTAATTGCAACAGATTCTCCAACCCGGGAAGACTTTCAATAGCCGTAATTGACACATCAAGGCGTTGCAAATTGGTTAGTTTACCCAACCCTGGCAGAGCGTCCAACGCATGGCACCTGTTCAAGAGCAAAACCTCCAAAGAAACTCAAGGGACTCAAGTCCTGCTATTGAACCCCTGATTTGGCAGTTTCTTGAGTGCCAATCTTTGTAAAAGAGTCAAGGAACTCAAGCCCCCAATGACAATGGCGTCGCTCGAAAACTCAAGATTGTTAACAATCTCGACCACCTCCAAGCTTGGCATGCTACCCCAACATAAGGAGCGTCGGGAATTCCCGGTACTAACATGTTAAGCAAAGGACTTTCAAAGTAGTGAATCAGACAAACTCCGCCTCTTTCTTGATATCGCCGTGTTTGCACCTCGTGGAAAGCTGAATAATGTCCATAATCTTTGCAACTGGTTGGTTTCGATCCGTGGCATAGATGAAGAGCAGACTAAATACAAGGTGAGTGCAGTCCTAATCTTGCTGAAGTAATCTTCATTTATATTATCCAACCATTAGAGCCATTGTATAAATAATGGTGTGCTGCCTCCACTCTTGTTACCAATTCTTTTTCTCGATAGCATTCTAAATCGTTGTCCCAGTTCTGGGCTTTCGAGATAGCATCAACCCATAGTTTCAAGCGATCTTTTCGCATCCAACAATTTGCGGATTAGGTCTCACCCTTGCAACTCAGGGCGCTAAGTTTTCGAGCACTTCGATTGTAGCTGAGAACACTATTGGCCTCCCTGTTAATTTCTATTGTTATTATTTCCAGTCGAAACTCCAATTCTTGGGAGGATAAGTTCAATTCGTGAATGCATTCAAAGTGCGGGTCCAAAGAGAGATCCATACGATGACATATCGGAGGATTGTTCATTTAGTTTGGCGTTTCAATTGCACTGGTGGAGTATTTCGCTCCATCAATTTGAACGAGAGGGCAATACTGAATCGTTTTGTTGGCGTTGCATTTTGATGAAAAATTTGAGGAGGAACTCGCTAATTGAAGAGTGGGAGAAGAACAAGACTTTGAAGGTCACTTGTACGTGATCTGTATGTCAATTTTGCTGAGCATCAGATTCAACAACAAAACAACCAATGACGTCTCAGTACTCGCAAATTGTACTTCTTGCCCAATCAATGAGGCTTTGAGTATTATAACTCAAATCTCCCACTAGATATCTAGGGGCGTAGTATACTCCTTTGGGGGGGGCGACACAACATGTTAATAATGTTATACTTGCTTAGGAAGAAAGTATCAAAGCTAACTGTAATAGGTGAGTTTATCAGATCCAAATGGGTCCGAATGAAAATTTCACATTTATATTGAATAAAATATTCATTCTTGAATTCTTATTTTTTTATTTTTTCAACCTTCTTCATCCTTATGATTGCACACATTCAACTCAATTTTTCAACTAATTTCTTATATCCTAGAGGTTGAAATACTTACATGATCATAAATAGGTACTTCTACCATATTTTTTAGTAAGTTACATGACAATATAATCCACTTAATCCCTAAAGCTCCAAGGGTGATTTCTACCAAAAACCACTCAAAACTACCACTTCTCTTGTATTCACTTAAGGAAACCAATTTTTTTTGTTTTTTTGGAAATTTAACCATAGGATCCTGTAGTTAACTTGTCTGAGATCATGTAGTAAAAAATTCATCAAATTTGACCGTACGGATTGGAAGATATTAACATTCAAAGTTGAACAAAAGTTTTTTTTTTTAAGAAGATGCTTAAATTGCCCGAAAAACTAAGATTGTCCATAACTTTCTCATCCCTAGTCCAAATAGAATGAATCAAAGCTTCACGTATAGTTAAAAACATAATATTTTAGGAAAAAAATTCAAAAAAAATTATTTTGACTTTTTGTAATTTTTTATGGGCTGCCCGCTAATCTCCATTTCTTGCTCATTGTGCCATAACTTTTTCATCTGACATCTGATTGAAACAAAACGTATATATATTCACAAAGCTCTTGCAAGTTGCAAAGCTACACAACCTCAAAAAATCTCAAAAAATTTCACTTCAAATTGAGACAATAGAAACCTACCTAGACCCAAATTGTCCCCCAAGGAGACAAGCGGGGGCTTTAGAGGTTAAGAAGATACTACAAAATAGTAGCCAAGGAGGATTGACCCCCTTATTGCCCCAACCAAAGGTAATTGTAAAAAAATAACCCCTATTTTGTGTTACATTTTCTTTTTCATTTTTTCATCTCTCCAATCTTATTTGGGTATTTGATTGCAAATATGGATTCAAATTTCTATCATGCAAAAATAAAAAAACTCCAATTTTTTCCGGAGGCAGGGCAAGTAGGGAGTCCATTTACCTTGGCCAAAAATATTAAAGACCACAATACATTGAATTTATGTAATATACTATAAAAACTATCATATAATTAGTGCTTCTTGCAAATTCACATAATTCTAAAATTAGTAAAACACGGAGTTTTTTTTGCAGGACGCACCACTTGAGTAGTTCACTTTACCAATTGATAAAATCAGTGAACTCCTTAAAATCTTGTGACCAAATTGCTCATTTTGGATGAAACGAATGAGTTTACATCAACGTTTTCCATACTGTTTCATCCATTCCTACACCGCTTTCCGCCACTGCCCGAAGTAGTAGGAAAAAAAAAAAAAAAAGGGTTCATTGCTCTTAATAGCAATTACTGTACGCGTCTTCAGTCCCTTTCAGAACCCAATACACGGGGACGTCGGTAGGGACGAAACCGTTGCGAACTCCCAATCATGCTGTAAAGACGGTTGGAGTTCTCGTTCGATCACTACCGAAGTTCTTTTTTAGGGGAGGTGGGATGGGGGGGCACCAATGTTTGCGACGAATCTTCCTAGACCTGAATGACGGCAATGAGAGTGTGGAGGTTTGTCGGTAATATGGGCCAGGATCGGGATAACCGGCCAGACGCGCACAGATAGACTCAGTATATACCGTGTATATAGATCGATTGACACTGTATCTTATGTGTGAAGGATTCGCAAGATCACTCCTGGCTTGACCTCTTGCAGACGCACAAGTTGTCTAGCTTGCAAGCCAGCAATCGTTGCAATTCCGGCCACGGGGATCTTCAGTTACTGTTCAGCTTTCAGAGTTCGTCACCTTCCTTACTTTTGTCAATTTCAACCTTGCTTCACTGCTTTTGCAGTTGAACTTTCGCTTGAGCGATTCGTGCTTTTGGATGCGGCATACCTTGTCAGTGACATCGGCACAACAATTCATCATGTATGTACACGCAGTTACAAAGTTTCAGGAGAAACGAGATTTGCCCTCAGACCGGTCGGGTATTTGCAAAGAGATCGTGCTAGCTTCGTCTTTCAGGTTCTAGGAAACTATGAACCTGGAAAGAGTTACTAGCTTAGGGGAACGATGCTAAGTTTTGGTAGGAAATTATTGGACAAATGCGCGTTCGTCGTCTTCGAGATTGAATGGCAATTGAGAATAGACCAATTTTTGGGTTCAGTCTTAGCACCTCATCTTGTAGTTACAATCTGGCTAGTTGAGATATTGCCGAGTAGCTTTGAACCCTCAGGACAAATCAGTGGGCTTACCAACTTTGTCAGTCCCAGGTGGGTGTGGATCAATTACGGTTTCCAATGATCGATAGCTTGACCGAACGGAAATTAAACCCTTGTGTCAATGAATGATTGATCGGCCTTGAATTGAGCCGCGGTAGATCATCTGTCCGGAACAAGCATGAGTTGGGCTGCAGTAAGTGCAAGTAAATTCTGGTCCTACGTAATCTCTAGCTGGCTCATATTGATGGGAGGGAAACCCTGGACAGGACTGTGCCTTAGAAACCACTAGAAACTGTTGGTGGCCAAAATTGAGTTGCAGGACGGCAGCAGGGGGTGCGCGCTTGATTGGGTCCCGATTCTAAAACAATGATTTATTCAATTCAGGCTGTAACTGTTCGCTGGAGCATTTCTCTAAAGTTCTTGTTTGTTGTGTTGCATGCAGATCGTGTACATGTTCATAGGGGCACTTGATGTCGTTTTGACCTGGAGTACGTAAACTCGCACACCCTGAAAATCTCGAACTTTTCATTTGGTCAAGTGTCACGAGTTAGAGGTTTCCATTTCGAGAGTGTTCATATTCATTTGGCTATGTACATCGTGCTTATATCGGTATTTCGTCGAAGTAAATCTTTAGAACGATCGAGCAGCTTGTGGAACATTTGCAAACTTTCTGAGAAACGATTGATTTCCTCGGTGCGTTCGTATCAACCGCCAATTAATTGGATAGAGCTTCTGCGACGCTTCTTGAAGACGTGCGATCATACAACTGTGTCATTGACACAAGGGTTAGGGCTTACTTTGGTCAAGTGCCACAAGTTAAAGGTTTCATTTTCCAGAGTATTCAAGCTATTTCGTGGCTATTACCATGGCCAACAGGGGCGAGGTTCACTTTGGCCCAGGCTCATCAATTCCAGCTCCGGAATGGGGAGATGACTCTGAGAACCCTGATTATGGTGGTGGAGAGTCCAAGAGGAACCTGCATCGAGAACTGACGTGCTTCAACGCGTGTCTACGATTTAGAGGGGCCACAATCGCCATCTGCGCTTGCGCTCGGTTCCAACGAGGCATTCGCATTCAGCCCTTGGACCAATCTCCCGATGGCTATGGGATCTCCGCCACCGCGCTAATCCAATTACTCCAGGACCGGCAATTAGAGGATCTCGACAGGCTAGGTGGGATTGCAGGGCTGTCTTCCAAGCTCAACACAGATCGAGAATATGGGCTCGATGAAACAGAAGAGCAAATGCAGAAGAGGCGTGCAGCTTTCGGTTCCAACACGTACCCGAAGAAGGTGACGAAAGGCTTCTGGTCCTTCGTCTGGGATGCTTGCAAAGACACCACGCTCAATATCTTGATGGTATGCGCGATTGTGTCTCTTGCCACGGGGATCTGGACGGAGGGGATCAAAGAAGGGTGGTACGAGGGCACCAGCATCGGCTTCGCGGTGATCCTGGTCATCGTCGTCACGGCCGTCAGCGACTACAAGCAGGGGTTGAATTTCCGCAACTTGAACGATGAGAAGGAGAATATTCAACTGGAAGTTCTCCGAGCCGGGCGACGACAGAAAGTCTCCATATTTGACCTCATGGTGGGCGACATTGTGCCGTTGTCCATTGGAGGGCAAGTTCCGGCGGATGGGGTGCTGGTGGAGGGGCATTCGCTCTCGATCGATGAGTCCACCATGACGGGCGAGAGCTTGCCCGTGAAGAAGGACAAGACGCGGCCGTTTCTGCTGTCGGGATGCAAAGTGCAGGACGGGCAAGGGACGATGCTGGTGACGGGCGTGGGACTGAACACGGAATGGGGGCAAGTGATGGCGTCCATCAGCGCCGACAATGGCGACCAGACGCCTCTTCAGGTGAGGCTGAACGGCGCGGCGACTTTGATTGGGAAAGTGGGGCTCTTCGTCGCGACGCTGGTTTTGGTCATCTTGGTGATTCGATACTTCGCGATCACGTACAAGGACGCGACGGCGAAGGATCGGAGGGTATCGGAAGTGATCAAGGATATGGTGAGCATTTTCTCGATTGCGGTGACGATTGTGGTGGTGGCGGTGCCGGAAGGCTTACCCCTGGCGGTGACGCTCACATTGGCGTACTCCATGCGCAAGATGATGGCGGACAAATCGTTAGTCCGGCATTTGGCCGCTTGCGAGACCATGGGATCGGCCACCACCATTTGCAGTGACAAAACCGGTACACTCACGACGAATCAGATGACCGTCACGAGAGTCTGCTTGGCCGGGGAGATGAAGGACGAAGAGTCACTCGCGGATGCCGAATCGCTTTCTGTGAGCTTGCGAACATCGCTCGTGAATTCCGTCTGTTTGAACAGCAATGGGAATGTTTCTCCTCCGAAGGAAGGAGAGAAGCCAGTCGTGACGGGCAGTCCGACAGAAGCCGCGATTTTGACATGGGGTCTCAAGCTCGGGATGGACTTTCGCGCCATCCGACACGAGAATGAGGTGCTGCATGTGGAGACTTTCAACTCGGAGAAGAAACGCGCAGGGGTGGTGTACAAAAACGGGAAAGGCGAGGTGGAAATGCATTGGAAGGGCGCGGCGGAAATCATTCTCGACCTCTGTGATCACTGGGTGGATTCCAACGGCAATTGTCAGCCCATGACTAGCGAGAAGCGCTTGGAGTTGAATGGCACGATCGAGGGCATGGCAGCTCAAGCCCTCCGTTGCATCGCCTTCGCTTACAGACCTTTCGACGAAGCCGAAATTCCTGAAAGCGAAGATGCGCGGTCGGATTGGAAGGCGCCGGACGAGGGGCTCATCCTCATGGCCATAGCCGGAATCAAGGATCCTTGCCGCCCCGGAGTGCGTGAGGCCGTGGCGCGCTGCCAACGCGCGGGCGTGAAGGTGCGCATGGTGACGGGAGACAACATCTTCACCGCGAAAGCCATCGCTACCGAATGCGGCATTTTGAAAGAAGGAGACCTGGTGGTGGAGGGAAAGGACTTTCGCACCTGGGACGAGGAGAAGCTCAACAGCGTCGCACTGGACCGTCTGGTGGTGATGGCGAGATCTTCCCCATTGGACAAGCTCAAGCTCGTGAAAGCGCTCAAGGAGCACCGCGGCGACGTGGTGGCCGTCACTGGCGACGGGACGAACGACGCGCCAGCTCTCAATGAAGCCGACATTGGTCTGTCCATGGGCATCGCCGGGACGGAAGTCGCGAAAGAAAGCTCCGACATCATCATCCTGGACGACAACTTCACGTCGGTGGTGAAAGTGGTGCGCTGGGGTCGCTCCGTCTACGCCAACATCCAGAAGTTCATTCAGTTTCAGCTCACAGTGAATGTCGTCGCGCTGGCGATCAATTTCGTCGCGGCGATCAGCTCCGGGGAGGTCCCTCTCACCGCCGTGCAGCTGTTGTGGGTGAATCTCATCATGGACACCATGGGCGCGCTGGCGCTTGCCACAGAAGCTCCAACGGACGACCTCATGGACAAGAAGCCCATCGGACGAACCGAGGCACTCATCACCAACATCATGTGGCGCAACATCTTCGGCCAAGCGACTTACCAGATCATCATCCTCCTCATCCTCACGTACCGCGGAATCGAAATCCTGGGACTGAAGGGAACGCACGAGGAGCAAGTGCTGGAGCGCAACACTATCATCTTCAACGCCTTCGTGTTCTGCCAGCTGTTCAATGAGATCAACGCGCGTCGTCCCGAGGCGTTCAATGCGTTTCAAGGCATTCACCGAAACTACTTGTTCCTGTCGATCATCGCCATCACCGTGTTCTTGCAGGTGATCATCGTGACGTTTTTGAATAAGTTTGCGGAGACGACTGCTTTGGAGATCAAGTGGTGGGGGTTGTGTGTGGGCATTGGATTGGTGGCGATTCCACTGGCGGTCTTGGTGAAGTGCCTGCCGGTGCCGAAGAAGCCGCTGTTGGAGATTTCATGTTTCCCAAGCAAGGCGTGCTTGCGACTGAAGCGAAGGAATCGACCCAACCATTTGGGCACTACGAGCGATGACGAGATCGAGGCGTCATCGAGGATGGGAAGCCGCCGTCGTCAAGTAGCGAATGGCGCGCAGTTGATATCCAGAGACCGTGATTTGGGATTCAGCAGCAATGTCATCAGCATTCGGAGTTGATTCAATGAAGCTTGTGCAATCACAGGCTAGCAGACCATTCTTTTTGTACTAATGTTCAGGATCCATTTGTTGGGCACGATCGGTATTCCAGACCTATGTACATTCTTTGCAGTCCACGGTCACGGAATTTGGGGTCACGGGGTGGGTGAATTGATACCTATGGTGGCACCCTTAGTCATGTGCCCTGATTTTTTAGGTCCGAGCGTTAGGTACAAGCATCCATTCTTAACTTTGTACTCTCCATTAATCTTGAAAATATAAAGATAGGAGAAGTGCGAAATCAGTGTATAGCCTTCGCAGGAAACGGTGTGGGGCATACTCTGGAGTTGAACTTCAAAAGTTCAAAAATTTGTTCTATAACTGAATATTATCATCAGATTTTTTTTGGATATGCATGATTTTCAATTCCCAATGTGTTGAAAAGAATTTCATGTGTTGGTTTCATCCCCAAGTACGCGGAATTGGTTGTAGTGTTGGTCATGGGTGTTCCAACATGCCATTGGCTCGCTTCTCTTATACCAGTAATTTGTCACTTGTCACTTGTCTGAGGTGGAAGATTCACCAAAATTTGTGGATATGGCTAAAAGGGTACTGTAGATGGCCTGTTTGTTGGGATTTTTTTATCAAATTATACACGCGATCTTTCAACAAGAAATGCATTAATTTGAAGAGAAGGCTTAACAAATGTCGAGAGCTGAAGAATAGCTTTCAAGTTGCTCCATCAACTTGATGCACCAAGCCCAAGTAAGGATCCTTGAAACACTATTCAGCTTTGAACTTGCTCGCTGAAGATTGTGAGTGATTATTAGCTCATTTAGGAGGACTTGGAAACCGGCATGATATTCAAACTTGATATTACTAGTGACTTCCTCCGCAGGCGAAGTCACTTGCATCCAGACGTGACCGAGCATCCAAGTGATGCTAACATGGTAGCACTATTCTTTGGCAGAATTGTGAATCGAAAAGGTACCAACAGGATTTCTCAACAAAAAAAGTGCACCTTGCAGATGACTCTGACTATATTATTACCAAGTGCACCGAATCGGTACGAAATCTAAGCGTCAATGGCTTTGTTGATTACAATATGCGGCACAAAAAATTAATTCAACCGAGAGCAGTCAATGTGACTGGACTCTGTAATCCTATTTCTAAATGAATGGAGTGTATTGTAACTGTGTCTGTAATTGTGATGTAAACTTGTACAGTGTCTGGGTCAATGAATGATTCATGGCTAGCTAGTGCCCCAAATGTCAACAATTAATTTGTTGGCAGGGCAAAATACTCGTTGCAGCTTACATGCGGATGTTTTTCTGGATCATGTCCACGGTCTCCTCGCTGATGCGGAAGGCCTTCTCCAGCACCTCATCCTTGATGTCCGGCTTGAACAACGCCGTCGCAATTTGCTGCACTCCAGGGTTCTGGCTGTCCAAGCCCGAGAAGGCCAGCGCCGGGCCGTTGCCCACGTTCAGCTGGAAGTGCACCAGGCCCTTGGGGAACACGAACAGCTCGCCGGACTTGATGGTGGTGGCGAACAAAGTGTTGGTTGTGTCCACGAAGCCCACGTACAGCTCGCCCTTCGCCAAGATCAGAAGCTCCGTGGCGCGCGGGTGCGTGTGCGGGGGGTTGATGCCGCCCTTGGCGAAGTCAATGCGGGCCGCGGAGATGCCCAACGTGTTCAATGCCGGGAACTCCTTCACGGAGGCGGGGGTCACCATGGCGTTGTTGGCGTTGTGGGTGTTGCCGGCCTTGGTCAAGGCATAGGACTTGAAGTCGTAGGCAGACACCTTGTTGGCGGGAAGGCAGGGGAAGCCATTGATGGTGAAGCCGGTGGAGTTGTCTGCGACGCAGAAGTCCTGCAGGGGGTCGGCGTCGGCGGCCACGGTCAGCATGGGCAGCAGCATTGCCATACTCGCGAACACCGCCAGGGTCACCCAAATGCTGCTTCGCTGGGTTCTGATGCCCATGTTGGGTCGCTCTTTCACTGGAAACTGGAAATGAATGTCGATACGTTGGACGCGGCTGGATGCGTTGTGCGATTCCAAGTCAGAAACTGAGAGCACTGTGTTTGAGAGAGCTCGAGAGTTGCCAAGGAAGAGATGGTTGCTGAGAGTGTGTTCCGATTGCCATGAGTTGCTGGCCCTTATATACCTTCGGTTGAGAGTGCAGAGGGTTTAAAGTGGGTCAAGCCTGTTTCCCAGGACGCGCCCACTGAGTAGGCCTGGAGAAATACTCCAGCTAGGGTGGACTCCGAGGAGGTGGCTGCGAACAGAAGTGGCGCACGCAGAAGGGGTTCGCGAGTAGCGTACAATGCAAATCCTGAGAGTCTGGTTCCGACGAGTAAGCTCGTCGCAAAGGGAGCTGATGCGGACTCAAGAGAATGTTCTGGAGGTGAAGTTGGTTGGGAGTGGCTTCTCTAGCTTGGGGCCCCGATTCATGGCACATATTCTAACATTCTTGCTTACTTTACTGTACATCTATGGCAAGATTTCAAAGGCTTTTCATGAATTCAGAACTCGTGTTTGCTTTTCTCCTTCTCTGTATCATTTGAGACAAGTTACCGTCACATCTAGTGTACCCCGAAATGCACATCCTTATCCACGTTAGGAGTGGAGATGCTTGATGCCATGTGTTTGGATGGACCGGACTGGGGGTCAAAATGTCGTCCAGGACCACCGACGAGCAATGGCAGCATGTGCTTTTCTGTTTGTATTTCTCCACGCTGGTGAAACCAGAGATTTCTGAGGATGGGGGAAAGTCAGACAAGCTAAGTAGACATACGAAAATTCGCCTTTTCTTTTGGAGCTCACGGGCAGACCATTCCTCCTTTTTGCTCCTATCGGCCTCTTCATTATTCATAGCAAGTTTCGTCAGGGTGCTCTCCGGAAGACCAGAACTAGAAATTAGTCAAGCGCCAGTGAACCCCTCAGTCGAAAATTGTCGAAAGGTAAACACTCTGCCCGCGTTCCCCGTCAGCTCACAATTAGGCTCATCCTTCGGTCTGAGATCCTTTTTTCCCGTCGCTCCCCGTGTCTTGGGAAACAGGCTTGACCAACTGCAATTGCAGCATTGCACTAAAGCTACTCCTGTCACTGAGGTGTACTGTACTGTACAGTACCCGGCAAGCACAAATCGTCCACTCCATTTTGCCATTTTGCCAGTCAAAAGAAAATTGTAGAATGTATCATATGGTTAACATTTTTCATCTTGCATAATTAACATTCACTTCTTATGCAATTCCGATCAAGCATACCAAATTTGAATTTCAGAAAATCAAAATTCTATTTTTGGTGAATTCTTTCATTAAATTTTAATGATTTTATACAATAATTCATTGAAAAATATAGATGATGAATTTTTTTAATTCAATTGCAGCAATATGTAGGAAATACCTACACGCACATCTTTCCTTCAATAGGCATTTCCAAAAACTTTTAGAATTTCCTCACAAAGGTTTCAAAGGTTGTCTTGACAATGTCCAATTTTTGAAAAATAGATATTTCTTTATTGTAATTAGATTTTGGCAAAACAACTATACATTCATGTTCGAATGTACAAAATTAGTAACAATATGAAGGTCAAATAGAAAAATCTAATTACAATAAAGAAATATCTATTTTTCAAAAATTGGACATTGTCACGACAACCTTTGAAACCTTTGTGAGGAAATTCTAAAAGTTTTTGGAAATGCCTATTGAAGGAAAGATGTGCGTGTAAATGTTTCCTATATATTGTCGCAATCGAATTAAAAAAATTAATCACCAACGATTTTCAATCAACTATCATATAAAACTATGAATTTTAAGTGAAATAATTCACTAAATATGCAATTTTACTTTTTTGAAACCCAAATTTGGTATGCTTGATTGGAAGTGCGTAAGAATTGAATGTTGATCATGCAAGACAAAAAATGTCAATCATAATATATATCGTTCAAAGTTCTTTTGAATGGCAGAATGGGGTGGACGATTCAGAATTGCCGAGTACTGTACAGTGCCCTCTAGAAAGTCTTGCAACCCTTGTTTGGTTTTGTCTCAAGTAGTCTAATTTGAGATTGTAATGCTAGCAAGTTAATTGAGATCTTTTGATGAGATTTTTTGTGTACAAGAAGTCAATCCAATTATCTACGTGTGACTCAGCAAATAAGCTGAAAATTGTTCTCCCACTGACACATGGCTCATTTGAGAACCACTACGCTTGGTTTAAAGCAAAAGGTTGTTCTTGACATAATCTCATCAAAAATCTCATCATTCCAACCATCTTTGCACCATGACAGGAAGTTTTGTGCCAAATGATGTACAAAACATGATAGTTGGTATGAGAAAAGTTGGCTTGTCATTGAGTGAAATTGGAGACATTGTAGGGAGACCAAAATCAACAATTTCGAGGGTCTTGAAGAGATTTAGTATATGTGGCTTTGTGACGCCAGCCAGTAAATCCGGTAGGCCACGAAAGTTGAGTGATCGAGAGAGGAGAAGGCTCAAAAGAGATCTTAGTAGTAATCATCGTGCTCCTCTTGCAGAATTGTGCAACAATGTAACATCTTTCGTGTGCATGTCAACTTTATGTAAAGAGATTCATGAGCTTGATGTTAACAGTTGCATTGCTATTAAAAAATTGTTTTTGAGTGACATGGATAAGGCTAAGAGGTTGGCCTTTGCAAAAGAGCAGTTGCATTGGACGATTGACGATTGGAACAATGTGATTTGGACCAATGAGTCATCTTTTGAAGTTGAAAAACAATCACACCAAATTCAAGTCTAGCGAGAAGTTTATGAGCGCTACAAATGGGATTGCTTAGCACCTACATTCAAATCCAGGAGAACTTTAATTATAGTATGGGATACTCTGATTGGATCTTCTAAGTCTTATTTGGTGCTAACCCCTCCTAATAGACGCACTGCTACAGACTTAATTTGTAGAGATAGTATATGAGGGAGCATTGGAGCATTATTATTGGCACCATGACCACTATGAGCACCTCATTTTGATGGAAGATGGTGCATCGGTACATTGCAGTAATGTACAAAAAGGTTGAAGGGAATACAAGAAAAAATTTGTACTCTTAAATGTATTGCTTTATAGAACCTTCACCAACATATGAAATGTCAATGTCTAAAAATAAAAATTCTATTTTTGGTGAATTCTTCTTTTTTTTTTTCTTGGCTTCACATAAAAATTAATTGAAAAATATATGTGATGATTTTTTAACATTTGATTGCACAAATATATAGGGAACGTCATTGTTCACATCTTTTGTATCACAAAGATGCACACTATGTAGGTAAAGTTTTCTCTATGTCGCTAAATTTTCTCTATGTAGGTAAAATTTTCTCTATGTTGCTGTGCTGATTTATTGGCTGGGACTAAATGGCTTTGACTATACATATGGCCTGCATGTTTCTATTTACTGTACTGTATAATACCCTCTAGAAAGTCTTGCAATCCCTCTGTGAAGCTTTTCAAAAAAATTCTTGTATTTCCATTGTAAATGTATTCCCTCATCTCCAACTCCAGACCTCATTTAGGCATAGTATAAAAGAAAATTCAAAAAACTTTGAAGCTAGAAAAGCTGATAAATGAAGATAATTTTCATCTCCAAAAATCCGTTTGAGGTCTAGAACCTGTAATCAAAAGTTATGGACAAATTTGAGAGAGGGATTGGAGGGATTTTTTTTTACATTTTCAAACTTCCTCCCCACAATTTTTGATTGCAAGTTCTAATTAAATCTCAAACGAATATTTGGTAGATAAAGTTTATTTTTTATTTCCCAACTTTCCTAAGTTCAAAGTTTTTTGAAAAAGTTTTTTCTACTATGCCTAAATGAGGTCTATAATTCTACTTCGAACACAATTCTACTGACTTAACTATGAGCTGTTGATTTCCTACTAATTCTAACTTACGTTATCTGAAATGGATTGTTCTACCTCCTACCTTTCCATGTGCATGTAAGGAGCTTCTCTTCTTATTTGGAACTCAAGTGCAGTTGAAAATGCCTTTCTAAATATTTCTTTACACAAGTAAAGAAAATTTAATTGCAATAAAAAATGATTTAAGCTTATTTTTTTACTACAATAAATAAAAATTTATTGTTGGAGAAAAGTTTTTCATCATATTTGAGGGCCAGCTAGGGTCAGTACCTTGAAATGGGAGTGAAATAGATAGTCAAATTGCATAGCGAGTAATGTAAGAGACTTAGCATTTGGTCGGGCACTCAACAAATTTGGCTGTGGCTAGCTAGTTTTTGGCCCTCCCCATGCCTACCGTGGGACAAGCTTCATAGTCCAAGCCCACCCACTCCCGGTGTCAACTATCATTGGCACCCTGCCTTGGGGATGCTCGTAGATTCATTTTGCAGCTTGTCTAAATATATCCTCACCTCTGGAAGACTGGAACAATCATTGGTTCAACATCTCTGAATATTACAATTTGAGGAAAATGTCACATTCACATGTTAGTGATTGAGACCCAAAGTGAATGAGGAAAATATCACATTTACATATTTAAATGAAAGCAAATGAGAATACAATTGGTTTGAAATTATTTGTAGAGTATTATTGAAGAAAAACAAGGCTGATATATCCGCGAGGCCTTCTCCTAACATTAGTTATACATGTTCACAATAGAGTTTACAAAATTTTGCCTTAATCCTTAAAAGAGTCTGCATCCTACAGTGGATGATGAGTGTTTCGTAGAATTTATTATATTCATAAGCTCTATGAAATGGATGAAATACATTCAAGTATGCTCAAATTTTTTTTTTTTAATGTATTTTAAGTAATGTGATTAGCTTGGTTACTCATTTCTTTTTAAGTTTATTTAAAGATTTTGGATCAATTCATGTCTAGATGGGAAGATTGAAAAAATGAAGATTCTATTTTTGAAATTTTGTCAACTTATATTTCATTTTGTCCGTGGGTTTGTCCCCAAGCAAGTCCAAATCAACATTCCCAAGGCTCTCTAAGGAGATAATTATATACCATACCTTGAAGCTAGGCAGGCTAAAAGTCTTTGCTAAATAATTATTTATTGCTAATAACTTTGCTAATAACTAAAATTCTTTTGCTAATATTTTATCAATTATATTCTTTTTTTGTCCATACTAAAAAATAATTTTTTATGAAATTAATTTCGAAATTTTTTGGCATCCATTTTAAGAATTATTTTTTGACAACCTTGATCATTGAGTATGGTAACTACTTGCTTTAATTAAATTAGAGCAAGACATTAAATGAGTGAATTTTAGAAGAAATTGGTCTAACTACTATGAACCTTTGCATAAAAGATGGATGAAAAGATGAAAATTGGATGGATGATGCATGATTAGGATAGCCATTCAATTAAAATTATTTTTTTGGATTCTCGACTAAATTCAAAAATAAGCCATATTTGACTTGCATAAAATTTAGAATGTCAACTAATGCAATTACTGCATCTTTTGAGCCCATTGTGTGACAAATTATCACATGAGCTCAAAAATAAAATAAAATAGATTTCATCCCTCCGGTAAACTCAGAAAACAATTTAAACTAATTTTTGTTTTGTACCTCCCATTCCACTCCTTTGTAATTTTCAAATAGAGGTGGGGGTGGCATTTGATATGGGATATATTCCATATCCCTTACCCATAACCATATTTCATAGTTTGTAGTTTATACATGTATTGTATCTACATCCATACCTTATATGTATCTATATTGTATCCATATCCGTATTCAAAGTTGTTTTTCAAGATCAACAACATCAAAAAGGGAAGGAATTTTTTTTTTTAATCAACAACTCTCAATTTTTCAGGCAGGGAAGGAGGTAATGGACATTACGCATCTTATATTACATTATGAGACACATGCATTAATTTATTTTTTATTTAATGATAAACTAGGCATTTGCAAGTCATGTTGAAATTTATTTTTTTAAGAATTTCAATATAAATATCATACTATCAATGAGTTTTATAACTTGTAAATATTTTAACACAATATACATAATAGAATTAGCTATATGATCTTCTAATTTGATTTTAAAACTAATCAAGAATAATTATTTTTAGTAATCCGTTTTTGAGATTTAAAAATATGTTTCACGTCATAGTTCCCAAACATTTGCTTAATAAATCAAATCAGCGTGTGGAAACAAGAAAATGTTGACTTTGCAAGGACTTGCCCAATAAATGCAAAAGCCTAGAACATCACTTCTTATTCATTTAAAAATTTACCAATATATTGGTTTCATATATTTTTATTTTTGGGACTAATATTTTTAAGTAAAATAGGAATTTTTACACTAAATACTTTTAAAATAATAATCCAAAATAAAAACAATAGAAACATTGTTCGGATCTTGTCCAAAAAAATTAATATTATCAATGAAAGGTCTTTGAGGCACAATTTGTTATTGATGACCTGTACTGACCAAAAGGGTCTTGGACAAAGCTAAATTGTGCTATCAAGAATGTGTTTTATAAATTTTTAAAGATTTCATCAAAAAACTGTTATATTATGTGTCATGATTTGAAATTGTATGTACATCTTCAAATTTGGAATAAATAAATAAATAATATTTTCAAATCAATGTAAATGCATTTCACTATGATAAATTCACAAATTTTTATATTAACCCTCAAAGTTTTAATTCATTTTAGATAAAGGTGTTTTGAATCTTCATTTTGTAAGTTACAAGGAACTGAAGCTCAAAGTAAGATGAGTCATTGTTAGAAAAAGTTAACCTTAGGATCTTTTAGAAAGCCAAGTCCTTGTCATTTGTACAAAATTTGGTTTCAATCCAAATCATAGATTGCAAGATTATAACATAAAAGTTAAGGGTACTTCAAAGAGATTTGTATTTGGGCATAGCTGAATTATACTTTTTTTTTGCCTCTTTTAGACACATCCATTTTAGAAAATTGGCATCCTAATCTCATTCCCAAGGTAACCAAGTTCAACATTCATGAAAATAAGTCTTGTATTTTTAGGACCAAAAATGAGTTTAAAAATGGTCTTGCAAGTTGCAATAGTAACCACTTCATCGTTAAATTTAGGAAATTATGAAATAAATATAAGATTTATTACAAATTTTGAGCCAAAATTCAAGACTGAATATAGTAGAGAAAGAACACAAGGAAAGGCTCTACAAGAAGGAAAAAATGAAAAACAACTCAAATCTAAGTGCAAGATGTGTATTCCAATAGTTATTTGTACCCATAGACTGGGCAAAGCTTAAAAAAAGAGGAGGGCAATGCCTCTCCAAGTCTAATCTACTATTGGGCAACTCACTAAAAAAGGGCCATGAATGGTCTAGGCTAGGATTCCATTAGAATTCCAAGTGTCATCATTGTCCAACTTCATTACTCTTCTACTTCATACAATTTTCAATGGTTTTCTTCCATAGTGTTCTTCACATAGCCTCCCATGCATTGCTTTTAAGAGCGTGCCTACAATTTCAAACCACCTCTTTCCCATCCCAAAGCCTTGCCCATCTTTATTAACATCAATTGGCTTAGTTATGACCCTGTCGCCCATCAATACATGCCTTTACCTCATTGGCCAAAGTTCCCCCATTGGATGACTATTTTCTATAGCCTTCAAACTACTCATGCTTAAGATTTTTTTTGTAAATTCAATAGTGAATTTTCTTCTAAATCTGAATGCACCACTTTATATATAGTTAACTTGATTATCTTAAAGATCTTGATTATCTTAGGAAGATTTTCAAGAATAAATTAACTAGAAATATATGTGTGTTTCAGGTATATTTTAATAAAAATCTCCTTGAAGATTACAATAAATGTCATTTCCAAAAATCTTCTATGCTACCTAAAATATCCTATGTATTGGTTTATCTCATTACAAAAAATATAAGGCCTCAACAAGGCTGTGAGTGCTGATTTATGGGCCCCGCGGGTGATATTACGGAAAAAATAAAAAAATAAAAAAAAATAAAAAATTGAAAAAATAAAACTTTTTTTTTTGAATTTTTTTTGAATTTAAAAAAAAAAAAGTGACGTCAGGCTGACTTGGCACTTCGACCATGTCAGAATTTCAGTTTCAGGATTTTTTTTTTGAAAAAAAACTCTGTAGTATCACTACAGGGGTCAGGCTTAACCTGGCCCCCCCCCCCCCCAATTTTTTGTAATGATGACGAATACTTATGTTTTTGTAGAGAAAAGTAGAGAAAATGATTTAATAGGTCTAAACCATTTCCATCCAAAGGTTGCCACTTGAATTATTTGCCATAGATATGTCAAATGGGCCATCATGCTATAGTATGTAAAGGTGATTGAAATGTTTGAATCACTATAAAAAAATCATGAATCAATTCAACTTATATATAATTGAAAAGTATAATTTTGTTATGCTTTGATTCTATTTTCTGACTTTCTTTCCTATGTAAACCACAGCACTTCTAGATTACAATCCAATAAAGTGCCATGACCAAAAAAATAGATCAACATCTCCAAATTAATGAAATTTTGGTTAAACTCAAAAAATCACTCTAAAAGTTTCCAAAATATTTTGAATTAGAGGTTGAAGAGTTTTATTCCTCAAGGGATAAAGGCTTTAATTTTTTAACTTTGAAATGTTGCACCTCTTCGTATGATAATCCCTTGTGACTTGAAGCCTTTGAATTTGAAATCCATAATGGCTTGGTATACAAGGTGACATGGATTCTTATAGATTCCTTCAAAATAAATTGTAGAAAATTTGTTGTTATTTTTCTAAAATGGAATAGAAGTGTATTGTTGAAGTGTGTTTGTTTATTCTAGTGCTTTATTCCTCTATTTCTATTGTACTTTGGATTTTTCACTTCATAGCAAGTTTGTTTGTTACTTCTTCTATTTGGATTGATATCTTGAAAATTTATTTCGCTTTGTGTGTATATGTAGTCACATGCATGGCTATTGAATATACCTTTCAAGGAGTTCTTAAAATTTTTAATATCACCATTCTTGATATTAAGAGATTATATTAAATCAACAATTCCAATTTTTTGAAAGGTTGAAGTTCTGAAGCTAGAATTTTAGTATTACAATATGGATCCTGACCAAAACAACAATACCGATTATACTTTTTCCATATTTATTCTACTTGGAGCTTTTATTTGCTACTACCTAATAACAAACCTAAGCGAACGCCGCTAGTTATTTTGTACCACAAATATTGAAGAACACTCACATGTCAAGACTCAAGAAGGTATATTTAACAATGTTTCAAGTGCTAAAATACTTCAAATATGATTATCCCTTAGTATGACCAACAAAACCAATTTCTATAAGTTGTAGTTTCTTTTAAAGTCTCCCTTGAGCAAATTATATATATAGAGAGAGAGAGATTAAATGAGAAAAAAATAAAAAAGCACTGATGTTTTTAATGTTCATTTTTTCAAATTCTTTCTACTATTGATAATAAAAATAATTATTATCGCAAGTTTCTTCTAATTGAAAGTAATTACAAAATGTTAATTTCAAATTTTAATATTGAGCGTATATTGCTTTAAAAGTTCTTTTGCTTCAATTTTATCCATTAGATCACAACTACATTTTATTATCCAATATCCATTTGATGTACCTACAAAATTATAATTGTCGGCATTAACAAAAAATTTGGTTCAAATTCAACATTCAAAATCACCAAGAGGTGAACCATAAGCATTGCTATAATAAGTGTTCAAAGAGAAATAATCTCTTGAAAAACAATGTAATGTTTACCTTAGTTGATGTCCTCAAACAACTTGTTCAACGATGAATACCAAGAGATCACCATCTGAATGTGAATGTTTGGTATCTACAATTATAAAACAACGCTTCATTGTCCAGATTGTTGCTTGTCTTGATAAAAGTTTGCTTCAAGAAGATAACAAGCTCAAGGCAAGTGTTTCTTAACATTTCAAAAAATCATGCCATCAAGATTTAGTGGTTTGAGGTTCATGGTCACAAAGTCATCAAATCCAGACTAGTTATGCTCTCAATAAAGTGAACTGCAATTTTTTTTTTATAATTAACTTATAGAAATTAAAGTTGAAAAACTAAACATGCAACATTATAGTTGTAATAACACTAATATAATATTAATTCATTTGTTAGAATTTTAGAGTCTGAACTTTGAATAATTAGAAACAATAAAGATGTAAAAAATGCTTTGATATTTAATGCCATATAGATGGAGAACAATTTTTTTGGTATAAAGAGTTCAAAGGCATAGTTAAAGTTAAAGTTGAAGATAAAGATATTTAAAGATCATTATCTAATATGAATGACTATGAGTAGTCCAAATAATATGTTAAAAATTAAGAAAGATATTATCATAATTATATATAAACTACTATACATGGTTAAGAAAAAAAATTCCATTAGAAAAATTAGGTTAGAAGAAACAACCTACATAAAAGCCTCAATTAAAAGAATGTTTTTGCCAATAAAAAGCCTATATTTAGAAGACATAGCTAAATGATCCCAATCTAATTTCACATTGTTTCCCAATTGCATGACTTTTTTGCATCCCTAATTTCTTTACATTGCTAGTTTGTGCCACTCATTTGCATCTTCTTTGTCAAGGGCACACTTTTCCTCCAAATGAATCCTTTTGCTAGATTTTTTGCACTTAATGAATAGGTTCATTGCCCAAGTAAAACTCTTTAACACCCACTGCTTTCCAAGTTCCAATTCCACTACTCCAAGTCCTTTTCATTCATTTGCTCTCTATAAAATGAGAGAGGTGCTTGCTTCAATGAGTTTTACATTCACTTTTAAGTACTAGAATGATTAAAGATCAAGTTAAAGATGCAAGACATAATGTGTGTGCAAGAGCAACAACTTCAAAATTATATATTTATAGTTCATGAGGTTGAAAGTGGTATTTACAATTATAGGGATAATTCTTGTTAAATCATAAAGCCCCATTTTTCCCGCGGGGGACAAATGGATTTCGGACATGCTCCTATGGTCTCAATATTTTTTTGAAGGTTGAAAAATGCATTAGCTTTCTAAAATATAATAGTTATTTCAATTGGAGACTAAGAGCAAAAGCTATGGCACAAAAAGCCCTTCATTTAGTATGGCAGGCAAGAAAACCCTTAAAAAAAACTTAAAGTAAAAAACTTTAAAATTTTGTTTTGTATAGATTATATTTTTATATACATGGGAAGCTTCAATTTATCCCATTTGGATTTGTTACGTGAAAGTTATGGAAAATCTTGTTCTACTCCAAAGTTATTTTTTCAAGAAGATGCTCTAATTGCCCAAAAAGATGCTCTAATTGCTCAATTTTATTTTTTTCCTAAAATATTGGATTGTCTTTGAATATTTATATTCAAAACTAAGATTGCTACTGTCAAACAAAAATTACAAGAGAAATAGCACTAGGTCCTTAGAATTGGCTAGTGTTGAAAAACTTATTATTTGGAAAAAGTGTTGGTGTTTTCATTTTTGAATCTTATGCATTTCTTCACAAATCAAAAGAAACCGCAATCTTGACCAATAAAAAAAAAATTCAAAACCTAAAGGTAGAAATTGTATTTTTGGTGAATTTTTGAACTTATATCTTCAAAATTAACTTGAAGAGAGTCTAAAAATAATTTTATTATTTTGACCATAAGGACACTTTTTACTTTTCATGCTTCACATTAATTTTCTTTGATGCAAACTTCAAAGAAATTATAGAACTTATATTTTATAATACATTTGAGTTTTGTCTGAACCCCTTAGGCTTCTAGGGGGTAATGAGTGAAAACTAAGTGTAGTTTTTAGTTTTTTTTTCTAGATTCTCAAGTCAATTTTTTTATCATATAAAATTAAAAATTAAAAATCATTAGACCAAAAATTATATGTTATGAAGGTTGAAAGCTAGAAAATGTAATTGAGCAATATGCAAAAAAACTTGTTTCCTTCATATCAAACGCAAATATCTTGCAATCTACACAGTCAAAGTTTGTGAATATACTACTTTTTGCAATCCACACGTTTTTATACTAGTCCAATACAAGACCCTATAGTTAGGTATGCAAAAAAAAATATTTTAAATTTTCCTTTGCTCTTTGCTATAGAATTGGCAGTTTTGAGTGAATTTTGATGACAAAGAGGTCTTGGGATTATAGGGGTTAAAAGTAATTGAGTTTATATAAATCCAAGTCATTGGTATAATGAAGAAATTTGTTGGCTTTTCATTTGTGGCACTTACTTATGATAATGTGACAATTGGAGACAATGGAACTGATATCTTCATTTGTACATTGGCAATAGAAAATTATATGTGATTTTTTCACATGATTGTGTTGCATCATGTAATAAGCAAGCAAATGGGACATGGGGAACTTACAATCTCATACGTAGTAAATGTCTTAGAGATTGTAGGAGACAATAAAGAAAGTTAAAGAAATATTAAAGAGCTTGCAATTGCGTTTTGATGCTAAAAGGGTAATTTGCTTTTAAGGCTACTTCATTTGTGCACAAAGCAAATGCAAGTGGAATTCACACTTGTTTGTATGGAGGTTCATTGCATAGCCCATAGGTGCAACCTAGTGCTCGAGACACTCAATATGCAACCTATATTTGTGTACACTGATATGTCATGCAAAATCTTACTTCAAGAAGAGCCCCCAAATGCTTCTTAAATATCAAAAGCTTGCAAAGTGTATGTGATCAAAGGGTTTGAAGTTTGTAATTTTTGAAGGGACATTTTGGGTTTCACTCTTAAAACAACTTTGTCTGTTCTTGTCTAAGTACAAAGTATTGCTTGCATAGTTGCAAGTTGACCTTAACCCCTCACCGCCCAAGGGGCCCAAAAGTGGCCTCACACAATCTAGCAGTCGACTTCAAAGTGCTGTAACTTTTGCGTCCGGTGTCCAAATTTAATAAAACTTATTGGAAAAGTTGCGCATACTAGACTAGTTTTTGTGGTAAAAATTTCAGATCTATCTAAGATGTATTGGATTTTTAGAAGCCATTCGAAGTTCGCAGATTCAATTTCAGTTCACCACACTGCATTGAGATGGCTGCAACTTCGGGGGCTTGTATCTTTTTCATCAAATGTTATTTTTCAATAAAAAAATTTGGGTTTTGTTCCCCATAAAGTCTACTTAATGTGGGAAAATTTTCATGTCAATCCAAGTTGTTTCCAATGCTTGGGAGCAATTCGAAGTTCAAAATATAGACATTTCTGCATTACAGTGAACTTCGGCGGCTTATAACTTCTTCAAACAAGGTTCGATTTCAATAATTTTTATTGGAAAAGTTGCGCATACTAGTCTTGTTCTTGTAGTAAAAATTTCATACCAATCCAAGAAGTCATGATTGACTGAGAGGCATTTTAGTAGAGGTAGGTTCAGCAATAGATGTGATTTTTTGCTACTTTTTTCACTGTTTTTTGACATTTCAAAACAATTTTGCAAACGCAATGAGTCAATTGAATGATTTTTTTTCCCACCAAAGTGTTTTTCTTTTGGTTTTGAATCACTTTTTAGTTCAAAGTTTTTTCATTTGAGTAGGTTTAGAAATCAAATTTCACCTCGAATTGTGTTTTGAGGACAATTTCAGCATCTTTTTTCAACACTCAAACATTATAATCTTTCAATCTATACGGTCAAATGACCTCAAATTTGATTTACACCATCTACAACATGCACACTACAATATTGTACGGTTGAGATTTTCATACCTTACTCACATTTAGACTTATAACACTTGAAAAGGAAAGTTGTTTTTTGACATGGTTAGGCCTTGGGCGGTGAGGGGTTAATGGCAATTATATGGTGGAGGTAAGATACATCCTTTAACCCCTAAAGGATCAGCCTGCAGAATTTGGCAACATAAAAAAATTGGGCAGGTACATGTGGCCAGAGATTTACAAGTTTGAGGCTGAAATTTTAGTAGAAGTTGTGGACGAGGAGTACTTTTCATTTGAACTAAATTTTATGACATTTGGAAATACGAGTCAAAAGTTATGGCCTAATATGTTACTTTTTTTCTCAGCCAGGCAGTTAGGGCAGATCAGAAAAAATCACTTTTTTCAGAAACAAAAATTTGAAACTGGTTTTCCAGAGCTATCTATACGTGGAAAGCTTTTAATCATTCCATTTTGACCAATGAGTCAAAAGTTATGAGGAGTTTTAGTTTGCGGGCAATTTTGGAATCTCTACTCTAAAATAAACTTTGAAGTCTTTTATCTTACTCAATTTTCAATATTTTTTGAAAAAAATAAAATCATAGAATGTATATTGTTTAATACAACATTTCAACCATTGGGGTTGGCATTTTTCAATTTCATAGCTAAATTCTTAACAATTTAGTATTTTGAATCATTCTCTACTTCATTCTACTTACTATTTTTTTCCTATATGTTGTACAATTCCAAATGATGTGAAATTTTTCAAGCATGTAGCCAACTTGTTTAGGAAAAAGAATCCAAAGAAAGCACCACCATTTTGGACATTTTTTCATAGAAAAGTGAGCTTTTGAAGTGCAGCTGCCCGGTTTTTTGCAGGGGTCAAAAAACAATTTCAGTGATTTTGAATGCTTATATCTTGCAATCCTCGTGGTGGAAATTTCTGAAATTTTTACCACATATTCTCAAGTCAGCATACTACAAGATCCTATGGTTACATGAGTCAAAAAAAAGTTCTTTTCAAAAATTTGGTACTTGTGCTAAAAACGGCAGTTCTTGAGCGTTTTCAGTGAAAACATAGTCACGGAACTTTAGGGGTTAAAAGTTGTTTTTTGGTTCAAATGATTTTTCAAAAATTTGGTTAAATAAAATAAACAAAATAAAATAAAAAATTATATAAAAAATTATATATATATATATATATAAACTAAAAGATGGTGTACATAAAACATCCTTACTTGAATTTTATATGTGTGGCATACATGTTTGACACACTTGTAGGACCTCTATACATTTTTTATTATGACAACTTTAATTACTCTTATTAAAAATGAGCTAATAGGAGCCAATGACAACATAGAAAAGGTCCTTTTGGAGTCCTTTTTGAAATTTTAATGGAATGTTCTACTGAAAAAATTCATCAATATCATCAAATTAGTTCTAAAAATTATTCAAAGTTGTCAACAATGACAAATTCTATTCAAAATATCATTACTTTCAATAGAAAAGGTTTTATATCATCTATTTTAAAATTCAACAAAAGGAGTAAAAAACACTAGTTACATGAGGGATTTTGTACTTAATTAAGATGAAATGATGACATCATAGACTATATAATAGTAAAACATGACAATCAATAATGATCCTAAGAGAGCAATGGTTATGCCTAAATTAGCTCCTAATACTTCATTTGGATCCAAATATTAGATACTGTTGTCACATTTGTTCAAAATAGAAATGTATATGTCTACAACTTTGGAACTGCATTTAGGACCTGCAAAAGGTATCTTTATTCAACTTTCATAGCAATAAAGGTATTGTATACTTGAACTTTTTATAAATCTTTTGGATTTCTCCTAGTATTAGTAATTATACATTAAATGGAAGGTAGATTTGAGTGACCCATTCGAGTAGCTTGCACTTGTGGCAAACGACAAGCTGTTTTGTACGATGAATAATGGTGTACTTGAAGGTTTTGATGTCTTCACAAACTTGGAGGCAAATATCAGAATCCAATACATGAGTAAATTCCTATAAACTAGGAATAGTAAGACTTGCATTGGTATAATAATATGAAAGATTGCCTTCATTTGTATATGAACAAGTAATTGACAATTATGATGTCATACTTCTATTGTAATTTCCTAGTGTAAATTTCATGTCTTACTATTTACAAGCCAAGGATGGAATTGTTAAATTTTTGGTTCAAAAAAAGATGGGAGTTGCCTGAGTTCATTTGTTTTTGAAAGAGATAGATTAGCTATTACCTCAATGAACACCTTAAGCTAGTAGTTGTCATGTGCATTCTAGAATCTTTTTACTATAGAAACTTCAAGTTTGCCTATAATTAATTGAGTGGTATTGCTGTAAAAGAAATGAAGACTTGTTGAAGTTTTTCTTAGTTATATGCATTTATCGACATTTATCGACATTTATTGATTTTGTATTGTGGAACTATGGAAGAAGTATTCATTCTTATGAAAAAAATAATTGTTGTGTTTTGCAGGTCTAATATACAATGAAGGCATATAATTATATGGTAGTAAAAACAAAAAGCACTTGGTTTATACAATGACCCTGTTGATGAAAGGTAAATGTGATGAGACGTATAGTGTAAAGAATAGTGAAAATTTGTTCATTATAATTGTCAATTGTACATTTTATCAATTTTAATATGTACTTGTTGCATAAGTTGTAGTTACTCAATTTTCAACATCTAGCCAAAGAAGATGAGTTATAAAATGCATGTGTCTTAAAGTAAGCCTTTTATTGTTTTTTGTTTTTTACAAATGTTTTATTCTTTCGTAACTTGCTCGAAGGATGTCAAATACGAAGTCATTGTAAAACCATTTTTTTTCTGCAAGATCTTCGACTGGTGGAGCCACTGGAGGAACTTGTGTACATCAATGCCCTTTAGATAGGACCCCAACGCTTGCAAGGACAACAAATGATAGTAGTGGTAGTCATGGCTTGTTCACAGACGGCGTGAATCAATGAATATTGAGGATGTGGCGACTTTGGGTTTGTTGCTCCCCAATGGAATATTTTTAGCGTACTATTGAATGTTCATGCCCAATCTTCTCCTCCGGAGGTGAATTTTGGGCATGAACATTCATTAGCAAGCTAAGTATATTCCTTTGTGCTCCATGATTCAACCGCTCATTGACTCATCGGTGTCATGTCACACCTTTTTCACCCATTGTTCATTGTCCATTATCGACACATCTTTTGGGGGTGTCACACCTTGTTCACCCACCACAGCTTCCCATTGGCTCCTCCAAACCTTCACCAACTTCTCAATATCCATTGTTCACTCAACTTGTGAACATGGTGTGACTACCACTAGTGTTTCAGATACCACAACAGGTTCATCCTTGCTAAAAAAAAAATCCGTTGGGTGAAACAAACCGGGCAGGCACGAGTGTATGCTAGAGAAAGATTATCAAGGCCTCATCTTCATCTAAAGTTGGAACCCGGATATAGGAAACTTTCTCACAGGGTATGCTTACAATAGCGGTAGTCACACCTTCTCCCCAGGCAGGTGGAGAATGGAGAATGACAAGTTCATGAGGATTTGGAGGAACCAATGGGGAGCCGCGGTGGATGAAGAAGGTGTGTCACCCCCAAAAGTTGTTTGGAGAACGAGAGTGGAGAATCGGAGACCAACATTTGATGTGGAGCGTAGGATGAACATAAAGATGGTGTACAACGCAAGATGGAGAATATACTTAAATGAACAAGTCTTCACCACTCCCATTATTCACCTCCGGAGGTGAAGACTAGGAGTGCGGAAGATATAACTAGTTAAGAATATTCTAGCGCAGAGGGCCAACATGAAGCCAACCTTAAGCCGCCACATCTCCATTCTCCATTCTCCAAGTGTGGAGTGAAGAAGGTGTGACTACCCCTAATGTTCCAAGCAGGGCCAAATTAAAGAGATCTCAATAGGGTTCCCTTCCAATACATTTTTCAGATTCTCCAAACTACGAGATGTCACAATTGCTTTGCTTCTTGGGCTCAAGCAGCGGTCGGTGAAGGATTTGAACACATTATGTACTTTCCTCAGGCACATTGTCCAGGGCCATAAACACATGTTGCCTCGGCAAGAACTTTCTTAAGATGTCATTACCCCGCGAGGAGAACAACAATCCTTATGCCGATGGACGTATACTGCAAGCACACTCGTTCTTAGCGAATATCTCGAACAAACAGACAACTTCAAAGTCAAAAGAAGTGTTTCATCAAATCTAGTAACATATTTAACATTAAGTAGACATAGTTGAATTGGTTGAAACCTGTTCAACGCTTGAAATTCTTCTCAATAGCTCTCGTCTTGCATCAATCAGCGACTCCAGGATCAACTTTTGCGCTTCAATGATGTTTTCTTGCTTGAATTCCTTGTAACCCTTCAGCTCAATGTGGAGAACCCGGACAGCAAAATCCACATGGTAAATATTGCACAAAGCATTACAAAGGAATGTCTTCCCTGCACCACCAATACCATGCACACCTACAACTCTAGCATGTGCCTCACTCCACAATGAGAAAGATATACCGTCTGTACTTAGTTTATCAAACTCCGCAATTACAACCTGCCAAGTCACAACGACGATTCTGAAATGTGTTGGTCATAAATTGATAGATTATAGTTCACACAACATGTGAAGTACTAAGATGGGCTCAAGCAATATATATCAAAGCAATCTCCACAGCAAAATACTACGGCCTCTTTCTTACTACGATTCCTCAGTTTGAAAACCAACAAAATAAAACTCAACGGATCATGAGAAATCAAAAATGAGGAATGCAGAAAGATGGAATCAACAAGGAGAATTGAAGACATACTTCAAACAATCGATCCTTGCCCTGCATCATTGAAATGTCAAACCGAGCATCTAGCAGATAAAGTTTGCAAATAGAAGCCACAATCGCTCTCCTGTAAGCCAATTCGGAGTCTCCTGCAAACCTCTCTCCATTTATAGAAGCAAGAAAGCGAAGAGCATAATCTGCAAAGTTGAAATCCAGCCTCATGTCCTTTTAGCAACGTTCCTTCCACATTGACATTATATGATCATGCTCACGTTTGAGGTCTTCAACTCCGATCTTGTAGTACAAGGGCAAGATTTTCATATTGGTGCTGGTATACTCGACTGCGCTTACAAATTCAATCATCTCTACCATGGGCCATTTGGAGAAGAGATATTCCATAGACAACACCACCACTGCCACGTGACATTGGCTGGTGATCAAAGTGGGAAACTTCTCCCCCTTCGGCAAGCTGTCAAAACAACGATCAAAGAACGGGAAGTGTCCGGCATTTTCCAAGTCTTCACAGAGTTGCTCCACAAATGGCTTCTATGCGCCGCTATGGCTTAAGAAGATCCTGTGCTTTTTGGTAATAATTTTACTTCCTCACTGCATTGATCACCTCCAGTAGAGTTCAGTCCGTTGGTCTCTTCATGAATATCTTGTGTGTCCCTTGGTGTGTTGGTCACCACGGCATCGTTGTTGCTGCAGTACAAGCACACAAATAAAAATTAGGTCAATGATATCTTTGAAAACTAAAGTAACTACACTTAATTGCGACACTCCAAATCTTGCACGAGAACTGCAAACTGATTTTGCGTTTGTACGTACACCACCTCAACATCAGAACTTGTGTCTATCTGCTTCAAGAAACTGCCAATAAAACTATGAACCTTTATAAGTTTTGCATATGGTGTTCAAATAATGCATTGTTTTGTGCACTGGAATCCTCTTTGCTTTACTAACAAGAATGTTTTTAAATCCAACAATTGTACAAGTAGGAATTATGTTCAAAGCTTCAAGTAGATAGAGTTACCAAAGCTCTTGCTAACACAGAGAATATTGTGACAAATACCTGTTAGATTCTTGTACCGCATCGCCTTGGATCGGACCAGTGCATCACCTTGGATCGAATTAAAAAAAAATTTCACTTTTGTTATTCAATCAATCGTGATATAAAACCATGAATAGTGAATGAAACAATTTATCATACATTAAGTTTTTGCTTTTTTAAAACTAAAATTTGGTATTCTTAATTGGGATTTATAAATAAAAATTGAATGTTAATCATGCAAAATATAAAATACCAATTGTATTCTATATCATGCAAAAATATTCGTAATATTATGCAAATATTATGTAGTTTCTAACATTATTGAACCCTATTGTACATCATCTAGAAAATGGACACTTGGGCACTTAGTATTTGGAAGTAATTTACAAAAGTAAGTAATGTAGACAAGGCTTCAGGGGTTATTTTCAAGAACAAAGTACATAAAACTTGTAACATGTATCAATATTTCAAAATAACTAGATTGAAAAAAAAACATTACTTTTAAAAAATGTTTTGCTTTATGTACTATGATGTCTCTTCAATTAAAATTTAAAAAATATATATAATATTTGAATTGAAAATGATCACATTATAATATAGGAATATAGAATCCAAACTTCATTCATTGAAGCGCATTGCTTCTAATTGATATCAATGTCTTGCAATTGTCATTTATTTACTATCATTTTGAGATACTCCTTTCACTACTTGCTATTTGTATTCCAAGTCGTGGTGTTCCCAAAGAACAATAGAATCATCAATGACATCATTTTTGTCAATCACAATATTATGAAGCAAACAACATGCCAATATCAAGCTTGGAATTCTTTTCAAATTTGGTTTTGTGTTAGGATTTTTCAAAATCCTCCATATTCCTTTCAAAATTCCAAACGAGCAATCAACTACCATATGTGTAGATGAGTGCTTAAAGTTGAAGTCATCAAATAGCCTAGGAAGTTGGATTCTAAGCTAGGGCACAAGCAAATTCTTATCACCAACATAACCTGCATCGGCTATAATCAACTCATGGATATCAACGCCTTTAATGTGTATTGTTGGCTCATCTAATCTCTTCCCTGCAATCACTTCTTTGAAGTGATTGGATATAAGAAGTAAGTGAGAATTGTATACTAATTCAACAATGCCTATAAATCGGGCTTTATGATCTACAATGGCTTGAAATTATTGTAGAATAGTTATGATCCCAATCATACTAGCACAGGGAGCTCATATCGCGTTCCCGGTGTTCATTCCCGGTGAATTCCCGGTGAGTCTCAAATTTCCCTGTGTATGTGTAGTTGCAACATGTGTCCAAAATACCTGTAAATAGAAAGTTTTTACAGGTGTCAAATTTTAAAGTTCAGTGGGAAATTTGAGACTCACCAGGAATTCACCGGGAATGAACACCGGGAACGCGATATGAGCTCCCTGTGTAGTCCGTTGATCTAGATCTTGCAGGTAGATCAAATCAAACATGAGAACAATCAAGAGCACTATAGCATTGTGGTATGCCATGGAGGTTTTCAAATGCAAGCATTATTTTGGATAAAGCTTCTCTCCTTGGCCACTTTAAATGCAAAGGCAAAGTAACATTGATTAAAGCTGAAATGAATTGCTTACAAACTCTAACACTTGTTGAGTCATCCACGCCAAAAGTTCTCCGACAAAGCCATGAATGCCTCTAGTACCAAGCCTTCTCAACACAATGGCATCTTACTTGGACACTTGGGCACTGTCATCAATCTTCCGGTAATATTAATCAACCCAACTGGAGGATTCTTGTTCAATTCTTCATGTACCAAATTGCAAACGTAGTGAAAAGTTGGAACAAGATAGTTGAAAAAATTGGAGAAAGCGTTCAAGGTCTTTTTACATCACCAAAATTGAGAATCGTTCCCACCGGTGAATTGAATGTAGCTTGATATAATAATGCCCAAGCTCTGATCCAAATATACTTTTCTTACCAACCATTTGAACAAAAACATCTTGAACGTCAATTTCGTTAAAATGGCATATGAAATCTGCCACTTTGTCTGAACATCTAGGACAGGTATAGATGTAAAACCGCCAAAGTTCTGGAATGCCGCCATTTTAATGAAATTCACGTTCTTGGAAAACTTGTCCACATTCCATAATTGAATGAATAATAGGTAACATCTCTTCAGCTCTTCTTTTGTGTTTTGAAATTGCCAAGGTTGATACTCTTGGTGCTCTGGTCGTTTGACTCCTTTCAAACATTCCATGATTTCTATTTGCTCACGGTTGTGAACTACGGGACCCCAAGTTCCTCCGTTTGGGTGCAGATTTCGGAAGCTTCGATCTGTTCTTCAATTCTTTTAGCCAGTACGTGATTCGATTGCATTTTGAGCTGGACGTGATTCTCCAGTTGACATGGTGTAGGTAGTTACGGGGGATTCTGTAGTCAGAGATTAGGACAGATATGGATTAATGTTTCAATATGTGCGTCCTGAAACGTCCCGAAGTATTGGAATACCGCTATTTTGAGGAAAATCACGATCGATTTCGGAAACTAGTGCATCACAAGTGTAGATTATGGGCACAGAACAGTTCGCCAAAACTACTGGAAACGTCCTGCCCATTTAATGAATGTACCGTTCATTCTTTTGATCGGAAGCAAGCTTTGGAACGTTTGGTTCCGATCAGTTGACAAACTGCTTCGACCGGATCTAGTCTTTTCTGTGATGAGACGCCCGGCCTGTCATCGAGTTGATCGAATCTTACAATGAGAGGTCGCTGAAAGATAAAGAATTTCGATCTAGCTAGCTAGAAAGAGGGATTCGAACTTGGTCACAAAGCAAGTCAGAACGTTTCATGGATGTCACAAGACAAAAACCCATGGCGTTGCGTGACACCTCCCTGATGAAGGCATTCTGCTCACTCCAGGCACGATTCAAAGAAAAGGCAAAATCTCATGCAGTTCGATCTCGATCAACGGTTCATAAGAAAATAAAATTCCATTTCATTAAACTGGGTTTATGCCGCTACTTCGGCACTCTTTAGATGTGAGCTCCGAAACTTAAATCTATATATATATTCCCATCCTAGTTTTCAGAGCTTTGCAAGTATAACTGTATGTCACAATTATTGGCGCCAGAATTGCACGTAGTGTGGGTACATAGTGTCGTCAAATCTTCAAGAATTGAGTAAGTATGCTTGTCAAGCTTGTACTTTGTACTGAGTCAGACGTAGTTAGAGCAACTACAACAAGTATGTGACTCTGCTCTTGATTACCTAATTTATTTCTTTTAAAATTATGCCACATGATATACATACCTATCAGACACTTTGATTCATATTTCGTGTTTTCCTTACCACTGCCATTTTACTGAAATTAATTGACAGCATAGACTGGTTGGAGGATTACCACCAGTGGTGTGGTGAGAATATGGACACCCACCTTTTTATTGCAGCACAGCCATTATTTAGTCAAGGATAAAGAACCCCTACAAATTGAAATTAGAGGTATCAGGTATTAGAGCCAAGTCAAGAAAATACAAAAATTCTAACCACTCTAATTGGTCTTGAATGAGCTTAAAAACGGTCCCAGCTTGAGTGCTTGACCATGCATTGAGCACTCAAGATTTTTTAGTTTCTTGGCTCTGCCCCGAGTTTAAAGCCCCTCTTGGTTTACAATAGCACCTGTGGAACAATAAACTGATGAGTTACAAGGAGTAGAGCTTCCATGACAGTTTGAATTGGGATCTGGCGTTATAATGCAAATTTCATGACCTAGGAAGAGGATCAGTGCGAGACAGAGCTGGCATGTAGAATGTCTGCGACAGTCGGTGTTTGTAAAGTTGAGTCTATGAACTCGTGGTGACAACGCTTTGGCGGATGGATTCTGGAATCTGAAGTGCACATTCACACACCACAGAAGGGAATCAGCTGAAGCACAGCACTGGTCACTTATATCTCCCTGAAAAGAATTCCCTGAATCCCGGGTTGTCCTCTCGATTGTCATTTTTTCGCCTTTGAAATAGGTTTCATTGTGTGCCCCGAAAGAAGAAAGGGCTTAGTTCCCTGAAAAGCTCCAACAACGCAGATACAAGACTTCTACTGCATGCAAGCAAAGTTGCACTGTCAAACTCATGCTGAAATCATCCTGGACAAATCCTCTTCATGAAATAAACTGAGGAAGAAAGGAAAAAACCATATATGTCACCTTAGTTAGCTTGCACATTGGACTGATTGAGAACATACTAGAGTGGTCAACATGGTTCTGTTCCTGCGCTTCTCCAACTTTCTTGTCTGCAAAGAGCACATGGCTCTCTCTTTTGCCACTACAGAATTGCAAAGTCTGCTCCAATTGGCAGATGGTCACTCGGATGGCTGTAATTAGGGAGGCCGCCTTCAAGGTCAGGAGAACTCAGGGCCGGAAGAGCCAGCAAATTAACGAATCGCAAAGAATGAGAAGGCCGGAAGAAAATGTAGTCTAAAGTGCCAGTGAATCCAGGGGTCACATTTGTGTTAGGATGTTCACCCAAGGCTTCTCTATAGAGACTCAGTAAAGAAAGAGGGGCCCTTTCCGAAGATGTTGCCACTCCAGCAGTACTAGCGCTGGTACCGAGTTTAGTGAAACTTGCTTCCAAAAGCTTGTCAGTATTCCCTTCTAATGAACTATTTTGGTGTCCGCCAGATTCCTGGGAACCTGAGGTGATGTATTGATATACCTGTCAGAGAGAAGAACCCAAATAAGATGAGACCCAATTTAGAAACAAGAAACAGGAAACCATTAGACAGGAAAGATAATGAACTAGTACAGAACCCACCTCCTAAAGGTGTTCTAGAAAACCGAGCCATATTATATTCAAAACTGCCTTACATGGTGTCACAATTGGCAGGTTTAACGCGGCTAGGTTTCAGGAGCACCTCTGAGGTTTTGAGGGGGAATTATTCATATTATTTAGTGATATCCAACTTCAGAAAACGGAACACACAGTTCAAATTGGAGGATAGGACAGACAGGTAAAGTAGTACTCTTTCGTCATGGACCACACAAATATCTCATATAAAGAAACTTGATGTTGCAAAATGTGAAACCATTCAGACTTCTAATACAAATTCCCACTTCATAAGTGCACAAGAGGGATCAGAAGACTTGATATCGCAGAGAGGCATCTCACCGGATCTCCTGGAGTTGAGTTGTAGTCCCCACAAACCAGCACCAGAGGACTTGCAATCCTCTCTTGGAATTTCATAATTTGCAAAAGTAGGTACCTAGCTTGAGCCAACTTTACATCAGCCCATTCTGGATCCCTGGTGTACAGTGGCAAGCCAACAGTGTCAGAATTTTGACTTGCGGGATAAACTATAAGCAGACAGAGAAGCTTCTAAACGAGGTCTGGGAGGAGACGCGCATACCAGTAAAGATGAGTATTCCCAAAAATTAAATACTTGTTTGGAGGATCTAGCATGCGAAAGGCAGCCAATATAGCTACACAGTCTCGCTTGAGGCGAACACGTGGGTCATTCGGATCCCCTCGTCTTTCTGGACCAGCTGCAAACACAAATTTGTAGGACCCCGCTTGATTTTTTATCAACAACCGATGTCCTAGTTGGACTTCAATACATTAGACCTAGCTTCCTTGTAAGAAATTAGTAAATTTGACATGAGAAGGTGCAGAGAGAATAGAGAACAGAGAATAGAGACACTAAAATTTCAAGAGTCAGCGAAGCTAGCAGCAAAGTTGAATGTTACCCTTAACAGGCGAGGATGACCGGGACCGGCTTTTTGACCTCTCTAGTCTTGGATCCTTCACAGTCTCACTGTCGGACTGCAGATCGTCCTCTGAAGATAAATCCAATGTATCCACCTCCGTGGAGGCGGGGACGAGATCATTGAAATCGACTGCTTGCTCATCCACGAGTTCCATTCTGATCAATTTTCGTCATCATAACAACCTTTAGGCATTAAAAAATTGCACCCTTTCTGTTTCCTGATGCTGAGATACTGCACTGACAAAGAACTATTCTTCCTTGGTTCTAAAGCTGCTCATGTGCATCTATTTCTGTTTTTACATCAGCCAACCTTCCACCTCCAGAATCCTCATACAAAAAAAAGGGAAAATGGGAATCATGGATACCCAAGATTTAGGGAATCATGGCCAACTCCAAGGTGTCACGGGGCCTCTCTAATGAATGCTATCCTCAGTTGATTACTTCCGCAATACTAAAGTGGGACAACCTTTAGATCACTTGACAAGGCTACGAGTGGGTGGGTGGGTGGGTGGGGGGATATGACATGAAGATAAGAGAAAGTTACAGAAAATTGCAAACAAAAACCAGACAGAAAACTTCTGGTCAGCATTCCTTACATAAATACTATAATCTCCGTGATGGGATACCATATACGTACCTGTTGCGTCTAAAGAAGATACCACAGCCATCCCGTTTCCTACCATTGCGCTGGATATAAACACTGCTATAGCCTTCTTTCGCCAATTTACTCCGGTAATAGCTTTCATACTCATCCAATTCCTGTATGAGCAACATGTCTTCATTACAAGCGCGACATAAATATTATAAGGAAAGGCCTACAAACCGATTGTAAACTGCATCTGTACATTATTAGTTAAATCATAATCTGATAACTTTTGGATTGGCAAACTTAGAGAAGAGAATAACATCACAGAAGACCCCCTGGATTAACAAAGTTCTTAATGTTGAGTTAATGGACATTAGATTCATATATTCTTCATGTTGCGTTAACGTTGTGTTAATGCTAGTGTAACGCACAAGTTGTAATTAGCTTAATGTTAGTGTCTTGAAATTAACACAACATTAACTAGCCTTTATCCTGTGACTGTTCAGACCATAAAACGTTACAAAATCTATTCACCAAACGGAATACGAGACGACAACCTGTAAACACAGAACGTCGGCATCAAATGACAAAAGTCGCTCCAAAATGGCCTTCGACCGATTCTTCCATCTGCAAGACCGGTTTGCGGATCAAGAAATCTACAGACCGACACTTCTAAACTCATAAGCAGCTTCAACTCGTGCAAATCAAAGTACGCGGGAATACTCTTAGAATTGCAAACAAGGTTTTTGTTTTTATCAATACATTTAAAAAAGTGCAACCACGCTCAGCGCCAATTGCGATGGCTTCATCCCTAACTACCTTAAGTCCACTGAAGATTGCAGAGGTCAAAGCAACAAGCTTACGATGAAAAGATATCTCACACCTCGATTGGTGCAAACATCATTTTTTATTCATTTTACCTTGCTTGTTCAAAGTCGTCGACTTATTACGAATCCAAATAACAAGAATGAGCATCCAGAGGTGGCAGTTGCGTGAATCCTAGGAGGCATCCTGAAAACATTAGAGATAGCAAGGTTGCAAGCTACCTCTTTGAGTTCAATTACGGAGTTGTTCCCTCAAGTGCTTCATAAAATGCGTAACAAGGTGTCATAATTTCAATGGATTTTTTACGCTTGTTATCACACTTGTAGTTGCACATGATGTTGGTTCAAATTTTAACGTGCTTGCTGCTTCGACCTCTGCAATCTAAAGTGGCCCTTACTCCAGTTGTGAATCTGAGAATGTCATTGCTCTACAGTCATAGAGGGAACTACAAATATAGCACAAAAATTTGCCGTAACATTTCGCCAGCTCAACCGGAAATTAAAATCCTATACAACATGACGGACCCAGGGTTTAGGGTTTAGGGTTAAGAATACTCAAAATGTATTGAAATTTTAATATCGAATGCACGCTCCGTAGATTCGAAAGAACTAAAATCTCATAAAACAATCATTTAAACACTAGTACAAACCTTAAGCACGGCGATGGCGAATGTGGAAAACAAACACTCTTCACATAGGACTGCGCAAGAATATTGTAGGAAACTATGCGAACCAGAGCTGCAAAATCCGACAACAAAAGTACATTTGAAGCAATTGCACAAACAGAGCCCTCCATCCAAACCCTAAAACTATACTTCCAACCTCTGATTTGTGTTTTTTCAATTGCTCAATTACCTGTCAATATTAACAATGTTAAGAACTCTTTGCAAAAGCGAAGCACATACACTTACGAGTGGAAGGAGAAACGTCAGCCTGTCGTGGAGACTGGATGGGAACGAACGCGGGTGACCACTTCGGAACAGTGGCGATCATTGTACCATACGACTTCTGCTGAATCTGCCCAGAGAAATTAATGCGATACACAATCAATATCAAAAACGAGCTAAACAATTCCCCTACACGCCAGTTAGTCTCGAAATTTATCAGAGCTCGGAAATACACCGTTCACAAAAAGCATGGAACTCAGCTCGCAATCCAAACCAATGCAGGAGCTCTACAATCACAATCCATGGCTCCAAACCAATACAGGGCTGGCCCTCAATATGAAAAGTATAAAAAAAAGGGAGATTCAAAAGGCAAGAAAGAATATTAATCCTACAATCTGATTGAAAGCTGTGCGAATCGTGCACACGACACGGAGCTGAAGCATGCTTCCCAAAAGATGAGCAACATCATACTGCTTGAATTCGGGGGAGACAACTGAATCAGGAGGTTTCGTCAGAGAACCGGACCGGCGATCATGTAACCGGATATCAATGAGACCTCTCCAATATCCTTTCACCAAAAACATCAAGAAATTCTATGACTTGAGAACGCACTTCCATGACGTTTGGGAATAAAAATAGAGTTTTCTAGTGTCGGAGTTGTGTTCACCAAGTTTTATAATAAATAGGGAGAAATTATATTTTAACAGTAGCTTTGTCTTTTGTTGTCAAACCAAAAGCAACCAAAAAGTTTAAGTTCAATGCTAAGACTAATTTTTTTAGAAGTCGGAAATATATATTCTTTGTTTTTCAGAAGCCTCCTCAAAAATTTTACTAGCCAACAATTCTGATTTTCCTCTTGCAACTATTGCACACTTCCATGTTCATCTCCATGTTCAAATCCATTTGTTTTTTAGTGCAAAATTTGGTTGATTCTAGGTGCATAGATGTCCACCTCCTAGAATACATGTGATGTCATCTCTCACAAAACAGAAAATTAAAAAAATTTATTCACATGTGGTCACAAAAATGGGAGCATACGGAGTGAAGAAATTTGAATCCGGGTATCCTGGAGAGAACCGGTGAGCCGGATTGATACACAGGTTGGCAAAAACAGCGACACGGCCACAGGGCCTATTTCTTCCTCGACTGCGAAGTTTGTACAGTATTCATCTTTCATGTTCGTGTGCTGCAAGTCTCTGGTTTCTGCTTTCTGTGCGTGGTGATCGTGGTCGTCATGGCCAATTTCGGTGCCATTTCGGCAACACAACCGCACAATCCCAACAAGTCTTTCGAGGTTTGCTGCATTTTCACTCATCCAGTTTTTATGGAGATCGTTTTTTTTATTGTTTTCGATTCATTTGAATGTTTGGGTTATGGCTGTTTTGGTGCCTGGCGCCTGATGGAATTAGTCCCTGGAGTACGCCGGAGAGGATAGCTTTCGTTTTTCTTGGAGGAGAGTGATTTGATTTTATGAACCGAGTGAGTTAGAACGCGGGGTTTAGGGTTCGCGGAATTAGGGTTTCGTGATTTGAGCAAGGAGCTGGGACTTGATTCGGGCGGTTCTGGTTTAAAATGGAAGCTTCTTTCTGATTCCGATGGTGAATTTTGTATTTCTCGTTTTGGTTACAAGCCCGATAATTTTTTCTGTCACTTGTCAATCACTGGCGACTTGAACCCTGTGCCCAATCGTAATGCATAGATTGAATCTGTTGTTTCTGGATTCCCGTTCCCTTGGGCCTAGAACTCCGTACCGGACGGAGGTAGCACTGGAGACGGATTTTGTGGTGCTGCTGCTTAAACTCTGCCTTTACTTAAATCTGAAGGTTTACTTGTTTTCGTTAGTAGGATGTTGCTGCCGAAAGCCCACTGGGTTTGAGAGCGTGAATTTCTTATCGGAAACGTACTCATTAGGAAGTAGAGATGGTTAATGTTTGACCAGCTATTGTTCTTATTAATAATGCAATATTGAGTCATTTTCAAGTCAGCGAAACGCTTATGCGAGCAGGTGATCATGGTATCTGCATATATGAGTTTAGTGTTTCTTGTAGGACATCTGGGCAATTTCTCTAATTTTGTATGTTTATTGCGTGAAACAGATCAATTCTCCTCCAACCGATGGTATCTCAAGTCTCTCCTTTAGCCCCAAGGCGAATTATCTTGTAGCGTCCTCATGGGACAATCAGGTGAAGCACCTTGCATTCATGGATTGGATGTTTGAGAATATGTGTTCCAGTGTCTTTGATTCCCCACGTATTTCCGTATCATGTTGCCCCGTTACTTCTCTATCTTCGCATATTTATTTTTCTCTTCCCTGATTGCTGTTCTCTTTCTGGTCAAATTTTTTTTTCGGTGGAACCATCTTCGTTTTCTTCTTTGGCCTGATGAATTACAATTCGTTGCTTAAAGGCCATTATTTCGTCGTTAAGTAGCGGTGACAGCGATCGTATGTACCATATGGTTTTATTTTGTTCGTTGATTGATTTGTCATGAGAGGAGTTCATTCTGAACGCTTGTGGTGATGGTAAATAGGTGAGGTGCTGGGAGATCCAGTCTAATGGCAGCAGCGTTCCCAAAGCAGCGATTTCTCATGATCAACCTGTAAGTACAGCACGTTTTGTATATTTTTGAGATAAACAATATCTAGATCGTGTTTCTTTTGTCGCGTCTATGACTTTCTTGATCTTAGTCCGTTGCTTAGACTCAATCGCAGAGCGTTTCGAGAATTGTGAGCCATGTATGAGGATCTTTGCCTGTGGCTTTTGCTTCTGTTGAAGCCAGACAGATATGTCAATGCTAGTTATGTGTTCCAGTATCTGGGTATGACCTTGTCTATCGAAATGTCCTTCTCAATAGCCTCTTTTTTCGAATCACTCTGCTGTAGCTCGATGATAACGCATGTGATTTGCAGGTCCTATGTACTGCCTGGAAGGAGGATGGAAGTACAGTGTTTTCAGCAGGTTGTGACAAGCAAGCAAAGATGTGGCCCATTTTATCTGGCGGTCAACCAACAACCGTAGCCATGCACGATGCACCTATCAAGAACATTTCATGGATTCCTGAAATGAATCTCCTTGTTACCGGCAGCTGGGACAAAACTCTCAAGTGTGTGCTTTGCTTACCTAGTTAGTTTTAGGCACCGAAGTGATGGTAGCTATTTTCTCTTTAGTCCTTGGAAGTTGTCTTTGAGTACACATCTGTCTGGCGTTGGTAATATTGTTGTACTAAAAGAATTGGCATTTTATCTTTTCTTTCTCCAGTGATTTCTTTGCTACAGATGCCTGCCTTCAAGGATTTTCGATCTTAGCTGAGAGTTTATTTCAAGTACTCGCATATGTTAAGAGAAGCTGTTTGAGTTGGGTTGCAATATATGTCTCAGGTAACTTTCAGCATTTTTAGATAATTATTTTGGATCTTCTGTGCAGGTATTGGGATTTACGGCAACAGACTCCGGCCCACACTCAACAACTTCCTGAGAGGTGTTATGCTATGAGTGTTCGGCATCCACTCATGGTGGTTGCGACTGCAGATAGGAATATCGTTGTCTACAATCTTCAAAGCCCACAAGTAAGCATATTAATATTGGCTTGGGTTTGAATAGTCCTACAGAGAATAGCAAACATTTGTCGTAGACCCTCAATACTTGCAAATAGATCAATATTGTGGAACTCTTCATGTTGTAAATAAAGCTTTTGTTGGCATTATTGTATATCTTATAGGGACCTTATGTGTCATTGTGCTGAAACAGACAGAGTTCAAGCGGATTCAATCTCCATTGAAATATCAAACTCGATGTGTTGCAACCTTTCCAGGAAAGGAAGGCTTTCTTGTAAGTCAACTTCTACATACTGAGACATTCGCATGTGCTTCCAGTACCATCATCGAAGAGAAGATGAAGTAGTATGAGATATGCCTGTTTTGTAGATTTCTGTTGTGTTGATGTCGGTGTGTGTCATGCAGGTTGGTTCGACCGAAGGAAGAGTAGCTGTTCAGCACATTGATGAAGCTCAGCAGTCCAAGAACTTCACCTTTAAGTGCCATAGAGATAACAATGACATATATGCAGTCAATTCTATTGACTTCCATCCTGTAAGTTTTCGTTCAGTGCGCTGCTGTTTTCAGTATGAAGATGTTCTTTCACATGTGCGCTCTGCATCTCCTCGTCCCTTTTTATCCCTTCATTCAGTCATTCTGAATTTGTTTTTGGCTACTAATGCAATGTCTGGGAATTAGCAGGTCCATGGAACGTTTGCCACTTCCGGATCTGACGGAGCTTTCAACTTTTGGGACAAAGATAGTAAGCAAAGACTGAAGGTAAGTATGAATCTTACGGGCATTTCGGCTTATTGATGTTTTGCTCAGGTTTTCTGTTTATATTGGTGTATGGAACGTATGCTGATAAGAATTCTTCGTTGATATCGAAGTGCTGAACTGACGATGTGTTATCAACGGAACAGGCTATGCAGCGGTGCAATCAGCCGATTCCTTGCAGTACATTTAATCATGACGGAACCATCTTTGCTTATGGGGTATGTACAGAATATATTGCATCATAAATGTTTAAAATTAATTAGCTCGAATCTCATGAAAGCTGTTACTTACAAATTGCAATTTGAGTAAGGATATTCGGATCTTGAATTGTAGCCCTCTTGTTGAATCTGGCTCTGAACAGGTAAGCTATGACTGGAGCAAGGGTGCCGAGAATCACAATCCTTCACAAACCCGGAACTACATTCTGCTTCATCCCACTCAGGTAAAATTATTTGCAACCAAGCAGGTGTGTTGCAAATTTTTTGTCAGGTCCCAAACTACAGTCAACACTGTTACCCACCGTTCTAGGCGTATTGTGCTGCAAATCTATGGTTTCCATTCATTGCATCTGTAAACAAATATTTTAACGTGTTCTTTCTGTTGCCAGGACTCCGAAGTTAAAGCAAAAGCACGTGTTGCTGCCAGTGGGAGGAAATAAAAGTAAGCCAGGATGTTTCTTGTCTTGCACTGTGGAGCTGTGTTTAGTGGCTGTGAGCGGCAATTTTCTATCATTTCTACCTGACATAATTTGCGACCGCTCTGGATAGATTGCCTCCTGTGCTTTATCGACCTCAACACAGAGCTCTGCATCAATGTGCTTCTGAAGCTTGCTACGTAGACTAAGGGAGTCTTTTGTAGTCATGAGGAACTGGAATGGTCTTTTGTAGTCAGAAGATTGCTACAGTACTGGGATCTCAGCTCGGAGAATCAGGAACTGACGATGATTGGCTCTTCAGGATAAGAAGGGTTTCTTCAACTACAAGGTGTACTCTGAGAGCCCAGAGCTCTACAATTTAGCGTTCGAACAAGGTTGGTCAAGACCATATCCAACTGTACTCTTGTACAAGGATGCGAAGAAGCCTTCATTCTTTCATTGCCGCCTTCCTAGCCCTGTGTGAAATTTTCAGGTTAACTATGATATGAATCTTTGTAAATCTCCTAGCAGGAACTCTTGCTCATTAATTGCTAATGGATGTTGGTGCGGGACTGTGAGTTGACTCGCGTTTTGTTCCTTTCAACAAACTTATGTAAGCTGATGCCCTTTGGCTGACCATAAACACTTGTGCAGGAATTGTTAGTGCCAGTAGTTAGTTGGGAGTCAGATTCTCAATGATGTTTGTAGATCAGTTCTTCCGTACTATTATATGTGATCCATCCATGTTAGTCAGCTGCATACTCTTTCATTTTTTTGAGGTTTATTTTGACATCTTTCTTTAATTCGGGCCATTGTAACGAATTGTCTTTCTTGGGGTAAGGTAGAAGCATCTAATTGCTAGACCTTTTTGTTCTCCAACACCTAAAAAATGACCTCAACCCACAAAGGTTTTTGACTACATTTTCACAAAAACGCTTCAAAACTGTCATTTCTAATACAGGAACCAAATTTCTGAAAAAAAACATTTTTGGATAAATGTAACCATAGGATTTTGTAGAAAGCTAGTTTGAAAAGATGTGGGAAAAATTTCAAAAATTTTCACCATGTGGATTGCAAGATATGAGTGTTTGAATTGACAAAAATCTTTTTTTTGTCCCTGCCAAAAAATGGGCAGCTGCGCTTCACAAGGTCACATTTGTATGAAAAAATATCCAAAATGGTAGTTCTTTGGTTTCACTTGTATGAAAAAATATCCAAAATGGTAGTTCTTTGGTTTCACTCTTCAAGTTGATCTGGTTGCATGTTTGAAAATTTTAGATCATTTGGAATTGTACAACTTATAGGAAAAAATAATAAGTACAAAGAACATATAGGGAAAAAAATAGTAAGTAGAAAAAAGTAGAGAATGATTCAAAATGCTAAATTCTAACTTCCTTTGTTTCACTAAAAAACTCCAAAAACCTTCTCCATGAGGAATTAGTTATATTTTTAATCTTTGTGCCAATGATACATACATTCGTGAAATAGTAATCCATCTACTAGATCTATGCAAAATCTCTTGCTTAGGCACCAACAATTAGACACCCAAAATCTATACATAAAGTATCAAATTTGAGCAGTAATTGTGTATGTTGCCAACTCGTCATTCTTGATGATTTAAAGATTGGTGGCAACAATGGGATTGGAGAAATATATGCTCTCAACCTAAATATCACAACAAGAAAATCTACCCCCCTTCATGAACAAATTTGCATAGCACCTAAGTGGGCAAGTGGGCACCAAATCCATCGTCAACACTACTATTTGAGAAAGTAGTAAGTACAAGGTGCCTTATATGGGTAAGGCCAAGCTTGCTAAGAGAGGGATGTTCCTTGATTGCTTGCTGCTTATTCCCATGAGGTCATTCAATATGGCCAACACTTACTCAATGATTGAATTCAATAAATGGAGTTTTTTAGTGGGACAGAGGGAGTATCAATTTTTTATGGAATTGAAAAATGTCAATCCCAATGTTTGTAATGTTGTTATAAACAATCTACACCTAATGTTTTTATTTTTTTCCAAAATTATTGAAATTGAATTAAGTAAAAGACTTCAAAGTTTATCCTAGAGTAGAGATTCTATAACTACCTACAAACTATCCACAAACTAAAATTCCTCACAACTTTCATCTCATTAATCAAAATAGAATGATTCAAAGCTTTCTACAAATATACTCCGATTATAAATCTTGAAAAACAAATCCTATTTTTTATTTTTTTTTAAAGAAATTTTTTTAGCTACCTAAGTTGCCTGCACATTGCTGAAAATTACATATCATACAGTAACTTTTTACCATGTAGTCAAAGGTTATGAAAATTGTTGGCCTTAAAGCCACTTTGTAGGCACATGTTGTGTGAAAATTTCAACAGAAAAAATAAAAATTTCATTTGTAGCGACTAGCGAGCTGCCCCAAATCACTATGTTGCCAAAAAAATCCGTAGTTTAGGGCTTTAGGGGTCAACTGAACACTTCCATGGCTCAACAAAAACCACAACTTTTCAAAAGCAACCAACAAGAGGTGAGGAGTTTTTTGAAGCAATCAATGAGAGTTGAGATAGTTTGTGCTTCAAGGGTGCCCATTAAAGGTGATCTAGTGTTACAAAAAGACATGCGTTACATGCCAATTTTATTCTTCATCCTATAAAAAAAATTTGAAATTTTTTTAAGGAGTTTAGCTTCCCAGAAAAGGCAATCAGTTCTTAAATGGTTACTTTTAGAGCAAACTACCTCACACCACATGATATGAAATTCCAATCCTTGAATTTATCAAGAATTGCTTGTGAGGCAGATAATTTGGTAGAAAATGTCTTTGAAAGAAGAAATCAATGTTTTGCAAGTACAAATAAGCTTAGGTTGGTACCCACGATTCTACAAGAGCACCACCATACTCGTGGTTAAAGTTTGCATCTTTGTGGTTAAAAGTGATCACTAACAAAGAGGTACATTTTTCTTTCTCCAATGTACCAATAGTGTATATTCCAGGAGGTGTTTGCTTTTAGTAACTTATGTATTTCAACTTCAAAAATCCGTAAATAATTCTACAAAGGGCCCAATAATGTGACACGACTTGGATTCGATGCTAGTTCCATTTTTCTTCCTACATAAATTTACTAAAAAAATTTTCAAGGAGCAAACTACCTAGTAGACAATCCAATTTCTATTCAATGATCAACAACCAGATTTTTCATGCAAAAAGAAAAGAAAGGTTCAATTTATTGGTATACATAACAATATTTGAAAAGGTATGACAACTAAGAATCTTCTTATTGTAAGCCTTATTGCAGGCCATTCATATTTCACCAACTTGTTGGGTTTGAGAAGGTGAATGATGGGCTTGGAAATAAAGAGATATCAATACCGAATGCATTGAAGAGTGTTTTTCAGAGTTGCCCTTTTGTTATGCCGTCTTGGAAGTTGGTTCCATTGTGGATGTTCTAATAGCAAAAAGTATATGATATACGGTCAAGGATACATAACAACATTTAGATATATTTTTAGTTTTACCACCTATTTTCCTTTAATTTGGGTATTGAACTGGTTTTTCAAATACTGAGTCCAATTTTTTTCTCTATTTTTACTCTTAATAGAAATTTTATAGATTTTTTCACCACTTTTTTGTCCAATGTTTTCAAATTCCAATTGGATTTTTTTCCAATTCCACTAGCTAACAATGAACTAACCAAAGGTTTTCCTTGACTAGTGGGTAGGTATATGTTTTAGTGTTCTCTACCTTTGGACCTTTTTAAATATGCGTGCAATAAGTCTACTATATGTCAAATGAACAACAAATGTAAGTTGCATTAATCCCTAAAGGACCAAAGTGCATTTTTTGGTAACATAGCAATTTAAGGCAGCTCACTACAAATGGAATTTTTTTTTTTCTTTGAAATTTTCACACAACATGTACTCAAGGAGTATCTTTAAGGCCCAATAATTTTCATAACTTTTGACCATATAGTTAAAAATTTATTGTATGATTTGTACTTTTCATTGCTTGACGGGCAACCAAGCAGCTAAAAAAATTCTTTAAAAATCACATTTTTTTAAAATAAAAATTTGAAATTGGTTATTTGGATTTCTATATATATGAAAAGCTTTGAATCATTTCATTTTGATTAATGAGATAAAAGCTATGAGTAGTTTTAGTTGTGGGTAGTTTACGTGTAGTTATTAAATATGTATTCTAAATAAACTTTGAAGTCCTTTATTTAACTCAATTTTCAATATTTTTGAAAAAGAATATAAACATTGGGTGTACATTTTTTATTACAACCATTGGGATTGGCATTTTTCAATTCCATAACTAAATTACTAACAATTCAGTATTTTGAATATTATCTACTTCTTTCTACTTACTATTCTTTTCCTATATGTTGTACAATTCTAAATTATCTAAAAAAATTCAAGCATGCAACCGGATTGACTTGAAGAATGAAACCAAAGAACTACCATTTTGGATATTTTTTCATACAAATGTGACCTGGTGATGTGTAGCTGCCCGGTTTTTCGCAGGGCCCAAAAAAGGATTTTTGTCAATTCAAACACTAATATCTTGCAATCCACATGGTGGAAATTTTTGAAATTTTTTCCATATCTTTTCAAACCAGCTTTCTACAAGATCCTGCGGTTACATTTGTCCAAAAATGTTTTTTTTCAAAAATTTGATACTTGTATTAGAAATAACAGTTTTGAAATGTATTTGATGAAAATATAGTCTATGACCTTTAGGGATTAATTAAGTTAGTGAGGCAGATGAGGAACCTATCAATATGCATCTGTTTGATCATTTAATTGGCTGCCCACCGAAATGATGATCCCATAGCCAACAAGTGTAGACATGGGTTTTTCTTCCATTTAGCAATGTAAGGGACCCCATTACTGGCCAAATGGGAGTGAACCCATTATAAGCAAAGTCATACTAATGGTGTACACTCAAGTTCTGAAATGTACACCACTCATATGATTTTGTCATTTGCCTTCATTTGGCTCCAATAGGCTCATATACCTAGGTTTATTGTAATTTTTTTAGGACTCACAAAAAATCATACCCTCAGTTGTGGATCATCGCTCTTACCGTAGAGAATCTTCATAAACACATATATCAGATGATCAACGAAACATTATTCAAGTAGGTTGATTGTTCCAAGAGTAATGAAAGATTCAAATTATTTCATTTCTTTTAGTGGATACAAATTTAACAATTGTTCATATTTTCAAGGTTGAAGAAAATAGCTTTTGTAGGTTTTGAAACTTTTGACCCTTCAAAAATCAAAGATATTAATTTTTATAGTGATTTTTTGAAAAAATAAATTTAGAAGTAAAATAATGTTCTACACAAATTAATTAAATTACTAAACTTGACACTAATAAACAAAATTATGAGACAACCTAATATGGTAGTTTACAATATATTTAATAGGATCAATATAGTGGCGGTTTATACTATTTCCATACTATCTCAAATATTGTGATTTTTATCCAACTTTCATCCATCTTGCATCTTTATAAATATACCTTAATCCAAATTTCATCCAAATGGTATTTGATTCTCATCCAAATATTTACATTAATTATACCATATTCATTCAAAATTATCCAAATTAGTAAGAAGGGCCTTGCCCTATTCAAACTCTCATACTAAGTAAATAAAATTGTGTATGTGTGGGGATACAATTTTTATTTCAATTGGTATCCATGAGCAAAAGCTATGCCCTCCTAAGCACAAAATACATGAGGGTAGGTAGAGGGAGAAATTTAAATTAATACATACTTGAAATTAAATTGATAGATTTTATTCACTCATGAAATATATTTAAGGCCATATAGAAAGCCTTTATTCATTCCAATTGAATCCATAATAAGAAAGTCACATGTTTTGAGGGCAATAGTCGCATGTTTTTGAAAAATAACAAATAGACTTTATTTCTTAACTTAGTTTCTATAATTTTTTTGAAATAAGGTCATCTAAAGTGGTCACAATATTTTATTAAAAACTCCACAACATTGAGGACCTAATATAGGCATGTTCTTTGGTGGCTTTATACTCAAAAGATACAATAACTTCTTGCTACAAAGCCACTTCTAAAATGTTGCTCAGCTCATTATTTTACTAAAAAGTGGCCCAACTATACTTCTTGCATGGCAATAATGGATTCTTCCATAGAATGACTCAAATATTCACATGGCATGAATAGGTTCAATCACCTTATATACTATTGCAATCTCACTTTTTTATTATTGAAATGTTTTAGTTCCATTTTAGAATTATTAATGATTTAAAGTTTCTATCCAATTTGTATCTAAGAATAAAATTTAAGAATGAAATTCTTTTTAATGTTTTTTTCTAGATTTTGAACTTGATTTCTATCATAAAGATTTAAAACTCAAAATCCAAAATTGCAAAAAGTTTAAGTGGAGAATTTAAAGTATGAAGACCTAGTATAATGAGGTGCAAGAAAAAGGTTTTGGTTCACATTCAAAAGATAAAAGCTTTTGAATATTTTTTTGTTTACTCTTGTATAAGTCTAATGCAAGATCAAACGGTTGGATATGCAAAAAAAATACTTTATCTTCATTTTAGCTCATAGCACTAAAATTAAAATGAATTTTGGCGAAACATATTCCATAAACTTCATAAGCTATAAGATAGATGAAATCATCACATTTGAATGAATAAAGTGCAAATTTGATGATGAGAATTTATTTCTATCTAAATAATCTACATAATGGATTTGTTGTTGCCACTCAAGATAATACCTTATTTTGTTTTTTTGGTATATATTGTCATATCACTCTATATTGCTAGTAGGTGTTATAAACTAGATGTGCAAATACACAAACACACGTGCCTAAAGGCAAATCCACACAACATTAGGGCATGAATGAGAACCATCCAATAATAAGCATTTGAATTTCTATAGCATGTACTTCTACTTTGACTCAAATAGTATTAGTCTTGCCAACCATCTGAGCCACAAGAGACACCTTTGATTAACCCCTAAATTGCCCAATTCACCAAATTTTGGTGGTGACAATATTTTGAAGTTAAATAAAATCTAACCAAATTACTAATTTAAGTGGTTTAAATTTTTGAGAATAATCTTTGTGAAGTCTAGTTTTAGCATCAAAAAATCCAATTTTGAAAAGGAATGATTATGATTTTTCTATTCAAGATTTTTTGTAAGGGTGTCCATTGCAAATCCTGATTTTCTAATGTTGAGGGCACGTGAAAAGTAATCTTATAAATTATAACCTCCAACGATCAATACAAGATTATTTAATAAAATTATTTTTTATAATCTTGTATTGATCGATGTATTCGATCTACAAGTGATATTGTTGTCTTTTCTTTTCCCCTGTGATCTCTAATACTTTGAACTCATACGGTTATAATTTTTTTTAAATTGATAAAACTTATCAAAATGTTTGCCTTTTGTTCAATTTATAAAAAAAATCAAGAAGCTCCAAAAATGGCCTTGGATATTTAAGGGTTAAATACAACTTAGAAATACCTTCATCAAATTTAAACCATTAAGGTACTATTTCTAATTAAGCTCTCAAAACACTTCACACATACAATAGCAAGGCTTGAAGAGAATGAAGAAGGCCAAGGGATAACAAAAGATTGCAACCACCTCAAATACAAGCCCCAAAGTAGCCATCTTCACTTCAAATAATTTTAAATAATTTCAAATTATAACCTCCAACGATCAATACAAGATTATTTGGGCTACACTAAGGCTAGAATTAGACCCAATAGGTACTATAAAACCTTCCAACTACCGCACCATCAAATGGCATGACAAAAATAATCTTGCACTGACATGTTTTCTTAGGGCAACACCTCCATCATTGATTAAGGGGTGTTGTTTCCAAACAAAAGCCCTAAAGGGTCCTCCATGGGTCAAATTGCACTATTGTAAGGTAATTATCTACTTTTCAGAGAAGTATTTTTTTGCCAACTTCTTTCATTTCTACAAATGATATTGAAATTGCCAAATTTGACTAGAAAAGTACATAAATATATTTCTAAAGAAGTCCTAATCCAATGCACCATATTTTGGTCTTTGTTATATATAGAGAAGTTACCTTATGACTCACTACTTGTCCACATGGAGGCGCATGTGACCCTCTAAACTTGAGCCATGAACAGTGCACCAACCAATGCAACACACATCGTTCTTGCATTACACTACATCCTTCAACAATAATAGTACATATTTAAATAATGTAGGATATAGAGAAATTAGTGAAAGGCAACCTAGTTTCACTATTTAGTGTATAGAATGTTATGTTGGGCTTTTTGTTTAGTTTTGAGCAAATCCAAGAAGCTTAAAGAACTCGGACATTTATGGGTTAAAATAAGAAAGAAAAAAAAAAGGCTCAAATGCTTATTTGGAAGATTTTAAGTGAAGTAAACTTAATGGTGAACCACCCGTGAATGAAGAGACACCGCCAACTGGCCCCAGCGCGGCCATGCAGTGACTACCCCATCATTAATCCACCAATCCTAGCACCAACCCTAGAACCTACCCTAGCACCAACCCTAGCACACTAACAGCCGAAAACGTCCGTCACGGCCTGAATTTACTGATCGGGAAAAGCGCGTCTCGTCACGCGGCAGGTGACAGACTGAATTGCGAGCATCACGTCACGCCTATAAATAAATTCCCTCCACAGCAACCGAATCCCAGATTGTCAAAGACCTCATTTTTGCGTACCCAAATATATATAAGGCTACAAAGACTTTACCCAAGTGGCAAGTTCTCATGTTCTTTTTTTTCTGCAACAAAATGGCTATCGTAATAATCATGTTTAGAATGTTAGACTTTGAAGGCAACAGGAGCTCATGTGCGACTGATTCCATAAGTGATCACCTCGTGCTTGTGCGCCTGTACCTCTTGACCTCTGACTTGTCTCTGAATGCTATTCTCTTCTGCGCATCTTGAATGCAGCGCTCCATGACCACCTGTGAGCTGTGGCCATTGGCTCAGCAGTGCCTGAAATTGTTCTTCAGAGGATGTTCAGGTGTACCATGAATGCCCTACTCATGTGCCAGCACAGGGAAACAGGGGAACGCAGAAAGAGGAAATGGAGTACACTGAAATCAGCCATTCAAAAATTCTAACCCTAAAAGAGTAGGACGCTAAGGAGATCATGGCAAATGGACGTACTTTGCTGGATCTGAAACAGACTTACCCTGGAAGGGAGGAGTCAGGCAGCCTGGCACCTCAAGACCCAAAACTATTCACGATCAGACATTTCAGACTCAGAACTTGAATTCAGTGGAAATTCCGAATCGAATCTGCCAGCTAAAATGTATTCACATCACTGAGCAGACAATTGTGTCCGTCGCCAGTTGGTATCATAGTATCACAAGAGATGAGTACTGAAGCTAAAAAAAATGGTGGTGTGTCATCTGCATGGAAGGAGGGGGATCGGATTTCGTGAGCATTCCAGATCGTGTGGCACATTCTATGGGATGAAATGGATCAAGCTATCCGCCGTAAACTCTACTACTCAATAGGCCATCCTCTACAAGTACACCCCAAAAATTCTATGTCGTCGTTCCCAATGACGTCCAAACCACACTTGGTGGGTTCTATACGATTCTCCCTGCGCCACAATCCTGCCCGGCAAAAGGAAATGCATTTTCCCCTTCGATCTGCTGGCTCGTGATGAGCGCGAGGGAACAAATCCCTACCCCGATATTATTAAATTGGTTGGCTGCACGGAGGAAATAAATAATCCTTGCCAGCCATGGCCATGGCTCGCTTCTGAAACTCTCCCAATTGATCAAGCATTTGATGGCATGCCGTGCAAAAATACTACCGCGTCACGAGGTGCACCAGCCCTAACGGATCCGATGTCTCGTTACGGACGGAATGCGTGCTGTAGGTGTTGAGTGACAAATGCTGGAACCCATAATGCTGCAGGATTTGGTTGTCCGCAAAGTTGAAGGCGCGCTCCATATGTTTCAAGCATCTATCATTGGCGTAACTATCTTTCCCGCTCGTCCCGCACGGCTTGCATCCCACGAAATGCGTCACGAACGGCCAGCGGTACTGGTCGCCGCCCCCGCCTGGTGTCCCGAACTGCATCATCTCCTCGAACCGCTCCACGAGCATCACCCAGTATGCGTGCAAGTTGTATGAGTGCTCCAAGTAGACTTTACTCCCCCATCGCTCCCTGTCTTTCGACAAAAAATACACGAGCGCGCTCTGATCATCAGCTTCGAAATCAGGCCGCCCCGCGAGCGTGGAAGTGAGCAGCTTGCCCGCCTCGATTCGCACGGGACCCTTGGGCCCCATCTGCGCCCAAATCTCCAAGAGGTCCAGCGACCACTGGCAGTTCCGGAACAGGAAGCTGCCCGTGTTGAGCCCCAGCCAGCTCTTCTGGTCGTAAACCTCAGCCTCCTGGCCATGCAGCACCATGTTGTAGCCCTTGTACTTCGCGACGGGAATCTCGAACGTCATGTCCGTGAAGAGCGCGTCGGCGTCCATCCACCAGATCCACTCGACCTCGGGATGAGCCAGCAGGAGCTTGCGGAGCAACGGTAGCTTGGCCCAAAACCCCGCCATCTCGATGTCCAGGTGCGCCATGTTATAGAAGATGTCGATGTCGTGCAACCGGCAGTAGTCGATCTTGTTCTTCAAGCTCTTGACGAGTTCGAAGTTGCCAACGGGGTTGTCGCACTGCTTGGGCTGGGAACCCGTGACCAGCAGCATGCGATCCTTCCCTTGCAAGTTCACATTCGCGCCCGGGTGGCGTTGGATCCAGAGCGTGCGCTGCGCGTCCCAGCTGCTGATGCGAGGGCCCAGGTGAAACGGGACGCTGGGGTCCCATTCGACCTCGGTTTCCTCCTCCACCAAATCCTCCACCAAGTCACGGAACGCGTTCCGCTTGTCGACACCGCTGCCGATGGTGCCGCGGAGCACCAGAATCGTCACGATCCCGCACAAGATCGTGATGCGAGAGTTGTGCATCGTCTTGTGCAACGTCTTCCCCGTGAAGAAACCTGGCGGCCCAGACGACCCACCGGACACACCACCAGACACACCACCGGACCCCGACGCCCCCGGCACGCCCTTCATCGCGACCCCGCCCTAAAACCCTAAAACCACCACTTTGGAATCCTCCCACCTCAACCGCCTGCACAGAGATCCCAATTCGACCGCCCCACCCAAAACCAAATACGACAACGCGGATGAACCGCCACGCCAAAAAAAAAAAACCCAGCAAAACAAAGAGGCTATGTTCACTCGCAGTGATGGTAGTGAGAGCGTTAACTACCAGCGTTCAACTACCAGTGATCTGGAAGAGGCTGCGACGAGGAAGGAACTCCACCTGGTCTCATCAATCGAGTCCCACAAGCACGACCTCCCTCCAACCTCTGTTTAAAAAACTTGAAACGTGACTCCTCCAGTAAGTTAGCCAGCAGGGCGAAAGCAACGAGAGCACTGTAGGGCACAACTTGAGCACTCACTACCCTTGTCTCTTCTGAAAAATCCCTACTTTAGAAAATGAGAACGACTGGACTCCTTCACGCACTCCCGTCCTCTGTCTGCTCCGTCGCGCTTCAATCCCATCCCGACCCATCTATCTCGCCCAGATGTTTTTTTAAAAACCCAGCAACTGGAGCCCAAGCCTACGGGACGGAGTACAGAGTTTAACAGTCTACCCGTGCTGTAAAACAAGTAAAGACTTCAGTTCCCGTGCGCTCGCTTCTTCCAGTTTGGACGTGGAAGCGCTTTGGGAACTGCTCCGCGCTGCAACAAGTAAGTTACTGCTGCAGGGGCTGCAGGAGCACGGAAGAAGCGGAAGATCTGGAGAATGAATGCAGGCTGGCTTACTTAGCTTGGAAAGAACTGAAGCTCATCCGGGGTGGGGGGGAGGCAGTCGTAGACTAAACTTAAGCGGGGTTTCGAAACCACGACCGAGATCGAAAGCTGGAGCGCGAAACCACAAGGTCGTCTGGGCTGTAATTAAGTTCGCCGTACTGTAGAAATAAGAATGTAAAGGATTCAGACAAAGGAAATGGGGGAAAAAAACTGAACCTTCTGGCAGTTTTGAGTGGCCGAAACTGAAGGGAAAGGTCTGAGGTCTGAGCAGACGAATGTTGAAATCGGTACACCTTTGAATGGGAAAGCTGACGGGTTTTGTCGAACTGGGTGTGGGGAACTAACTTAATAAGCTATGATGAGAGTCATGACTGCCTGGGCAAGCACTCGGGGATGAATGATGATGGCCCTGGAAAGCTTAACTGAACTGCTCCTCCTACTGTACCAGGTTGTGGACTGACTGACCGGCTTGGCGACGTAACCATTCTATAATAACCAAAGGCAATGGGTCCTCCCCACGTTGGCCGCAAGTATTATGATTTGCTAGATAAGGTAGGCACCCCCAAATGTGCCACTGACCTTGAACCGCCATCTATACTAAGGTAATCTACCCCATTACACACTAAATGGTAGCAAGCTCATTGTGGGTAAAATTGTAATGGTGGTGTACATTTCAAAACTTGAATGTACTCCACCATTACAATTTTGCCCACAATGGGCTTGCTCCCATTTAGTCCGTAATGGGGTAGTTTACCTTATATGTACATCTCCAAAATCAGTTCTGTACCTATGTGGAAAGAAACACTTTTAGAACCAAAGTTTGTTCCTTGATAACTTTTGCATGTTCTCTGGTGCGTTGGAACCTCCTTTCACTTGCCTACAAGAACACATGAAAATTTAACTAGTTTAATAATAGTAACTAGGTTCAATAGCAAAAAGTGGCGGTTTGGTGTGTACCTACCTTACGTGGGAGGGACTTAGGGCCATTTTACTCCCACGGACTCTCGGTTTGGACGGCCATAGTGTGATAACAAATAAAAAATAACAAGGAGAGAAAACAAGTAAAGTTTTTGATTTTTCTAGGAAAAATATTTGACAAATTCTCGATTATAGTTTGGACAGTCATTTTGAGCTAGCCCAAACTATGGTTGAGAGTTCGTCGCCATGTTGTCAGTTAGGAGGGTGACAAACTTTGGACTTTGCCGTCTAGTGTGAAGGATTGAGAGTCCGAAATTTGAATTCCTGAAATTTGATTGGTAGAAATCAATAAACTCTCGCCCCTTTGCCATAGTATGAAATAGCCCTTAATCCTAAACCATTATGTGGGAGGGACTTTCTGGTCAAAAGTGACACTTTTTTCTATTGGTAGTCAGAGTTTTAGAATGAATTTGGATACAAACAAAAAAGGAGTGGGAAATTGGGAACCAAATTGCATTGGAACAAGAATGAAGACAATCTACGCTATGATACAGTTTTGGGGGTGGAGAAGCAAACAAAATAATGGCTAAAAATACATAAATCAATAAATAAAAAAATACATGCAAACTTTGTCATGCATTTCTTTCAAAGCCCTAAGCATTCATGCCAATTCCACTGGTACGATTAGATCTCTAGAATGCATCACGGTTGAGTATTTTTTTTCATGTTCAACCTAAGACTAGAAAATGTCTTGCTTGCCTCCAAAATCACCCACAATCCTTAACCCATAAACAATGTTGAGGACGTTTTCCAGCCGAAGAATGACAAAGAATCTCTTCATACATGACAGAAGTGCAACTATTCATCCTCCAAAATTTGTGTGAAAATGGTAGGTCTTCTACAATACTTTAACTTCCAATGAGTGCTTTTGCATTTTCTTAAGCCAACTATTTACACAATGTCAAAACAAATTATTTCCATGGTAACCAGCTTGTCCTTTAAAGATTAACAGATTAAAGGACCCACCCCCCATGACCAAGGTAGTCACCAAAATGCTTAGATTATTGGACCAATAGGTGCACTCTTTGTTTTTACAATGAATAGTCAAGTCATCTATCGATCATTTTTCAGCCTAAGTTTCATTCAAGGATTATAGTAGGAATACCATAAATAATATAGGTCCATGAACCTAAGGACTTCAATGCACCTTCTCTTGTCATTTATGCCTTGAAATGACAAGAGCAAGCACATTGAAATTGTTTACGGACTTGCATTGTTTATGGTATTCCTACCTTATTAGTTAATTCAAAAATTGGAATTGACTAAGGAGTCATATAAAACAATTTTGTTCACTATAGGGGGTCCCTTTTCAAGGATGCAAAACAACCACTTGCCTCTTTAGTAAAGAATGTTATGGTGGATTGGGTCTCGTAGACAACTTTTTTCATTCTTGGTAAAAAAAAGGAACTTAATTTTTATTTGCCATTTGATCAATAGTTGGACTTGCAATTATTAAATTTGTAGTTGTAAAGGTTACCAAGTTAACCTTGGAAGGATGCTAAGCCCAAAAAGTGGTCAATGGATGTTGAAAGCTCAATTGAAAGATTATTGTAGAAATGAAAAATGCACGTATTGGTCTATAAATTAAAACATTATCAATTAAATAAAAACTTGGTGATAGATATCATCCTTTCAAGGTTAAACCAACCGTAATATTGATGTGATTTTTACATTTCTCTTTCAAGGTGAGTTTTTGGAGTTGTGCACCTTTAGTCCATAAGCATGATAACTTGTGCCAATGGTGATGACATTTGAAGCAACATGTGACAATAATTCCTAGGTCCATTGTAAGAAGTAATAGAAAGACATCAATCAGTAACCCTTTAGTTTTTTTAATTTCAAAATTAGATTCAAGGAAAAGATAATTATATAATGTGATCCTTATGGGATCATTTCATAATCAATTAATCATTTTAAATAAGGTTTTAAAATGTAACATGCAACCCTAGTAGGTGTGATAAAGTGTAGGAAAAGTTAATTTAATCAAAGATTTTCTTATGATGGATTTTACACCCATGACTAACAATGTCATATGGACATAGCTAACAAACAACACCTTTGATACCACTAAATGGAGGTAGACAATTTTTTATGCAAATGCCTTGAAGCTCAAAGGCAAAATAAAAGTGAAATTATCAATAGGTAGACAGTTTTTTGTACAAATGAAAAGGAATCCAAAGGCAAAATTGAAAATTAAATAATTAGAATTATCCTCAATTCAAACAAAGAAAAAAGACTAATTCCTAAAATTTTCATGTGATTTGAGTCTATAAGAAGGCAAAAGATGTACATTTTTGGATTGAAATTTCAAAATAGAAACAATCTAAAGAACTCAAATTTTAACTATAGGATGAGTTATTTCTATCTTCATTTATAATTTTCAAAAAAATTTAGACTCAATTTTTTTATCATTTTAAAGATATGAGTGCTCAGATTTATCTACATTGTTAATTGAGCCAATTGGAATGAAGGTACATAAAGAGTATTCCTATCCTACCTTCCAACTAATGCCCCAACTACGACATACTCATCATTACTATATTGAAGAACTTCTCCAATAAAAATAATGACTAGTCTGACAATGATTGTCCTAGGATTTAGAATATATTAATATAGCCTGATGTATTTGTTATAGGACATTCTTCTTTAGAAACCTTTGGCATGATCTTCACATGTTTGTCATTTTGGGCAATTTTATAGAGGTGCAACAAAGCACACTTTATGAGAACATAGGCCGCGTAGACTAGAAATAAGACCCACATGACCAACTTGACTAGCTATAGGTCTTCTGGAGCATGTTTCTTAGGTCTACATAATCCATGTTTCTATTAGTGGCGCTAACATGAGATTCCTTAACTATGAAATCATAATTCAACCCTCTACCTTTTTATAAATGCCACTTGCCCTTTTACATCCACAAGATTCTATGGCCAATTCAAACTAGGGGTCCCTCAAACAGAAAACACTAGGGAAGTGGAGAAAGGCCCAAACTCTATGGTATAAAGAAACACAACACTTGCCATGTATCAGCAACTTTGGTGGCTTAAAGTACCAAAATAGATTTAGAATGCCCTAAGAGCATCCTCAATCTTATGCTAATAATTGGGCACTACAATGGTACATGCCATACTAGTTCATGGCCCCATTTTTTTGTTCTTTCACTTCTTAGTGCAAGCACCTCAACCCAACAACAATACTTAGATGCTTAAACCCTAAAAGACCAAACACCATTTTTTGACAATATAGCAATTTTGGGCAACTCACTACGACTGGAATTTTTATTTTGTTTCTTTGAAATTTTCACACAAGATGTGCCCAAGGAGTAGCTTTAAGGCCCAATAATTTTCATAACTTTTGACTACGTGGTTAAAAAGTTATTGCATGATATGTCATTTTCATTGGTTGGCGGGCAACCTGGATAGCTGAAAAAACTTCTTTAAAAGTCACTTTTTTTTTAAATAAAAATTTAAAATTGGTTTTATAGATTTATATATACGTGGGAAGCTTTGAATCATTCCATTTTGATTTATGAAATGAAAGTTATGAGGAATTTTAGTTGGAGGGTAGTTATGGAATCTCTATTCTAAGGTAAACTTTGAAGTCCTTTATTTAACTCAATTTTCAATATTTTTGAAAAATAAAAAATAAGAAATAAGGTGTACACTGTTTATTCCAACGATTCAACCGTTGGAATTGACGTTTTTTAATTCCATATTTAAATTCTTAACAATTTAGTGTTTTGAACATTCTCTACCTCTTTCTACTTACTATTTTTTTCCTATATGTTTTACGATTCCAAACGATCTGAAATTTTTCAAGAATGTATCCAACTTGCTTTAAAGAATGAATCCAAAGAGTAATTACCATCTGGGACATTTTTTATACAAATGTGACCTTGTGAAGTGCAGCTACCCAAATTTTTGTAGGGACAAAAAAAGGATTTTTGTCAATTCAAACGCTATTATCTTGCAATCCACACGGTGGAAATTTTTGAAATTTTTTGCACAACTTCTCAAACTAGTTTAATATAGTATAACCACCCATTGTCAACCACTTAAGCGATTTGTGCATGTTTTGGAGCAGTATAAGGCATGTAAATTTTCTGCCATGTAGGAAGATAGAAATCAAGGGGATTGCAATTTTTTTTTGTAATTTTATGCCTTGAATTGAAATTATTATGAATTTTGGAAGCCGTTAGTTGGTCCAAATCTATAGCTGACATGTAGAGTCTTCCAATGCCAATCTTTCAAGATCTATTTTCTGGACACTACTTTGGGACATGTGTCATGACTCAATTAGTCTTAACTTTGAAAAGGAGAAAAAACACATTCAAAGCTTCGGTTGAAAATTTATTGCAACCTTGGTTGGAAATAGTACACCCTATAGGTTGGGGATGGGTCCCTGGTCGACAATGGGTGGTTCTACCATACAAGATCCTATGATTACATTTTTTCAAAAATGATTTTTTTTCTAAAATTTGGTACTTGCATTAAAAATAGCAGTTTTGGAGTGATTTTGGTAAAAACATAGTCTCTGACCTAAACCACTCAACGCTTTTTCATTCACCTGCTCTTTCTGTTTTTTCATTGACTTCAGATGATATGGTTATAATGTTAGCTCGTTTGAAAGGCATAATATATTTTTTTAAATGTCATGTAGGAAGAAGAAATTGTAGAGGCTTCCAAATTGTTAAACCTCTTGCTAGCTACATTAGGTTGACATTTTTGTCATTGTTTGTCCAAGTACAGTTACGGCTAGTTATGATTAGCCTATTGTACCTCCAACAACTAGAGGAGGGTGATATGGTGCATTAGACGTAGAGGATGCACACAACAGCTTTCTATTGGGCTTTCTATAGCCAAAACCAAAGAATTGGCTACATTTGCCTCCTAGATAAACATATCCCTTGACTTCTTTATTGGGATGCCCATCTTATTGTAAATGGCTGGCAGCTCCTTAAAGTGTACAAACCTATCTTTATTTTTCCCTCTACCACAAGTTTGAGGCTGAAGGGATGGCAAGATGCCTAGTCATCTGTCCAGTAGCAATGGAAAGCAGTCGATTGTTCCAAGTTTGGATGTCTAGGAGCCCAATGGCAACCAACTCTTATAGTGACTACTTACTATTTGCATTGACAATGCTCTAAGAGCAGTTCCAATGCGGAGACAAGAGACATTGACAAGTGTCAAGAAAGGGCTTGTTGCTAGGTCAGGGGGCGAGCCAAGCTACTTGTTGCATCCGCCCCAATGCAACAAATGCAGTGAGGCCCAGCAAACACAGTGCTATATGATTATTTTTAAAGTCTTAAACTGAATCTCTTGCACTTTTTTAAAGTGATGTAGATGAGAGAGTTGGATTTGCACGCCATGGTCACCTTTCAGAGTATTGTTCCATGCTTGACAAATCATGTCAAAACACTAAGTGGAGGCTCTCATTTGACAAGCCCTCCAAAATACCGTTGGCTATAGTGGCTGCATCGGCACATTGTTTTTTGGGAAAGACTTTTACAGGACCTGGTTGCACCATTCCCATGCTTTGTAAACGGGTTGCACTGGAGCTTCTCTAATTGTATCATACAGGGGCAACAATGGTTCCTTGCTATGTTTTTTTCGTTTAGCTGGCTTGTTATTTTCAGTTTCTTTCACTTGTTGTTTTTGCTTGCAATCTCTTCAATGTCCAGCCTTTGAGGCTTGGGTACCATGTACTCAGTTCCGGTTTCTTTTAATGCAATTAAAAGTTTCAAAAACAAAAAACAAAAACCAAAAAACTGTATCCTATGCAGGGCACGGCAAATTATACATAGAAAGAAAGAAACTCGACTGAGTGAGGCAGGGCTGCTTTTTTACTCATCAATTCTTGCACGTGCAATCTCAGAATGGAACGGATCTCAATATTTTGGTTGCACGAGATATTTCAGGAGGTGGGCCCTTTGCCCTCTCAAATTTCTGGCTTTCTCATTTCAGGGGGTCCGGAGGCTTTTTTCTTAATTTTTTTTGGCAAATTTGGAGCCTGCGGCCCCAATTTACTCTTGGAGGTCCTCTTTTACTTTAAAAAAACCAAAAAAACCAGGGGCAGGTTTTACCCCCCCCCCCCCCTCCTGAAATATCTCGTGCAACCAATTTATCGAGATCCGAATGGAACTGACTGCACTGACATTGGTGTCACTGCCCGGAGCGAAGTCTGGGCAGACCGACAATCTGCAGGTCCCGGCTTCCAAATTTTGTTTTATATTAGCGGCTCGGCTGAGAGCTTGGCATCAGAAATTCAGGGCCCTGGAAGGCCGGCATGAGACGGTCAGGGACCGATTTGATGAGGGCTGGGAAGATGCCATTTGCACAGAGCGCACTCGAGTTGTCAGAGACACGTGGCCTTCCTTCCCGGCCACCGCGAAACGGAATTCAGGGGGGTTTAAGGGGTGTGTACTGTGTACCACCACCCCTCATAACATTCAGTGGCCTTCAGAGAGGCTGCCTTTTCCCTCATCCACGAAAAACATCCACATGGAGAATTAAAATAAGCTTCAGTAACGGGTACTAGGATTGTGGCAGTAGATTTATGATGTACAATATTCTTTTTTCTAAATCTCGTACTGGCCAAACAAATCAACAAAAAAATGTTAAGATGGCTTGTCAAAATTCTTGAATGTCATTTGAATCAAAAAACCAATGTCATCAAAAAAATCTGAATGGCCAATGAAGGAATTGCTTAGAAGCAATACTTTCATTTTTCCTGGCGAATTAGTGGATGCTTTGACAAGTTTAAACTAATGAATTGCACGTCCCTCCAAAATTGCTCCAATGAAATGGGGACGGAGAGGTGGTTATTGTTTTTAAAAAAAGAATTCATTGTCATTGTTTAGAAGACATTTGTGGGAATGAAGGTTGGAGATGTCATTTTTATATTGAAATCAATTGTCCACCATGACTCCTCAAAGGATATGGGATAATTTAAAATTGAGAGCTTGACTGCTCATTGTCAAAATGTCAAAATTATGTTTGAAGTAGAATTCTAGACCTCATTTAGTCATAGTAGAATAACTTCTTTTTTTAAAGTTTAGACTAAAAAAAGTTGGAAAATCAAATTTAATTTCATCTCCAAAAATCCATATGATATTTCAAGCCTCCTAATCAAAAAGTTATGGACAAAATTTAGAGATGATGTTTGAAAATGCAAAAAAGAATATCCCTTCAACCCCTCTTTGAAATTTGTCCATAACTTTTGATTGGAGGCTTGAAGTATCAAACGGATTTTTGAAGATGAAATTTATTTTGATTTTCCAACTTCTTTTAGTCCAAAGTTTTTTGAATAAAGTTATTCTAATATGCCTAAATGAGGTCTAAAGTTTTACTTCAAATATAATTTCTGCTTTAATTTGCCTTAACTATGAACTATTGAAATCCTACTAATTTCAATTTGTATAGACCACATTGTTTGTTTTACCTCCTACCACCTCATATTTATATAAAGAATTGTTTTCTAATTTCATAATCATAGATCGTGAACACTTTCAAAACATAATGTGTACATTGTGTTGATGTTGATGCAAAGTTTGTGGCACATTTGGAGGTGCCTAACTTATTTTTTGGTGGTTTTTCCATGCATTGAGATTTTGTGAAAAAAATGTTATACACTTCAGAATGGATGAAATCTCCAAAATTCATCCACCCACGAAAATTCAAAGTAGAATGATATTGCTCCATTTGGACAAATGCATAGGAGTCTGGAAATGAATATCAAATGTTTCATACCCAAAATACTTATTTTATGAATGTAAGTAGGTTCATCAATCCAATTATCTCTAAAACTCCCAAGACAATTTTTTCATCAAGATCCAGCCAAACTTGCCATTTCTATTATAGAGTGCAAAAAACTTTAGAATTTCTTTTTTGCATATCTAATTGTAGGATCTTACAATAGACTAGTTTAAGAATGTGTGGAAGAAAATTTCAAAAACTTTGACCATGTGGATTGCAAGATATTTGTGTTCAAAGTGAACAAATCTAATTTTTTTGTACCTTGCGTAACTAGATATTAAGGCTTTGAATCTCCTTAGCTTAAAATATTTTCATTGCACATTTTGAATTTCTAATCTTATATGTTAAAGAATTGGGTTGAAAGTCTAGAAAAAAAAAATTCATAAAACATATTCAATTTTCATTCTTTAAAAAAATGTTAAGTAGAATTAGGTAGAGATTGAAGGAAATGCTAACTTGTTAATAGCTCTAAGATAGAATTGAAAATGGTGAGATTGTTTTAGCAAGCTAACTAAATCCTGTTGAATTTTTCTAATAGTGAAAACTGCATTCAAAAATAAATCCTACAAGTTACTTTTTCAAGAAGATGCTTAGATTGCCCCCCCCCCCCCAAAAAAAAAAAAAAATTGTCCATAACTTTCTCATCAAATAGAAAGAATACACTCTTTCTATGTAGATAAAAATATTTTTTATGTGAAGCAAAAATTTTAAAATTTTATTTTGGCTTTTTGTGAATTCTTTTGTGTTGCCTAATGAACTTTGTTTTGGGCTCAGGATGGGATAATTTTTGCTCTCAAGCACCAACTGAAATAAAAATTATACTCTCCAAAAGTTAATTTGATTTCCTTTCGACAATTTTTTTAAAAATCATAACAAAAATTGAGACCTTAGGAGCCTACCCAAAATCCATTGTGTCCCCTAAGAAGTTCCCCAAGGGGACAATGGGAGTTTAGGGGTTAACTTCCCAAGTAATAATATATTTCTAATGGTTAGAGTTAACAAAACAATACTTCTAAAAATAAATGTCAATTTTGGAGAGGCATTAGTTTTTAAAAGAATGAAGATAAGAACAACAAGAATCATTCATATTATTTAGTCTTAACCCCTAAACATCCAAAGTCTTCTCCCAAAATGACAATTTGGAAAAAATCATTATGAAGTATTAATTGGAAGAAAATTTTGATAAACAAATTAAAAATCAAATGAAAGTTCCAGATTTTGGATTTTAGATTCCATCCGTATGTTTAGGTTCACCAATGCTATCACCAATATATTGTTTTATGAATTTTCAAAGGAAATTTTTTTAATTCCTTCAAAATTTGATTCCAAGTAAAATATTATCATTTTTGGAGTAAAATATTTTTAGAATGGATTTGAAAGGAGGTTTTCTTGGCATGGTGATTTTTTGAAATTTTTGTATTCTTTACATCTATGACCTCATTTTTGCAAATTCAGTTTTGAACTAGAGTCAATGCAATTTTGACTTGGTCAACCACTTGATATACTTCCACATTTGTAGTTTTAGAAAAATATGTACTCAAATAATACCAAATCCAAACCCTAGATAGGACAACAACTTGATAAATTATCTCCACAAATGAGGATGACTTTCATGCAAGCAACAACAAAAAAGAAACAAGACTTTAAATATGTTCATCATTCAAAAATTGGACATTGGAGCGCTTAAGGATTAAACATTGAACAAGTTAGTTTTAAATATTTTATTCATTATTTGGGAAAAAAATGTCAACCTTAATCATCAATATTAATAATATTGATTTGTATTATAAACAAGGATACAAATTTAAAGTCAATACAAATTATTGCTTTTGAGGAAACACATACTATTTAGTAATTCTCAACCTATAATATTTTATTTATTTTACATTTAAAGTGACTTTGGTAAATCAATGGCTTACTCACTACACTCTTTTTTCATTTTTTATGAAGTGCCAAAGTGCCAGTCTAAAATGTTATAATGGTACTCCAAATCTCAATATTCATCTACATATTGGACATAAAATATCACATTAGCACAATTTACAATTTACAATGTAGCAAATTTATCTCCTAAAGAATCAAGTTGTGTTTTCTCGCAACATAGAAATTTTAGGCAGGTGCGTATGACTTGAGATTTCTATGTGTTTGGCCCAAATTTTAATACAAGGTGTGGATTACGAATATCTTTCATGAATACTAAATTTCAGGACATTTGGAAATATGAGTTAAAAGTTATAGCCTAATATGTGGTTTGTTTCTCAACTCAAACAGTTTAGGCAGATCTGAAAAAATCACTTTTTTCAAAAATTAAAAATTAAAAATAGTTTTTTTGATTTATATATACATAGAAAGCTTTGAATCATTTCAATGAGGCAAAAGTTATGAGGTGTTTTAGTTTGCGGGTAGTTATGGATTCTCTACTCTAAAATAAACTTTGAAGTCCTTTATTTAACTCAAATTTCAATATTTTGGAAAGAAAATAAAAAACTTTGTTGTAGATTTTTATTACAAAATTACAACTATTGGGATGGGCATTTTTCAATCCCATAAATAAATTGTTAACAATTTAGTATTTTGAATCATTCTCTACTTTTTTCTACTCACAATTTTTTTATTAGATGTTCTACAATTCCAAATGATTTGAAAATTTCCAAGCATGTAGCCAACTTGACTTGAAGAATGAATCCAAAGAAGCACCACCATTTTGGACATTTTTCATACAAATGTGAGCTTGTGAAGTGCATCTGCCTGGATTTTTGCAAGGCCCCCAAAAGGATTTTTTTCACTTCAAACGCTAATATCCTGTAATCTACATGGTGGAATTTTCTGAAATTTTTTACACATCTTCTCAAACCAATGTACTACAATATCCTACAGTTACATGTGTCCCAAAATGATATTTAAAAAAAACTGGTACTTGTAATAAGAATGGCAGTTTTTGAGCGTTTTTGGTAATAACATAGTTAAAGAACTTTAGGGGTTATTTGAGATTTTTTAAAGTTAAAGTTTTATGGCAAAAAACTATATGGCTTGTTGCCATTTTTTTGCCATTTTTTTTTTCTAGTGCAATTTGACACCATAATTCCCCCTAAAGAGCTATGATACTCTTCATTTTATTTAGTGTAGTCTATACTAAATAGGTACCATTACAATAGATAATTTCTTTTAGTTTCACTCCCATGATTTAAGGAATCCACACTATTCAATGATTGAGTTGTTTTTTGTACTTTAAATATTGTTAACAATTACCTAAATATTGTAGAGTCCTTGTCATTTATGGTGTTTGCAATGAGGTGAAGTATAATCTATGTTAAAAGCTCTATAATTTTTGTCCTTGTGTTTAGAGCATCCTTAAATCCACTACAAAACCCAATGTTTTAGGTGATGTTGTTAATACTTTAATATAACAATCGATGTCTAAGTTGACGGATTTTAGGTGATGTTGAATCTAACAACATTTGTTTTATGTCAACAATGGCATCCAATGTAACATCAAGATATTATATTTGACGTCGTTGTTGATATAAAGACAAAGGCTGTTAGATTCAACGTCACCTAAAACTTGTCAACTTAGACATCAAAAACTCTAGTTTCTTATAGTAAGTAGAAGCATCAAGGGGACTCAACATGATCATTGTGCATTCCAAGGTTCTGAAAGTACCCCACAGCAGGCTCACCATATAGAAAACAATGGCCGGCCACTACAGATTCAATTGACGAGTACACGGCCACATGGCCACATGAAGTGTCGAGCTTGTGGCTTGCTATGACTTCCATAACATTGTTAGCCAGCTTCACTCTCTCCCTCTGACAGGAGGTATAATGCGCTCCTGGATACCTGGGTTCCAATTAAGTTATAATCTGTGGCTAGTCTTGTGACAACATGTGGCATGTGAGTACTATTCCTGAAAAAAGGAGCAAATGGCCATGTTGGGAGGCTCCGCTTTTGGGGGAGAGCAAAAGGGAGCCCCTAAGTATTGGTAAACAATGTTATGTCTACATGTCCTTGTGGCCCGCATTTTAAGGTACAAACCTCATCGTTGAACATCGAATGACACTCTGTCAACAATATCCAACATGGTCACAGGACAGAGCTGATGACCTGATAAAGGGCCGTTTCCACTTGGCTGTAGCTAATAACAACAACTATTTAGTAAGAGCATCGTGAAATTAAAGAGAAATTGAGTTCACACTGGGGCCGTTGGCGGAGGTCACTAATGTGGCATTAGTTACTTGTAAGTAGACGTTGCGTTCCCACTCAGCAACTTTTTTGGTGAGTTTGAATTTTCAGTGGAAAGTAGTACAATATTCATTCCCACCTGTTCCGTTAGTATTGCTGTAGTCGTGTTTTTGCGTTCGAAAACAGATTTGCCTCCGCCGACGACAATGTGCAGGTGCCGAACTAGAAATGGCGTTGATGTTGTCGCAATGACAGGAACCATCTGCTTCATGTGCAAAATCCTTGTTCGCTGAAGTCGTGACATTGCTGCTAGGTTAGGTCAAGTTCCTTGACGTCGACGGTGGAGTTTTTCTCTTGCGGCTCCTTCTGTGCATTGACGTCGCACCTACTGCTAGGAGGGCGAGGAAGACTGATTTTTGCCGTGCTTCCGCCGTGTACAACTTTCCAATCGCAGCGATCATGTGTGCGCTTCTATCTCCAAGCACTATAACAAAACATGGTAAAAAAACACCGCACTCAAAATCGACTGCGGTTTTTTTTTACCATGTTTTGTTATAGTGAAGGTAAGCTTCCACACTTTCATTCTTCACAACGTTGTTGTGTTATTCATTGTTGCCGTTAAAAGAGTTGAAGCTTGAGGGTCCGTGGTCTGAGGGATAGAGGCCGCTGTAGTCTACAGCCAGTGCATCCGCCACTGAGTTTTCGACGGCCATGGCAACGTGCGTGTTCATATTCACATAATTTTGGCTTCGCCTGTCTACTTGTAGTAGCTGTGTCTTCCTCCACTCACCTTCAGTTTCCATTTACTTTTTGTTTCCTTGCTTTTTTCCTCTGTAAGAACAGAAGTTCAATCCGCTTTGCACACTTAGGGTTTCTATTGAAGCTTGAGGGTACGTGCTCTGAAGAAGAGACACCACTGTTCTACCACTATAACAAAACATAGTAAAAAAAAACCGCACTCAAAATCGAGTGCGGTTCTTTTCGCAACGTTTTTGTGCAGACCTACTACGCGTGCAGTCAGCTTCTTTTGCAATTTCCCACTGCAATTTTTAGAATTTGGGTATGTGTAATATACCATTGGAAAGGTCTTAAAAATACCTTTTCAACGGTATATTACACGATTTCAAATTTCAAAAATTGCAGTGGGAAATTGCAAAAGAAGTTGACTGCCCACTACGCGCGCCTGCACAAAAACGTGGCAAAAAGAACCGCACTCGATTTTGAGTGCGGTTTTTTTTTACCATGTTTTGTTATAGTGTACAGAAGTGCATCTATCGTTGCGTTTCCGACGGCCATGGCAGTGGTGTTGCCAACGTTCACATAGTTTCGTCTTCACTTGTCTGCTTGCAATAGCTATTTCTTCCTCCACTCACCTTCAGTTTTCGTTTACTTATTATTTCCTTGCTTTCTTCCTCTGTCGAAAATGAAGTTCAATCCGCATTGCACACTTGGGGTTTATATTGATTGCCATGCTGTTGGACAGGTACAATCTGTCAACTTTTCTTCAGGACACCCCGTGAGATGAACGACTTCAGTAGTCCCTGGACTGTAGTGACTTTTACGTCCTGGTTGTTGGCCTTAATCATGGACTTGAACCAGGCAATCGAATTTCATGTGCTCTCTGCTTCTAAAGACTGCTTCGAAGATACTGCCGACGCTTTGGTCGACGGAAGTGAAGCCTCGGTGTTAGACACATTGACCCTCATGGCCGACAGTTTGCATTCTTTCAGGCTTTGTATTCCATTGTGTGCTTTTCCAGAAGATGTCATGTTCTGGGTTAAACCTTGTTCAAATGCTTGGTTCTCCAAATTCCTAATGGAGCAGTATGACAATAGTCGCTGGATTTCAATGTTTAGAATGACGAAGGCAGTAGTATTCAATCTGGCAGATTTAGTGAAGCCCCAAGTGGAGAAAAAAAAACACGAAGTACCGCCTTGTTGTGCCTGTCCTTGTCAGAGTTGCTTGCACATTGTTCAAATTGACTCATGGCGCCAATCTCACAATCTGCAGTGAAATGTTCACCATTGGACGCAGTACTGTCTGAAAACTACTTCGTGAAGTGGTGCACGCAATCAACGAAACTTTGAAACATGAAATATCATGGCCTACTGGACATAGACTTCGTGAGACACAAGCTAAATTTTCAACCCTATGCTCATTGCCTTCCGTTGTGGGAGCAATTGACGGTATGCATGTCTCAATTGCCAAACTAGATTTTGGGCCAACTGATTATTATTACTTCAAAACTGGTGGCTACAGTCTGAATTGCCAAGCAATTGTGGACAGTGAGAAACGCTTTCTAGACCTCTATGTTGGCATGCCTGGATCAACCAATGATGGTCGAATGTTGAGGCGTTCGTCACTGTATTATTTGGCTGCACATGGTAATTTAATGGATCCAAGTTTCTCTGTTGATGGCCATGCTCCATACTTGCTTGCTGATCTCGGTTACCCTATGCTACCTTGGCTGATGGTGCCCCATCGAGGTAGAGCTGCTTTATCAGTGTCAGAGACATTGTTCAACAAAAAACTTCGTAGGGATAGATGCGTCGTAGAGAATGCATTTGGAATCCTGAAGCAGACTTTCCGTGAATTGTTAAACAAGAGTGACTTACATGTGACTTTCTTGCCGGATGTAATTGTGTGCTGCGGATTGTTGCACAATTTACTCCTGCGACAATTGCATGAAGATGTAGAAACACTGTTGCATGTTCTACATACAAAAGGTCTGGAGCAGGTTGTTGTTAACGACGCTGAAGTGCTTCCTCGAGGTCCTCTTACAGTGAACGACAACCAAGCTAGTGAGGTAGCAACGACCAAGCGCACTGACTTGGGAATGTGTTTAACAACTAGACGGAGGCCTGCGTAGGGTTCTGTGAAGGTATCACTCTTCCCAATCTTTGAAATGCTCCTGCAGACTGTACTGGCTAGAAAAACGACCAAACAGTGAAGCTGCGACAGTCAGTACCAGTACTGTTACAAATATTTTTTTATTTACAAATATTTTTTTATTTACAAATATTTTTTTATTTACAAATATTTTTTTATTTACAAATATTTTTTTATTTACAATGTTTTCTGTCTTTTAGTAAAAGGAGTTCTACTTGAAGAAAACCTACAGTGACTACAAGTATACGTATAGGATGTTGATGCAGCCGAAAAACTCAAGTAGAGTTGCTGTTCTTCTACAGGTTGCTTGGTGGCCTGTTGCTGCAAACAGAGGACGTTGGAGGAAGCCTCTGCATCACCAAAACTGTACATACATGACTCTCTATTTACATAGGGGTGTTGGAGGGACCTGCAGAGTGAGAGCCATTTTCTTCATAGTTGCCATTTGCAGGTGCGGCAATACTGTTGTTTCGAGCTGTTGCATTGTTGTTGTTAGGAGGTGCATATGCTGTAGTGTTGCGCTGTGAATCCAATGGATTCATAGTCTGTAGTGGCCGCTACATGCTCTGTGGGGCAGAAGGGCTGCGTGATGTAAGTCCCCTTTCTAATACAGCCGTCAATTCCGAAAGACAATTCACCATTTCGTGTTGCTTTGCAATAGCTAACCGAGCGTTTTCATGAGCTAGCAGTGCTGTTTCATGCAAGCGTTGATCTCTCTCCCTCTGATACAACATTTGCTCCAAAAATAATTTCAATTGAACTTCAATCTTTGAGCGCTCCACCTGTAGAGAAGCATCTGCAATGTCCTTCAATTGGGAGGCCATTATCATTCCTGTCACCTTCGTGGCCTCGGCGATGACTATATGTCCAGAAACATTCTTGCGTTGGATAGCTGTATTACCAGATCGTCTCTACTGAGCTCTAGGAGTGGTATCAGAGGAGCTCAAAACGTAGGGGGTCACTCCAGGTGGGACAATAGTGAATGCAGTGGCAGCAACATTGTCGCTATCCATGCGCTGTAGTGGGTGGCCTCCCATGCTGTTGCTACGTACAGGTGATGTATATGGGGAACTGCAATCAATAGAGAATGGTAAAGTGCGTTCTACCACCTCCACCGGATCATCAGTTTCAGTGTCACTTTCGCCTTCACCTGTCTCCCGTTGTCTCTGCTGCTCTGTTGATTGGAAATTTGAATCCGTTGGAGAGAGAAGATCTCTAACATGTGGAGGCTGAATTAATAGTTGTGAGCCATACCACTCATGGATTGCAGAGTAAAATTCTTCAGGGAAGTGTCTTGGAAGTCCTTCAGCCTTCTTATGCGTTGGAGATAGCTTCCAGTAATCAGGTACATTTTGGCCACTCCGTCCCAAGTAGTCAACAGTTTTCTTGTATTCTGGCACAAGCTGATTCCATTTTGTCTTGCATGCAGGTCCATCTCATACGCAAGGTGATAATCGTGCGCTCATGATGATGTTGGAAATTCGAATCCACTTGTTGTTTTCCGGTGTTATGAGATCACGTGCATCCATTGTTCGTGATTCCAGCCAGAACATATCATGCTTTGCTCGGATTAAGAGGAGGACCTCTTGGGGTAGCCAGTTTGGGCCACAGTCTTTTTGTGGCCGCTTTGTCTAACTGGGTCCAGCTCCGCTGCATGGCTGTTGCTCTAGGGCTTCAATGCTCATAGGTGGTGTTGACGGTGTCGAGGCGTTAGATGGAAGAACTGACGACCTCGTGCAGAAGGTAAACCTACAAACAGCACATAAACAGTGAATGCTTTCTGAAAGGAAAAAAAAAGACTTGCATGTACTACTATACAATCATGACTTACAAGAGTAGGGGAGCAGAGCTCTTCTAGCAAAGTAACGGTCATTCTCTGTAGAGTCCTTTTTGATTTCGGTAAAGCTATGCTTCTTTATTGTTTATTGGAATGTGTTCATTCATGACTAGTGTTTCCAATCTTTGAGTTCAACTGATTACAACAATACAGCTTCTACTGATTTTATGCAAAATTTCTTCGTTTCTCTCATTTCATGTACAATACGAAGAGAAATCAGTTCTCACAACTCACTACTCAGATGTATAAAGATGGTTTAATAGATCTTATAAAAAATTTCATGCTAACATACATGATATTTCCCATCATTGGTGGACTTGTTATTCCATAGTAATGCTGTGAAGTATGAGGGCAGTTATGTTTCTAGCAAGCACAGTACTTTGTACATTACACTTTTTTCTATTGTTTTCTGTTTTTTGATAGAGGCATCAGAAGGTTCAGCATAGGTTGTGCAGGTTTTATCTTGGATTCATTGACACATCCACGTTGCTATACCACAGAAGTAAATAAAACTCCGTTCAGTGTTCTGCCACTTACCACGAACAGGTATTGCTGTTGGTCGGAGTGGCCCTCCGAATTGCACAGCTATAAATCGACTGTCCATTTGTCCTTGTCTCTGTCTTACACAGAAAATACTTCTTGTTACTGAGTAGCAATTTTGACGTCCTACAATGTAGCTGACTTGTAGTTCTGCAATTCATATAAGTAAGTAAGCACAGAATGGAACAAACCCGTGAAGCTCCCACTTAATTCAAAATTGCAATAACATTTCTTACAATTCATATGAACAACATTTGAATTACAACAATGAAGAAGAATTCACCTGCTGCGACTCCAGATCTCCTACATCCACAGCAATTGAGGGCTTCAGCTTCTCCCAAGTCTTCTTCTTCACCACTATGCCGTCAGTTTCATCGTCAGGCAGTCTGCCCGTCATTAAGCACGTAGGAACGTTCTTTCCTAATGGCACCTCCAGCCCCCCAAGTAAGAACGTTGGCAGTACTCTGAAATCTACATTTCCTGTTAATTCACTAGTGGCAATTGACGGCTACTTCATTTTTGGTGGGCTTCATGTACTGCCTCAGTAATTGTCCTTACAACCATTGTTTCAGGCCTGCCACCTCATGCACCACCTAGGTTCGGCATTCCCCAACATCCACATGTGGGAATGCTCTTCCATTTACTTCCAATTTACAGCTGTAACAACGCCCCCCAAAGACCAAGTGGGAACATACCTTAAGCTATTTACTATGATTTAGAAACAAATCCCCCCGAAATGAGTCAAACACCTTTGTCATTTGAGATTTTGCCACCAAAAAAACCTTTGGCAGCAAAATAAAGAAGCTAAGGTAGTCTGCTCTAAAAGCGAGCGGGCTCTAAAACCGAACATGGCACAGAGGTACATTTTGCTTTCTTCAATGTATCAACGGTGTACACTTCAGGAGGTGGTCGTTTTCAGTGACCACTGCGTTTTAACTTCAAAAATTTGTAAGTAATTCCACGAAGGTCCAAAAAATATGAAACGACTTGGGTTAGATGCCAATTTCATTTTTCTTCCTCTAAAAATTAACTGAAAATTGTTTCAAGGAGTTTAGGTTCCCCGAAAAGGCAAACAGCTCTTAAATGGTCGCTTTAAGAGTAGATTACCTTACTTCATTGGCATTTAGGAAGGAGCTAAGGTGGAGAGGTTGTTTTTATTATCCATTGTCTGTGATGAATCCTCAAAGGGTATGGGAAAATTTGAAGGTGAGAGCTTGATTGCTCACTGTCAAAACTTAAGAATTGTGTTTGAAGTAGAATTTTGGACCTCATTTAGAAATAGCACCAAAAAAATTCCAATAAACTTTTAAACTAAAAAAAATTGAGAATCATGATAACCTTCATCTCCAAAAATTTGTTTGAGACTTTAATCCTCAAATATAAAGTTAGGGACAAATTTTAGAGAGGATGTTTGAAAATGTCAAAAATAATTCCCTTTCTATCCCTCTCTAAATTTTGTCCCTAACTTTATATTCAAGGATTAAAGTCTCAAACAAATTCTTGGAGATGAAAGTCATTTTGATTTCCCAACTTTTTTTAATTCAAAGTTTTTTGGATCTTTTTTTTCTACTATGCCTAAAAGAGGTCTAAAATTATACTTCTAACACAATTACTACTTTTGACTTAATTATCAATGTTTGAGTTCCTACTATTTCTAATTTACATATCCCACACAGTGGGTTGTTCTACCTTCTACTAACCCATATGTATATAAAGAGCTTTTCCACTCAATAGAAAATTCAAAAGAAGTTGGAGATGATTTTGAAGAGATGTGAGATGATTGTTGGCTTCATCTTTCTCAATGAATTGAAAGTTCAATTTTTATAATTTAATTTAAAGCAACAAAACTACCTACTTCAAATTGCATAGGCACTTAGCGCTCCTTCTTAGCACAAACGCCGTAGAGCACAAGAAGAGGAATGAGGCCCTAGTCTCGAAGACCACATGCTAAACCAACATTTGTCACCCCGTCTTGGCGCATCAACCATATAGATGCCCATACAAGAGTAACACTATGGTAGAACCAACCGTTACCAACCAACCATCAATAACCAACCTGTAGGGTGCAACTATTTCCAACCAAGGCTGGTATAGATTCCAACTACAATTTGGAATGTGATTTTTTCTCTTTTGCAGGGTTGGCACTATAAAGTCATGACACTTGTCCTAATTTAATGAGTAAGAAAGTAGGAAGTAGTGAGTCGGAAAGTAGTGGTGGAATGGTCGAAATTGGAAGACTCTATATCTTGGGTATGGTTTGAGGCCAATTTTTGGCTTCCAAAATTCATAGTAAATTCAATTTAAGGAAAAAAAATCATGAAAACTTGGCAATGCCTATCATTTCTATCTTCCTACAGGGCTTTAAATTCACATTGCCTCCTACTACTCCAGAACATAATTATGCGGAATTGCTTAAGTGGCCGACTATGGATGATTTGACCCTATTTGAGAAGCAACACTAAATAGAATGAAGAGTGTAAGGTAGGAGGCTGTTAAAGCAACCCTTTAAGAGCTGATTGCATTTCCAGGGAAGCTAAATTCCTTGAAAAAAATTCCAGTAAATTTTATTAGGAAGAAAAATGGAATTGACATCTAATCCAAGTCGTTTCATATTTTTTGGACCTTCATGAAATTAGTTACAGATTTTTGAAGTTGAAACGCAGTGGTTTCTAAAAGCACCCCCCTCCAGAAATGTACAACGTTGGTACATTGAAGAAAGTAAAATGTACCCCTTTGCTTTTAGAGACAGGTCGCTTTTACAGACCCCTACCTTAATAGGTAAAAAAATCGATTGGAGAAGTAGTAAACCCTGCATTGATTTCCGTCACAGAAAATCATGATCATCCCTGTTAACTAATTAAACCATTCTGCTTTCTCAAGCAAGCGATTTGATTTATCACGACCGTGCGTCCTGCAACCACTCCACTGAGAGTCCACTGTAACGTTCCGGAAGGCAGGTTCGGATTATTTTAATCCACTCTCTCACGGACAAAAAGTACTCAGTGTCATCATGTGATTGAGGGAACCGTGTGGAAAGTTGACGTGGACACTGCAGTCAAGTTAGTTTTAATTTAAATATTAAAAAAAAAAAAGAAGCCAAAACTGTCTCCTCAGTTTGGAGCAGCTCAAGTCCAGTTGGTACTGGTGTACCAGGGAATTTTCAGATGGTTCTCATCCAATAGGAACACTCACACTAATTTAAACTACTGCCAGGTCAATTTCGGAATGCCAGCTGGATATTTTTTTGGATACTGAAGCAACCAGTCATTTTTTAAGCTGTTTAGGAGGTGTGAAGTAGGTGGCTTAATAACATTTTTTTTGTGGTATTGTTGGCTATAGTTATCACTTAAAATAAGGTTAACTTTTTAGAAACATTGTTGTTTTAATTATGCATTTTGGTTGTAAGCCTTCTCAAATGGATGGATAAATGTGGCTATATTAATTGAGAAAAATATATTCTCGAAGCTTGTTCTTTGTGAAGCTCGTTGTAGAAAAGGTTTGTTCATCTTCTACAGATCCAAGGACAATAGAACTTGCATGTTGTTGTTGATAGTAGTGAGCCTTGGTAAAAAAGAAAATGAGCTTCAATTAGCTCTTCACATTTTGGTTGCAACCAATATTGAGGGTAGACAACTCCTAATGCATCCATTAGTGTAGTTGCAAGGAATTGATTTGAAAAGTCTTTGACCAAAGACTCAGTTGCAATTGCAAGGCCCCCAATATCATTTAAATGAATAAGCATCATATCACATGTTCTACATCAAGAGCATCAACAACTTCAAAGCAAGTTAAGCAACTTCAAAATCAAAGAAAAATGAACCATAAGAGTGACATCCATAAGCTAAAAATTATTAAAAAAATAACTCATCAATGTAATCTTTCACCAAGATGTTGAAAAGTTCACAACATTACAAAAAAAATGAGGCCTCAACAAGGCCGTGAGTGCTGATTTTCGGGACCCGCGGGTGATATTACGGAAAAAAAAAATTAAAAAGTGACGTCACGCTGATGTGGCGCTGACGTCAGCGCTGGCGTGGAACTTCGACCACGTCAGAATTTCAGTTTCTGAATTTTTTTTTTGGAAAAAAACTCCGTAGTATCACTACGGGGGTCCAGGCTTAACGGCCTTCCGGAGGCCTCATATTTTTTGTAATGGTCATAGATGCGTCTCTTCCTTATGAATTCAATATGCAGCCAAATAAATCTTCTCTCACCATTACAAGAGAAAGGGGTGTTTTAAGTGTGTTTTTAAATATAGTCCTAGAGATAAGATATTAAGTAATGACCTTTATGGAGATTTTCAGTAAAAATTTATTAGAAACACATGTTTTTTCTTGAAATTGACCAGATAAAGGTAACAAAATTTGGCTCCTTTTAGAATGTAATTTGAGAACTAAAATTTTAATTTTTTTTGGACAATTATATGCTATATTTTATTAGATACATATATGCCAAATTTCAAAAGTTGACGAGCATTTTTTAAAAGATGCCCCAAAATGCCAAAGATGCCCAAATTGCCCAAGCTGCCAAAAAAGTTTAGGACATCATAACTTTTTTTTTGGACGTATGATTGGATTAAAATGGTATTCCCACTAAAGGGGTACGTGTTCACACCTTATGTCAAAATTTCGTAACCATCTAACCAAAATTGACTTTATAAGAACCTATTCAGATTTTCAATTGTCCATTCAACAAACAATTGGCCTTTAGGGGGTAAAGTAATGGATAGAAGAAAGAATGTTATGCATGAATCAATGATATAGATATTTTAGAGGAGTTACAATTATTTATTGTGATTCTTTTAAAGTAATCCTACTATCTTTAGTTTGAGCAATTAGGGGGTAACAAAAAAAGTCAATACTTATTGCACTTGTTGTATGAAATTTACCTCGTTGATGGGTTATTTATTTCATTAGATAATAAGGTAGCAATGTGTCTTTAAGTATTGTGCACAAAATGGCAATTTATTCACTAGCATGAAGAAAATATATAGTTTGTGGCTCTTGATTGCATGATGTTGGTGTATTATTACCACTTAATCCTTTTTGTTATCAAAATTGTGCCCAAAATTGGTTATAGCAAACATATAAATTTCTATTTATCAAGATTGAATCCACTTGTCGATTTTTTTTAGCTCACCAATCTTTGCTTAAATTGATATATTCTTTACACTTGTTACAAGATCAAATTTAATTTAATACTTGTGAAACTACTTTCAATTCCATGTACAAGTTTCTAAGGTAAATTTACATTTGCTTACAGAGGCCAATTAAATAAGATATTTGATCCATATTTAGAAAATGTAGTAATTCAATTTGTAGGTTGTTCTCAAAGGTTTTACACTTTGTGAGGTACGTCATTGAAGAGGAATTTGACAATTTATGGAAAATCAATATTAATATCCATGTATAAAAAAATTATTTTTTGTCCTACTAGTTATTTTGCTGAGTGCTTTAAAACCATCAACTTACAAAATTAGACAAGAACAATTAGCCAAACCATTCTTCAATGTCATATCATTTTGGCTACAAATAGCACTATTGTATGCTAAATGTTTATTCTATTTGATAAGTGTATTCAAAGGATTGTAAATCCATCCACTTTTGTACTCAACTTGGATGTGCCTAACCAACAAATAATTAAATTACCATATCATAAAAGCACCATTCATAGAATCCAACTCAATTGCGAATGTGGCTTAGCAAATGGAGTTTAATTTTAGAGTTTTGTGCCTTTCTAAGGCCATTGTTGCATAACCCCTAAAAGAGCCAACATTTATGAGGTGGATTATAAAGATTTTGAAGAGTACACTACAAATGGTACACAAAACAAACAAATGAAGTACATGCAAGGATGCTAAATTCTTTTTGTCTATCTTTCATTGATGTGACTATTTTAATTACTTGATGCTTCATGATTTTTTTGCAAGGTTCTAAATCACTTCATGTTTGGATGGAAAGGAAAGAAAATTTTGCAAAATGAATATTTTATGTCTAGATACTCTTTAAGTCATATTATCCCCTTAAGAAACTCAAGATCTGACATTTCCCTCACATTAATTTTTTTTACAAATCAATTGAATTTTTGATTTGGAAATTTATAATTGCTAAGTTTTATTACATTTGAGAAAAGTGTAAAACCTCATATAAAGATTCTCCAAAAATCAGTGCAATATGTCAATTTGTACAACATTTGGAATTAGTTCATCTAGGGATAGGTGAAAAAAAGAAAATTTTACAAAAACGAGGATCTTATGAAGCCATAATTTATTTTCCTTAGAACACTCAAGATTTACATTTTCCTTTCTAGCAAGCTTGCTGGGCATTCTTACACTAGTAGAATGTTGGTAATTGAAGATTGAGTCATGCATTGACTCCACACTAGACTTGCATTTGAGTCTTTATACACGAGTCTTACATTGAAATGTTCCATTCAAGTGCATCAGTACTCTTGAACAACACAATTGGTTTGAAATTTTTGTTCTGGAAAGTGGGCTTGTCAAATTGATCTCACATAGTTATAGCTATAATCTTTACATTTTCAAGTCCACACTCACTTTTAATATAACATCAAATGCAACTTTAGTACTTTTCTATGAGTGGGATGGACATCCATCCCTTATTCAATCAAATTCCCTAGGTATGACCCCAACTTCTTTGTTGGTGTTGTTTTATACTCAAACAACGTTAATTTTGGAAATGCAATTTCATCTTGATTTTTGTATGTCTAGCTGATTATATCTGTGCATTGATATAGCCAAGGCGGATTCTAATGTCTAAAATGACTAATTGATCAATTTTATATGAAAAATAACTAAAGCAAACATGCATTCTTAGGTACAACTAGCTTGCCTTATCAAATTGATAAAGAAGATTGACGTATGTGAATTTAAGAAGCATGCAAGTTTAAATACCTTGACAAATAATGTCAAGGACAACCATAATTACGATGCTTCTTCACATACAATTAAAAACTCAGAGCTCCCTATTTGAAATAGAGACTTAATCTCCATTTAGAAATGTTGAAATTAAAAAAGCAACACTAACAACATTGGAAACACTTTCTTGATTTCCTTGTAAGACATCTTCAACCAAGATAAAATCTAGATTTTGAACTAAAAGACTACTTGCAAGTGCACAAGTCTCCAATACTACTCACAATTCAAATTTTCAAAATTCCTTCATTTGAATTTGGTACAAGAGTCACATCCGTTCCCATATGCTCACTGGATGATGCAAATTCATTTTGCCACAAGATAGAAGGCTCAGAAAGTGCTCATCTAAGGGAAAAAAGACCCATGTGTAGAAATGTGTAGACCCAAAGATTTTTTACATATTTTTGGAAGAAAGAGAAATAAGGAATATAACATTGGAAATTTTAATTTTAATTTTTTGAATTGAAATGAATAAGATATGATTTTTCAAAGTCAGAGGTGCCTAGGTCCCTATTAATGCTCATAGGTGCAACTATGATGAATCAGAACATGCCTTTGAATGGAGCTAGTGAGTTTAAGAATGATCCACTGTGCATTTCCATTCAATTCACTCCCCATTGTAAATCAAAACTTATTGCAGCCCCTAAACGCCCCAGGGTTTCCTCACATAGTTTCAAGTCAACTTCAAAGTGTTGTAACTTCTGCATCCAATGTCCAAATTCAATAAAAACATGTTCGTAAAGTTGCGCTCTCTCTTCTAGTTTGTGTAATAAAATTTTCAGATCAATCCAAGATGTACTGATTTCTTGAAAGCCAATTGAAGTTCAGACTCAATTTGAGTTCACCAAACTCCATTTGATGGCTGCAACTTTGGTGGCTGTCATCTCCTTCATATAATTTTATTTTTCAATAAAATTTGTTGGATTATGTTACCCTCACAGTCTAGTTAGTGTGGTAAAATTTTCATGTCAATCCAAGTTGTTTTGAATGTTTGGGAGCAATTCGAAGTTCAAAATCCGGATATTTTTGGATTATAGTGAACTTCGGCGGTTTGTTTTTTCTTCATACAATGTCCGTTTCCAATAAATTATTTTGGAAAAGTTGCGTATACTAGTCTAGTTTATGTGGCTAAAATTTTACATCAATACAAGAAGCTATGAGTGACTAAGAAGCATTTTAGTAGAAGGAGGTTCAGCCTCATATGTGTTTTTTTGCTATTTTTTGACATTTCAATGCCATTTTGCATACCTCACCAAATTCAAGACTTTATTTATGAGCAAAATCACACATAATTGTGAACCATGTCACCTACTCAATAGCCTAAAACCACACATGGAATGGCAGTTTCTCACCACATAAAATCACTTCCATTCTACATCCCTGTGCACTGTTTTTGAGCCTTCTACCTTAATTGTTGCTACTACAAAGTTACCATCTCACTCAAAATGCTTAACCCCTCACTGCCCAAGGGGACCAAAAGTGTCCTCACACAATCTAGCAGTCAACTTCAAAGTGCTGTAATTTTTCCATCTAATATCCAAATTCAATAAAAACGTGTTTGTAAAGTTGCGCACGCTAGTCTATTTTTTGTGGTAGAATTTTTAGATCCCTTCAAGATTTATTGAGTTTTTGAAAGCCAATCGAAGTTCGTAGGTTCAATTTGAGTTCACCACACTGCATTGAGATGGTTGCAACTTCGGGGGCTTGTATCTTTTCCATCAAATGTTAGTTTTCAATCAAATTTGCTGGATTTTTTTCCCCATAAAGTCTACTTATTGTGGAAAATTTTCATGCCAATCCAAGTTGTTTGAATGCTTGGGAGCAATTCAAAGTTTAAATCCAGATATTTTTGCATTACAGTGAACTTCGGCGGATTATAACTTCTTCAAATAGGATTTGTTTTCAATACTTTTTGTTGAAAAAGTTGAGCATACTAGTCTAGTTCTTGTGGCAAAAATTTCATATCAATACAAGAAGTTATGATTGATTGAGAGGAATTTTAGTAAAGGTAGGTTCAACCGTAGATGTGTTTTTTTGCTACTTTTTTCACTGTTTTTTGACATTTCAAAACAATTTTGCAAACACAATGAGTCAAATGAATGATTTTATTTTCCACCAAAGTGTTTGTCATTTGGTTTTGAATCACTTTGTAGCTTAAATTTTTTTCATTTGAGTAGGTTTAGAAATCGAAATTCACCTCCAAATGTGGTTTTAGGAATAATTCAACTTTTTTTTCCAACACTAAAACATTATAATCTTTCAATCTACACAACCAAATGACCCCAAAATTGATTTACAACATCTACAACATGCACACTACAAGATTGTATGGTTGAGATTTTCATACCTCACTCACATTTAGACTTATAACACTTGAAAAGCAAGGTTGTTTTTAGACATGGTTAGGCCATTGATGGACAGTGACGGGTTAAGTCCACAGGTCCAACAAAAGTGCAGTATCTCCTTATTGTTGTAGTGGGTCCCCCCCAACGTGTATTTTGAGTCTTCAAGTTACCCCAAGAGAATTCATTGTTACTGGAGAACACTACACTAAATAGTGAAATTAGGTTGCCTTTACAATTAGGTTGCCTTACCCCCCAAAAGTTATTGTGTAAGCCATCAAAGTAAAAAATATCTCTACAAGTACTTCCATTTATATACATGAAGGTTCATGAGTTCCAACTACATTAAAAAACTAATTCAAAAGTAGTATTTTCTTGTATAGAAACAATAAATATTTAAATAGTGTGGAATGTCGAGAAATTAGTGAGGGGCAACCTAATTCACTATTCAGTGTAGATTTGATAGCTTGCACTACAAAAGTGACTACAATAATCTTAGTAATCTTCACACTCAATCTTAGACAACCGGCATTCTACTACTATACTTGTAGGGTAGGATCAATGGAATTTAATTCTAAAAATAAAAATAAATGCCAAAATTTTAGGAAAATTATTTTTCAGAAAACAATTTTTTTTGTATGGTGAACAAAAGAATATCAACAGAAATTCCTATTTTGAACATCTGGAATAAAATAATTATTGTAGGCCGCCCCGCACTTACGGTAGTGTTAGGAGCTAGAGAAGTTTTTTTTGAGTTGGAAGTTTTTATCATCGGCGAGTCCTGTCGTATTTGATAAAAGTAAAAAACCTCGTGCAGGCAGCGAAGTTCTCGTGCTCAGATTCTACAACAATCCTCGGTACTGTAGCAGTCTCGGCACTCAGTCATGTCAAAACTTGAAAGGAACGAGAAATGGCCAAAATCTGAACCTCGTGATCAACGGACTAAACAATGGTAAGCTTGGTAAGCAGAGACAAAAACAAGCAGGCCGATGTACTCAAATATTAGGGCAATGTGACTGCAAAAAGGGAAATTAAATTGGAAAGTATACAACTTGTTCCCTGATTCCAGAACCTAGTCAGAATCATCAAAATAGTGAATTCTTCGTTTCATTTGCACCCAAAAAGAAAAAGAAAAGTATCACGAAACTAAAGGGTAGATGACTGTGTTACATACCAGCATGTGCAGGATCTCAGCGAACTGGAGATCTCACTTCGGTGAACTCATGAGGCTTACCAAACCCCGGTGGCTCCAAGAACTTGCAAATGTAATAGAAGACAATATAATCATTATGGCATCAAAGAGGAACACAAACGTGTATGCAGATGAGCAAGGGAGCTTCCCAGTACTTGTCATAAACAATCGACGCATACGTGTTGCGGGTGATAGGAAACTGGAAGAGAATATACAGGAGCGTGGCATTCACATTCAGCAGCTTGATCAACGGAGACATGAAAGAATGCACTTGATTACCAAGCACCAGATGATTGCAAAAGGAGGAAAAGAGAAAAGATTGCTGGAAAGGATACAATTCGTTTCCCAGTTCCAGAACCATCAAAATAATGGGAAAAAGACTATGTTACATATGTCCAGGATCTCAGTGAACAGGGGATCTCACGTCTTCCAACTCACTGGAACTAACGAGATGATGCTCTCCACCAGGATGAACGACACCCGCAGGCTCCGAGGATTTGCAGATGTAATACAAGACACTAATCATAATGGCATCAAACAGGAACACAAACGAGTGCATGCAGATGAGCAAGGGCGCTTCCCAGTACTTGTCGTAAATTATGGACTTATCCGCGTTGCGGATGATGTGAAACTCGAAGAGAATGTCCAGCAGTGTGGCATTCACATTCGTGACTAAGAAGAGCAGCAGAGCCACCTCCGCCCTTCCTTTGAGAAGATTTATGCTCTGCATGAGAGCAGGTTTGCCGTGGAATCCTTCCAGCGCCGAAACCACATATGCAAGATTGCACATCACATTCGCATAGGCCAACCCCGCAGCTAGCGCCAGTCCCACTATCGTGGCCGCCAGGAGACTGAAGGATCCGAAGAGAGTGGACGCTTTGGAGGCGAACCACAACAATGCGGCGAACGCCGTGGCGAAGGATAAGTAGACCGAGCACGTCCACATGAACGTCTGCATGAGCAGTAACCAAATCTTCTGCAAGATGTCGACGATTTCGGCCAATTCGAGCCGCCGTCGCCCGTATGTGGCCGCCACGATGTAAGCCACGCCGGCTTTCAGCAGCGGAGAAAACAAGGCGGAGAAGGGGATGTCCACTACGTTCGACATGATAATCTCCGCCAGTCTCCTGTACCCCGCCCGATGCGAGTGCTGCTTGAACCTCTGCGCCGCGGAAAACTCCACCGCCCGGACCAGATACTCCATGAAAGGGAGCAGGAGCAGGATGTGTGAGAGAAGAATGGCCGAGAGAGGGACAGCGAGGGCTAACCCTAATGTGAGAAGAATACCGTTGTGTCTTCGGAGAAGGGTTGTGGATTCTTGCATTATGTCCAACACCTGCATTGCAGGCTGATCCTCCGAATACCCGGCCCAGCGAGCACTCTCCAGGCGGGATTGCTTGCCGCGGAACGACATGTACTCAAGAAGCGCCTCATCGTCGGAATCTTCTTCGTGAGGGTCCACAGTCCCCGCTCTTTCAATGCCGGGCTCCGTCGGCTCATCTTGCCGATCCATTGACCTAACTCGCCTTGCCCTCCGATTCAAACCCTAAAGGCAAATTACGACCGATCTCAACGCCAATGGACACCCAGAATTCTCCCTGCTGGGCAATACCATCTCACTTGCACTAGAAAAAATACCTGAAGTCAAAACCTCCGATTCCAAATGCAAGTTTGATTTCCGATACACACCTGCTCCAAATTTCCACCCTCAATTCGCATTCCTCCCCAAAGCTATACTCCCAACCGAGATCGCCACACACCGTCCTCGCAAAAGCGGCACCGAACCCACTTTCGCTCCCCCAAACGCAGAAAATTCAAGCACCGAAATGCAGATCGACACCCACACGCTTCTCGATCCCAATCAACGAGCACAACAAGAAGCACCCCTCCCGAAGAAAAATCCAACCTGGGAAACCTCAGGGACCTCGTGAGCCTCCCAAGAAAGAAAGCAGGTAATGCGAGGAAGGAAAGGATTCACAATGCGGTAATATTATATCGATCGATCGGGCAACAAATGGCAGCCATCTCGTGCGGGAAATACAACCCTAATAACCCAAAGAAAAAAGAAGCCAGGAAGTGCCAAGCGGGAGCAGCAAGGTGGGCAATGCGCGTTCGAGTTCACGAGGAATGAGGCGCCACGGTCGCACGTAGGCAGGAACTTCCGAAAGGCTTTGCGTAGCGCTCCCCTGACATGGCTGGTGAACTGGCAATGGCTTGTTTAGTCTTCTGTTTCCGGTCCGGCGCAGCTCATACAGCGGAGGTGCTGTGGGAAAAAATTAGGTCAAGATAACAGAGAGAGGAAAATCACTTACTATAGTTTGGTGTAAGGTAGGAACTCCCAATTGTCAAAACGCCACTTTTTCTGTTAGATCATAGTTGCTATTATTAGACTCATCAAAAAATTTAATATTTTCTCGTTGGCAATTGGTAGGGGATTTCAGCACACCAAAAAAATGTTTCATTTGGATACTCCATGTAAAAGTTATGAAAGGGTCAAAGTTTGTTTGGGTAGATGTTTTAAAATAGTTTCTTTCAGTGGAGGTAGATATTGATTAATTAGGTGTACATCTTATGAAGATGAAGCGACTTTTTGGTTAGTGGTGCATTTGGGAGTCCCTACCTTAAGTTGAGTTTACCACACTGAAAATAGTTTGAAGAAGTATCTGAGCATGTTTCTTCTTATTTTATTGTCTTTGTTTTTTTACATGTAATCCATTTTTACATGCAAATTTCTTATCCCCTCCTTGCATGGACATTAATTGACTATTGGAGGTATTTGTTGAGAAGTGGAACAACAATACCAAAAAAGAAGACAAGGAAATGAGAAGTTTTATCTTTTGTTCCTCTTTTTCCAATATAAGCTTAGTTATGTACAATATTGAAAAAGTGCAACCTTCATATAAATTGTGTGGTGGCAAAGTGGAGCAAGCCCTGTTATTAAGAATAATCATAGGTATGCATTTCTTATGCTGGAGAAATAACAAGAAAACTACTGATTTTTAGTTACTCTCCATAATCTCAATACATGCACACTTGCTTTGCCATTAGCCGTCATAATTCCAATACATGCACATTTATGCACTTTAGATGGCTTCAGACCTCAAAATACTCATTCAACGAACAACAAATTCCATTATAGCTCATTGCTGTTATGTGTAAAGTAAACAATGCGACTGTACAATCATCACTTCTTTGCAACAGTGATGAAGCTTTACTGTATTGAGATTGTGGAAATGAAATCCTTGACCTGTCACAAGATCATTTCTCATGGGAAAGAAAGTAAGATTGGAAAATTCCTACCAACGCCTTTTGTGATAACAAGCAAATTATGACATGCAAATCCCCTGACTATGGGGAAATTCATATTGGACTTCCTTTCCCCCGACGACCAAGCAAGTGTTGCAAATCCCCTGTTGGGCTAAGGAAAAAATGTTGAGTTTACAGAATTCGAAGGTGAAAGAACATTTTTTTAGAACAAAATTCATTTCCTTTCTGCATTATTTTTCATTTCAAGGTTGCAAAATTTTATGGTGCCATTTGCATCTCCTGTGCGTGTGCTGTGGTTATATAGTCGCGTTTGTGAAGCTCACATTGCAGACAAAGTACACATTGACTTGCATTCTTTGAGCTCCCGAAATTTCTACCTGAATGGCACTATATCTTATGTGTTATTACGGTGATAACAATTCAGGAGAACGCAGGAGTGGCATTCTTGGTCACGAACTCCTATATCCCAAAATTTCACACGTTACACCCAGAAAGGTGTTTCTTCAGAACGGAATTGGTGCATATATCTATGTACCCTGCCCCTTTTTTAGTTTGCAAAACCTGTGCTTATGACAAGAGATTCCGATCTATTTCTACCAGCAATAGAAATTTCAAAAAACCCGAGGCAGAGGGGAGCGGCCCGGAAAAAAACTAAGTTAAGTAACAAGCCGAGGATGAAGGTTCAATTCGTATCGACAGCATGTAGTAACAATGGACATCAGTTCACTCAATTTGCTAGCATGGAAGACAACGTATTAGGGAACTGAACTGGCAACATTACAACTACCTTCTCACTAACGACAAGGTCCAATTAGTAAACAGAGTCCTACAGCTAAAACACTGATGTGATAATCCATGGACCTAAGTCCGCTGTAGGCACTGCAGATTTAATCAACCTCTCAAACTCAGCAGCAGCAGATCTAAAACAAGGCTAAATTTTCAGGAGCCGGAAACCCATCGTTCAGACATGAATAACCAATTCCACAACAAGTTGCAACGCCAATTTTCATAATTAAGTCGTCAAAATATGTACAAATTATGAACGCCGACTACTGTAGTCAACTGACAGCAAAATGGGTTCAGCCGCTACATCCGTACCATTAATAAATTGAAAACTAGGTGTATTTGGTAGCCAGTGTTATTCCGCTGCACCCTGGGCTTAACCTACGACGTGAGCTCTCTGAGGCAAAATCTGTGAAAAAGCGCACCCCGAATTGAGTTCTACGCGCGCTCTCCTCTGATCCGGCGAGCCAGCTGAATGTCCTTCGGCATGATCGTCACACGCTTCGCATGGATGGCGCAGAGATTGGTGTCCTCGAACAAACCAACCAAATACGCCTCCGCGGCTTCCTGCAACGCCAACACTGCCGAACTCTGGAACCTCAGATCCGTCTTAAAGTCCTGCGCGATCTCACGAACCAAGCGCTGGAACGGCAGCTTCCGAATCAGCAGCTCCGTCGACTTCTGGTACTTGCGAATCTCACGAAGCGCCACGGTCCCTGGCCTGTACCGATGGGGCTTCTTCACTCCTCCAGTGGCCGGAGCCGACTTGCGTGCCGCCTTCGTGGCCAGCTGCTTGCGAGGCGCCTTGCCTCCCGTGGATTTGCGAGCGGTCTGCTTGGTACGAGCCATCGCTACAACTAAAAGCTAAGCTTCAAACGTACAAAAACAGAGCTGAAGGGCTCAAATTGCAGTGCGCAACGGATCTAATGAACTCAGATTGCAGCGACGAAGGAGAAAGAATGGTAGCTAGATCAAATTCAAACAGTGCGCAGGAGGAAGAGTGAAACGGAAAAGTGGAAGCGGGTAATTTCAGAGATCAGGGAGCAAAGCTTATATGGTTTGAAGCCTGAGGTTCGAAACAATGGAGGGAGATTGGAAAAATGGCGGGAATTCCGTTCCCGCGCACGCTCGCTGTTCAACGGTTCAAGCCCTTCTGTGCTGGATGACGAAAGAGGTTATTCATCCAGAACTCGACTCCTTCGGAAGCCAACCTATTTACGTCACTATGTACAAGTAGGGTACATTTCTAATTTTTTTAATGAATTCTATTGGTACATAGCGAATTCAAAGTGACTCAAGTAGGGTTCTTTGGGGATAATTTTGTATTTTGAACGTCTCCTTGAAAATTTTGGATCTTGGATTCCAAATATGAATTAATATTTTCCAAAATTTATCATTGGTACTAAATTATAAGTTCCAAGGTTTCTAGTGTGGTGAAATAAATGGGCAATGAGGGGATTAACTTTCCTTTTCTACCTTGAGATTAAACCATAAATTCATCAAAATTTCCAAGTTCTATTAAAGACATACAAGGACATCATATAGTCAATATTTAGATATTTTTGAATTCAAAATTGGATTAATTGAATCCATAATTCAGTTCACTTAAGGATCATTTGATGGTCAACAAAACCATCTTTAATAAAGGTGGTGATGGTGTAATTAATCACTTGGCAAACATAGTGAAGCTTAAGTTGTCAATTCAATTTCAGCATTAAATGACATTTCAGGCCATAAGAGGAGCGTTTTAGGGTTGTGAACTAAGGTAGAACTACCCAATTCCATCAATGATTCAAATCCGTGGTCTACAGCTTTGTCCCAATTCCATCAGAAAAACATGCAAATTTGCTTCAGATTTTGATAATAGTAGTTTATAAATATTTTAAAAGACAACGTGTCAATTAATGATTGGTGGATCTTCAAGTGCTATTAGATACATTGGAAAGCGGTATTGAGTTGTAAGAGGACGTTTATGAATCCAGTCTAGTAGCGGTTGTGCAATTTCACTTCAAAAATTCACAGAAATTACAATTTTTATCAAAAAATTACAATTACACTTGGATTTGACTCCAGAAACAAAAGCACACCTCTGAATAATATGTGTCTTTCCTAGAGTTGGCCCCAATATAGTTAGATTGCGAATCAGGGTGGTAATGGGTAGCTCTACCTTAGTACATTGCTTTCCAAATATAAAATAATAAATATTAAATAATATATATTATTATCTTTTAAATATTAAAAATGTATGATCTCCCAACCACAACAAATCATAACGCAGAGGACGGTTTCTAATTGATGCATGTAAGATAAAAGTGCAACTATTCATCCTCCAAAATTTGTGAGAAAAGGGAATATCTTCTACAATAGTTTTGTCTTCCAATGAGTGCTTTTTCATTTTCTTAAGCCAACAATTCACACGGTACCCAAAAAGATGATTTCCACGGTGACTGGCGCATCATCGTCCAAGGGTTAAACCGTCCCATAGGAGTGTCATTAGAGAGGGCTGAGCGTAAACTAAGAGGAAAGAAAGAAGTGAGTCACTCTCTTGTGTCAATCAAATCACAGCAATTCATGGTTATGCAATATGCACCCTAGATTTCACAATGGCGGCTACACCAAAAATTCACCTAATTAGCATTTAAACATAGTTCTTGACGGGTCTGGATGAGGAATCTACATTTTTTTAAAATACATTTTTGGGGCAGATTAACAACTTTTAAAGTGCTCATTATAGGTCAATGCAAAACCGACTGACCCAAACAGATTCTACCTCATTATTGAACTGGATGGATTCCAAGCACCCAAGCAGGAATTCGTGAGTACAAGCATTTGTCACATAGATTGAATTGACATTCTTGTATTGCCTAATCATTCGCCGTGGAAGAATACACTTTCTCAAAGATCAGAATGGGTGTTGGAAGTGCCAAAAATCTTTTCTCAATGTGTGGATTTCGCAGGCAGTGCTCTCAGTGGGAATATTCAACTCTGGAGTTCTCAAAAACTACAGAAACTACAAAATGGTGGTTGTCAAGGGCGATTCCGTTTTCGTTTGAAGATCATCAACGCAAAACACACGCTTTTTCTGGCACTGGGTTCGTCGTATACTGTCCAGGATGAGCTTAATCGCCTCACTATTACCTGAAAAAATCCTACAACACAAGATGGCGAGGTGTGAGTGCTAACTGGACTATTGAAAAGAGCTTCCATCATAAATCATAACAGGTGGGAAGAAAAGTGGAAAAAAAATGAAAACAATGGAATGACTTCGGGCAAGAAATTCTCAAAATTATCTGGTCTGTGCATCCACTCACCTGTTCTTGGTTCGATACACCTTTAGCAGTTTTTCCTCCGTGTAACTAGATTTTTTGGTAGCAGCACTGGCCTCCCAGAGGCCAACGCTCACGACTTCATTGGGCCTCTCGTACTCTTTCGCTAATGTATCCACCAAGGTTTCCTGCAAGTCACAAAATTGAGCATTAACTTGTATCCCAGATGGTAGTCACTGTCGACCATAAATTCAGATACAGTTCTATTGTTAGATGGAAATACAATTCACTACTGTTTGAAAAATTGGTCTGCACTAAAACTAAATGCAACCAAAATAAGGATATTCATTACATTTTGAGGCCAATCTTGTTTAATAGATTGAAATCTTATTCTCTAAAACAAAATCCCCTTGCGTATTTAACATAAGAATGGTGTGTAGTGCTCACGATAGGCTGAGTGGCATCAATCCAGTTGAACAACTGCTCACTTTGACCTTTATTTCGAAACCATGTTAATTGCCTTTTGACATAATTCCTGCATCCAATAGAGCCATGATTCAGAGTCTGGTGACTTGTTGCACGTGATCAGAGCTGTCAAGGGTGAGAGATTAAGGCAAGTGACTTACTGCACGCTGGTTGAAAAATAAAGGACTAAAGTAAGAGACCTGGAGGCTCGTTGGAAAGCTTCTAAGAAAATTAAGAACCGCTCCTCTGTGGTCACGCCATCCAATTCACGGCACTCCATCAAAAATTCCATCGCCTGCGATACTCCACGAAGCAGTCACCACACCGCAACAAAATGCAGGAGGAAACTACACCACTTATTTCAATTAATGCTAGAGTTTGAATAGTGCGAATTGCCCGACCACCAGTCTTGGTTCTAACACTCTAAATAGTGAGAAAATATAATACGAAGTAAATTGAATATGTTGGTATTTATTATTCGAATTTAAATATCAATAATAGAATATTTTTATGTTTCATTTTATAAACTATTCACGAGTTTCATGGTAAATCACTCTAATTCCGGAATGAAACAATTTAACAAGCATTTCGTTAATTCCCACGCAGTCCGCATTTAATGCAAAGATCTCTCAGATTAGTGCTGCAACTTGCAGCTTCACATCATTTCAAAATTATTGTCAGTTTTCATTGTTAGTACAGGGTGAATTTCGACTAAGTGGTGAACTTGACACTTGACGTGCACAGAAATCCGAATCAAGGATAGCATTTACAATATTTACCAAAGTCTAACCTCAGGTGCAAACCTGTTGATATCCAATGGATCTTGTAGCTGAACTAGAATTGGATTGGAGGCCAGAATCCAGCAATGACGAGGCTTCTTCCAGCAGCCCCTCTGAAAGAGGAATCACCAATACCTCAGACTGACGACTTCAAAAACGATAACTGAATAGAGAAGCCTCCTCATTCATGAATGTCGATAGCGGCAACTGGAGGTTCTAAAATGATCGATTTTAAACAAATATAAGTTCACGACTACTGAAAAGCATACCTTGGATCATCTGCTCACACCGTTGGTCTATCTTTCGGTAAAGATCCGGGCGAGGTTGGTAAAGAAAGTAGCACTGGAAATCAAAATCCCAGTGCGAACCTTCGATCACATTGTCTTGACCGTCATTCCTTAAAATCGAAAATGCACTACGAGGTTGACCCGATGTCTGCCGCACGATCACAAGTACATGCGTCAAAACGGCAGCAAATAATGACGACTCCAATTATGTAAGACTTGACTTGCTAAGTGCTAGGTTGACCTGTCCAATTTAAAACAAATCAAACCAAGTTATCAAAAAGTTTCATATCTCGAAAGTATATATCGGCGGCTAAACTCTTGTAAATAAAATATAGTACAGTACCTTTATAATTTCAAGAGCTCGACGGAGTCTGTACCAGTCATTTCTAGCCAAGCTTGGACCAGTGGTCGAATCACCAGCGTCTGCCAGCATGCGCAAACCAGCATCCCATCCTCCCCCTTCACCAATTAACCGGTCAACCTCTTCCTCAACTGCTTCAAACACTTCCTTTGTGGCCTTTGGAGCTCCTACCTTTCCGTTCATGTACCTGAGCCAGTAGGTGTATAGGTTTCTCTCTGTTATTACTGAAAAGAAACGAGACCCAGTAATACTTGTGACTCGTTTGCAGGAACGGACAACGAAAGGACCAAATCAGCACGATCAAGAGCACAAATCTCAAACAGATAACGTCAAAGATGTTGAATAAGCTTGTTTGCTGCTCCTCACTTCGTCTCACCCCAAGGACTGCATGTACTCAGATGAGGAAAGTAGTAAACCTAAACCTACAAGGAAGCATGAAACTCCAATGTGCAAGCGTGAATGGGAAAATTCTAATAGCTTACCAGCGTAAATACATTCCTGTTCCCCCAACAACAATGGGTACAGACCCTTTCGCCAGTACCAATCCCGTGGCTGCCCTAGCATCATCAAAAAAATATCCAGCGGTGTAGTCTGCAACAAAAGCCGACCGCTATTGTTCAGATGATGCAATGAGCCAAAACTGTACGCATAAACGGAAATCAGGTGGCACACTCAAAATGAGAGGCAACATAACATAATCGGTTCATGCGATTGACGGTAGTCACATAAAAATTTGTCCTGTGGCGCACAAAAAGGAGGGGAGATATAAAATTCTTGCAGAATGACAAACCTTGATAGGGATCGACAATGTCAATAAGATGATGTGGAATTCCCTGCATAAGAGAAGAAGTGTCGAGTAAGGATAACAATACAACGCCTACAATGACAAGTGACAATGCCCCTTACAATTCCTCAAGGATGCTCCAGCAAGCATACATTGAATAACAACTTGCAACGTTCAAGTTAATATACGAGTAAGAGGAACGCAGCCGCCCAATCGCGTTGATCACTTCCTAACTTTGAAACAGATTACCTCGCGCTCATGCACCGGCGTCTTGGCACTCCCAACATCCAGAGTCCTGTATACCTGCAACATCAACATCAATATTAGCAATCCATAAAGATCCATTGATTTCAAGCAACACATTATAACTTACATAGCCCCTACAGTAGCAAACTGTGACCTGATAAAAAAATCACCAGGGTGCCTAGAAGCTATGACCAAGCAATGGCTGCTCATTGCATTCCGACCCCAAGCTCCTCTCCTCCTTAAACCCTGAACCCTAAACCCTGAGGGTATGTTTCGTTTGTCTATCCTTAGTTAGCGCGACAAATCTCTAAAAGTTCAATATGTTATAAACCGACGGAATAGTTTTGAACACAACGCGGTCTACCTGATACTGTCAAAGCTCAATCAGAAAAAAAACCCGTCACAAAACGATAATCAACTGAACTAAAATTCACACAAACGGCCCAGGATTCTTAAGTGCTTTTCCCAGCTAAAATGAATGAATTGCCAGAAGCAAACTCGACCGACACTCCCTAAATATATTGAATAGAGAAACTCACAATGACGCAACCAAACTTCGTACACATCAGCACGAAACCTGCAGCCACGCCTGCAAAACCCTGATTACGGTAAGCACAAAATAGGGCGACGAAAGAAGAGAACATTGGCATGCACCTGGACCGAGTCGGCGCTGATGATCTCTCCACCAAGGCGAGCAGCCAGCGCCAGCGCCAGACGGGTCTTGCCCACTCCAGTCGGACCAGCAATAATCACGACCCTTCCCTTTCGATCCTTCACATCCTCATCCCCAGGTGACGGCAATGGATCCTCCATTGCCGCCACTGTCTTCGCTTCTGTCAAAATTGTCTCACCAAAACAAGCTCCGTGAGCTCTCCGTTTCCAACGCGCTCTCCAATCCGGGGTATCACGTGCATCAAGCAGCGAGGTGCAAAATACAATTCTGGAGAACGGAAGGAGAATCCTCGAAGAATCGCTAAACCACGTTGGCGTCCACTGAAAATTGAGAAATGTAGGAAAAGAATTGTGTGCGGCCGGGAAGGAAGACACGGAACGCAAGAAATTCAACCCGCCCGTGCAAGTGCACAGGCAAGCAGGAGCTGCACGGGGCGACCACATGTGATCGGCAAACCCTAATTGCGAGAGCAGGCGCTAATTTCCCATTCGAGCTCTTGAGACTAGGGGAACTCATTCTACGGATTCCTGCACTTTGATGCAGATTCTAGGGCTGGTTCGGGGTAATGGCGTGTGTAAAGAAGTGCTCATATTGAAACCTAATATTTAATCTTCTCGAACGATAAAAGTTCGGAGATGCTGGAAATAGAAAATACCCACAAGATTCTTTTCTTTCCATTCGAAAAGAAAATTGATAGAATGATTCCCCAATAATTTCGACATCCATTTTCGTTAAAATATTTTCAGCCGAAGCTGGTACCCAGGCATGAGAATAATAATAAGTGTCACGAACATCGTCGCCAATGTGGCCATCTAACGGCAATGTGGTCATCTAACGGCAACGCCTCAAGACAGGAGGCAATCGGACGGCTGGCGGGATAGGGGGAGTGTGTCCAATGCAGAGGAAGAATGCAGAGGAAGAGCAGTGACAGCACTATCGCCAAGGACAAGCTGCACAGCATCGTACTGCTTTTGCTTTCTGCCACAGTGGACGCAGTCTCAGTTCTCATCTCTTTGCTCATTCTCAAGTTTTGCTCCTCTCTTGTATCTTTTTAAGCTTTTCTTCGATTTTTATGGTCACTTCCCTTGTCGGGAGTGCAGCTCGGTTGTGACCTTTTTTGGCGACGATATCTTGCTGTTGGTAGTGTATGAGGGACGGGACTGCGAGAAACGAGCGGCCGAAGGACTTGACTGGCCAGGTCGGTGTGCGATTTGCGCTACAGCAGTCGACTGAATCTCAATCTTTTTGCTTGTGTCGACGGTCCTCCGTCGTCCTCTCAATTATTGGTTCAATGCCAGCACCAAAAAGCTATCCTATGATTTGGAAAGAATCGGCCTATGATTTGGAAATGTTGAGGAGCTAGGAGGCTGTCTTGATTGCGAGAGTGTGGCTGTCTGCTCTTTTAGTCTGATGTTGTTTGAAAACGAATCCTTTGCGTGCTTTGTACATGTCTACTGGTATCTCTTTGTGAAGCTTATGTTTGCCTGACAGCCCTGGAGGTTTACAAGGTATCTCTATCTTTGTGGAGACTCGTGGCACGCTGTTTGAGTAGAATAGCTTTTTGCTCCTCTCTGTTCTAGGAACCAGTGATGCCATCGTGTATTGTCGACTATAGTGTAGTGTGCATGTGAGGCATAGAATCTTTCGGTTGGATTGTTGTGTTTTGTTGCTGTTCTTACCGTGGAAATGAACATTGACTGTTGAAATGTTTTCCTGTGGCTATGATCGATCTGATTGAACCAATCGATTACGTGATCCTATCAGATCAAGTTGTCTTGAACCTCAGAGTTGTGAATGAGTACATTTTTCAGCACTATTTGTTTGATGGAAATGGACAGTTCGAGCGGCAGAACCGTTCAGTTGCTCAATCCCAGGATGGTTTGAGGTGCAAGCGCTAAATGTCTTCAATTCAGGGTTATATGAGTGTCAGAATCCTCCTTGTGACCTAGTAACATCAGTGCTTACACGGTGGAATTTTCATACCGATCCTTATAGGAATGTACAGCAGTGTCTTCGACTTCTCGCCGCTTATCAGTGGCGCTTACTTTCTGAAGGTGGTCAGAGTTTGTTTTCTACATCAGGAGACTTATTTAATTGTGACTGAGGTCGGCTTGAGTTCCTTAAACTCGTAAGCCAGGTATCACTCGTAGTTGTTAGATACTGTTGAGGTTGTTGAGGTTGAGATTGTGGTATTCATATTCCAGGCGCGAGTTTTAGCATCATGATTTGCTGATGGTTCTGATTTCTGTGACTTTTTTTGTGAAGCCCTCGATGTATTTCCTCTGGTTCTGCTTGAGTGCCGTACTGCCTCAACATCGTGCTAATTACTTCCCATTTTAATCATATAATTATCACTGGACACTTAAGTGTTCAGTTGTATGTAGGTCATGAAGATGTCTCGATCATCAACGATTGAAAGGAACGGATGCTAGAGAATTCGAATGTTTTGTAGAGACCAGATCCTTCCTCCCAAAATATGACTCAAGTCTCGTATGTGGCCAATACTGTTGACCCACAACATCACTCTCTTCGTGCTTTAATCAATCCTTGAGAAGGTATCACTGAGAATGCATACAAATTAGACTCCGTCTTGTTACCCATGGGTGGTGGCATGGAGACCAGTCATTTTAGGCATCTTCTTTCCATGGGACTTCTTGATCTCCTGATCGAATCGATGCTTCTTAATCCTCACTTGATTGCACGCAGATTTCTGTTGCTTGATGTATCACCTCCACCACACTTTGGGTGGATTGGTTTCCTATTTCGCGACCAAGCAGAAGAGATTGTCAAATTTTACTAGGTGACCCATTTTCTTGAAAAGATGGCCGATGACCTTTTGAAAGCTGAGCGACCATATGTTAGTCGCTCAGCCGGTTTCGTCAAGTGGATCAACATTCTCGCTGTGGTGAGTCGAAGATACCTTCACGATCATGCACTGAATTGCACAGTTAATTGTGAGCAGAGCGTGTCTTGTCAGAATATGTTGCATGATCATGGCCAAGTTGGTGGCATCTGTGTTTATTAGGGCATATGATCTTGACAATGAATATCTGGTATCTCAATGGCAATTAATGTTGGTGTGTGAATAATTGCAGTTGCTTTCACTAGCCCTTATAGGTCTAGGCATATGGCTTGCAACAAGGCCCGGCGATTGTGAGAAGTATGCGACAGTACCAGTTTTCCTGATTGGTGCCTTCTTCTTACTCGTGTAAGTTCCTCGGTGGTTCGATCTTCAACGTTGTGTGATTTCTGCTTTGACACTCTGCTTCTGCTGACTTGGAGCTTTCGTGCCATTCTATGCTTGGAACGCTCATGTATTTGCCCATCTTTGAAGTTTTGATTCAGGTCGACTAAGACATTGGTCACCAGTCGTCTAGTGGCCGTTTCATGAGCAAAGACTGCCATTGTTGAACTTGACCTTATCTTTGCTGGTAAATGTTTCTCCTCCGTCTTATTTGACCTCACTGGGAAATGATTTATGTGTGCAGATCGGTTTTGGGTCTTTTCGGAGCCTGGTTCCTACTTGTGCCTATCCTGTACACAGTATCCTCCTTGACGATGAGAGCTCCGGTTTTGTGTTGTGGTTTTAAAGACAGTATAGAGTCTTCTGCTAGATGTGCATTTCGTGCGGACTTCGATTCCGTGTTATGGTTGCAGATGCTTATGAAAACTCGATACGATATTTCCTTGACCAACGGTTACGTCAGTATCTGGTCTTGACGTTCCTGGTAGTCGTTGGGTTTTTGGTTTTGTCAATATTCATGTGAGTTTCTCCGTACCCTTCGGTACAATGAAAAATTGGTCCGTGTTTTATTTGGCATGGGATGTTGCAGTTTCATGTGATAGAAAATTAGTGTGTGACGTGATTTAGTAGCTTAGGTTGTGATGAGCATTTTTTGGGCAAAGCCGTCTTTACTATTTTCAATAATTCTGATTAGAGGTAGAATTGCTTAGGACGGTCAACTGCCTTCGGCTATATTGAGCACAATTTCAGACCTTCTGCTCTGCCGAGTTCATCAGTGCACAATGATCTTCAGGGTCGGTCATAGCAGCATTTTGATATGTGTGTCTCGGTGTTCCAGATTCGTAGTAACGAGTCAAGGAGGAGGGCATCGCGTTGCGGGGCAGACGTAAGTGCTCGTGTTTTCTTTAGCTTCGAATTGTTAATGGAAGAATAAGAGTAAATGGGTAGGATCAAGTTAAAGAATGTAAGAAGTAGTATTGAAATCTGGACCGTCTTGTGCTGGCTGGGTTGCATTATCTAGCGACTTTTGATGCGATCATCCCCTAGACTCAATTAATCAACATCTATGTGAACCTGGAATGCAGTTTTAAGGAGTACAGGTTGAGTTCATACTCAGACTACGTACAAGACAGGGTATCTCTTTTCCCTTTCGTCTCATGGAGTTTTACCAGGGATCCTCGTTTGTCCATTGTAGTTTTGTTCAAGCTTTTTAAAGGAAACTCTCCATTTATAGTAGCTACTAGATTATTGTAGGTTGTTACAAATTCATGGAAGATTGATAATCCTGTCTTCTCTTCATGTGTGGAAGGTTTTCGGCGAAATTAGTTGTTGGCCACCCTTGCTTTGAACGATGTTTATTTTAATCGATGTTTCTTGTGCATTTACAGCTAAACAAGGTTTCAAACTGGAACCACCTGAAGGCTGTTATTGCGGCAAGCGACAACTGTGAAAAGTTTGATGAAGTCTCGGTATGTTCCTTGCGTTTTCTGTTGTATCTATGTATTATCTGTGTCATCACGTCTACGGACTTGCTGCTGAGACACCTTGGGGGATGCTGATGGTGAGCATGTCTATCAGGGTCACTTATCACTGATTGGAATCTTGAATGCGTGTTTTCGTTTTTCCTTTGATCTCAATTCTAAGACATGTAAGTTGGAAGGGCAGCCATGAAGTTGTAATTCGAGAGTATTATATATTGAGGGCTTCCTTGACTTTTCTGAATTTACCTATTTGATGGTTGCAGCCAGTGAATTATCCCTACTATGACTTCAATCCGATCCAGTCTGGCTGCTGTCGTCCACCTGCAGAGTAAGAAATAGAGCACCTTTTTACTTTTCTCTGTCACCTCTCGTCTATTTTCCTGAAACATGTTTACTATTGCATGCCACTTGATGGTTGTTATTATTCAATAGGCGATATTGGGACGCCTATTTTACGAGTTCTCGTCATGTTGTCTTACTTGTTCAGCTGGTAACTGCCAGCTTAGTGTCGTCCAATTCAGACAGTTCGCAGCTTGCATTGTTTCATGATCGGCGTATCCCTGTTTTCATGCGTTGGTTTGTGAAAATGTTGCCCTCTGGGTTGTGATGGTGGATTCTAGACCTTGTAGGGAGATGGCACGAATCTCATTGTTTTGGCTCATCTGATACAGATGCGGCTACGCTATGACTGCCAACGGCACTTTTGCCACAACATCGGTGCCTCTTTCCGCCAACCCGGATTGTACTAGATACTCTAATGATGACTCCATAAAGTGCTACGATTGTGATTCTTGCAAGTACGTTTGTCTCAAAGCTCAAGTTTTGTCTACAGTCTGCTATGGTGATCCCTTCTGTGCACCTCGGAAGAGCCTGGAGAATGTTTATTCTTTTTTTTCATGACCCTCATACTTATCAGTTTTTTTTGGTGCCCTGCCTAATCCATGTGAAAGCAAGCCACGTAACTCTTTGATAGCTTTCTGGTCCTTGAATTTGCTGTGACGGATTTGCCACTATGCTCATTTTGAATGACTTGGTACGCAGGGGTGGAGTGGCGCAAGATTTAAAGAGAACCGGCCGAATTGCAGGCATTGTTACCCTGGTGATCTTTTTAATTCTCGTAAGTATCTGACTTCAGCAGTTATTCTCTCTTTCAATTTACTTGAAAGCAAGCAAGAAATGAGTCTTCTTCAAATTCGATTTTGATGCTGGGTTGGATGATAAATGGTTTGAGTAGCAAGAACATCAAAATATTCTTGAAGAAGGATCTGTTATTACTTCTCTTCAATATTCCTCTGAAACATGTTGCGTGTTGTTGCACAGGTGGTGGTTTTGGTACTGGCTTGTCACGCAGGGCACCGAGTTGCAAGGCGGGACTGGAGTAGAGTGTAACGATCAAATGCTTTTCTGCTAACAAGACACACCCTGAAGGGACTCCACGTAGTAATCTGTCTTCTCCATCTTCTCCATCTTTCGTAGTCGTTTGATGATCTCAATTTCATTCATCTTTCTAATGCAAATTGTATCATTAAGAATATAGATGAGAAGTTATAGGAACCCCCAAATATCTTTGTGCACATGAGAAGATTCTTTGTAGGGGTTGTAAATTTGTAATTGTAAAGACAACTACAACGTGTCTGGTTGTGACAAACATGTAAGAATGCCTTTAGAAGCGCATTTATACCCGTGGTAGTGTCATTAGAGAGGATTGAACGTAAACTGAAAGAAAAGAAAGAAGTGGGTCTCTTGTGTCCATGAAATCTGTGTCCATGAAATCAGGGCACTGCTTGGTTTATGAAATTTGCACTGGATTCCACTGCGGCAACTGCTCCTAAACTTGACCAAATAGGCATTTTCAACGTAGTTCCTTATTTAGTTTTGTTGGGCCTAGAAGGAGATTTGAAGTTTCTTATTTGTATGTTTCGAACACCGTACAAATATATATGATCAATTTTCAAATTACTACTTGTAGGTCTATGCAAAACTGACCGACCCGGACAGATTCTATCTCATTATCTGTACCAATGTGGACGGATTCCAAGCACCCAAGCAGGAATTCGCAGGAATTCGTGGGCAAACATTTGTCATATAGATTGAATTGGCATTCTTGTATTGCCTAATCGTTTGCCTGTTGAGCAGCTGCTCACTTTGACCTTGGTTTGAAACCATGTTTACCCCCTAAATGCCGAAGGCCTTGTTGGAGCTTCTTGAAATTTGCTCTAAGTAGAATTAAAAGCCAACATTTTGATAAGTTTCATCAATCTTTTTTGAATTGGAACTGTACAAATTCAAACTAGACATGTTAGCCAGGATCATATGGAAAAAGAAAACACAACATGATTGAAAAAATATAATGTTTGATCATGAGGGTTTTAAAATTGCAAAAGTGATTTAAAGTCTTCCAATTGTCTTTGCACATGTCAAATCTAAAATTGAGGTCACCAAAGAAGTAGGAGGTTAAAGGACATAATATACATAATCCTAGTCAATTTATGGCTTTTCAAAATCTATAGTTTGTAAATTTCTTAAATGACTTTTAATGTGGTTTTTCCTTTAAGATCTAGTGTATTTGAATAAGGTTCATTTCTAGGAGCTCTCAACATTAGAAAATCAAGATTTTGCAATGGACATCCTTGCACAAAATCTTGAATAGAAAAATCATAATGATTCATTTTCAAAATTGGATTTTTGATGCTATAAGTAGACTTCAAAATGAATTTATCTAAAAAGAACTATCCAAAATAATAACTTGGTAAGGTTTTATAAAACTTTTTAGTTTTTTTGACATGAGAATTTAGGGCCTTGAGCATTCAAGGATTAATTGCCTTATGATATAATTTTTGCATTCAATAGAGCCATAATTAGAGGCTAGTGACTTGTTGCATGTGCTCATAGCTATCAAAGGTGAGTGATACAAGTTTTAAGATGATTATTTTAATCAATTGTAATGTAGAAAGTATAATTAAGGTGGAAGAGATTTTTATATCTTTAGATTGAGTGAAGAACATTACATGTTATTATTAAAAAAATAAAAAATTGTAAAAAAATTGTAAAAAATCCATGTAAACTTCTCAAAATTGTTAGGTGTTCACATGTCAAATACAAGCCCCTTCAACTTGAAAAGGTAAAATTTCCAAATCTTTTTATAAATTTTTGCATGTTTTTGCTTATAACTTTGTACAAATACAATATTTACTTGAATTTCATTGAATTGGTTCTTGACTCATAAAGATGCAGGTTTTTGAAGTATCACAAAAGCAATTTCAACAATTCTCAACCAAATATCTAATTTTTTTGGAAAAATAAAGTTTGAATCTGTGAAAAATAGAAAAGTTTACAAGAGTCTATTCTTGGAATTCTAATTTTTTTGAAAAAAAATTCTCCAATAATTTTGACATCTATTTTTATAAATATTTTTCAATTGAAGTTAGATTTTGGCTCTTGTATGGTATTTTTTTCTTTTATTATTAGATGTTTTTCAATTCCATTGGAGGGTTGTTTTATAGTGTTGGTCATAATTTTTTTAAATCTAAGAAAATTAAATATTATTATCTGATATGGCAATAGTTGTGCCACATTAGATTGTTGATTTGTTCTTGATTTGTTGTAGTTCTCACATTCCTACCAGTCCGAGAACTTGTAGTCCATTAGAAAAATCTGAAACTTGTAGAAGTGTTACGAGTAGACACTCGTCTGGACTTACTAGTGCTTAGCAAAGAGGTAGTTAAAACGATTATGGTGTCTTCCTTATAGCAAGTGAGAGGAGGCCTTCCCTCTCACTTGTCATCTTGTTTATTTATGAATATTATTAATATGAAAAACCTTGGTTCATGAAAAAAAAAAAAAAAAAAAAAAAAAACTCTTCCAGGGGCCCTCGCCGGCGTCTCGGGATTCAGCCACGTATCCTAGGCACCCCTTGGCTTGTCCGCCATGATCCAAGCATCCGGTGGTCTCAGCGAAAGGTGCTGTTCGACTCTCTTTATTGCCAACATACGTGTTTCGGTGGCTTACTCCAGGAGGAAGGCCACAAGGAGAAACCAACAATTTACCAACCACAACCGACTGCCCCCACTTGGGTGTCGGCGACGGTATTCCATTAGTTAACACGGGAAGCAGCAATTTATTGCCTGGAGATTTCTGAGGTGACCTTTGTCGAGCCCGCACCTATTCCGGCGGAGTATGCAGACTTAAGTGATGCTTTCAGTGAAGAGGCGGCTAACGAGCTTCCAAACCATGGCCCCGCGGACATGAAGATAGACTTCAAGGAGGGCCAGGAGCCTCGTAATACGGGATTGCGTCCTATGTCACCGGTTGAGTTGGAGGAGCTTCGACGCTATCTCGAGGAAAACTTGGGCAAAGGGTGGATCCGACAGTCCAAGTCCCCTGTGTCAGCTCCTATTGTTTTTGCCAGGAAGAAGGACGGCTCTATACGATTTTGCGTAGACTATCGCAACCTCAACAATGTCACGGTGCGAAACTGTTACCCATTGCCCTTGATTCCCGAGCTTGCAGATCGCTTGATGGATGCAAGTATATTTTCAAAGTTGGATGTTCGCCAAGCTTATCATAGAATCCACATGGCTCCTGGGCATGAATTCAAGACGGCTTTTAAAACTCGTTATGGGCTATATGAGTATTTGGTCATGCCATTTGGGTTAACCAATGCCCCGGCACAATTCCAAGCTCACATGCAAAATATTTTCAGCGACCTATTAGACATCTCAGTGGTGGTTTACTTGGATGATATACTTATTTTTTCTGCCAATTTAGAGGCTCACCAAGCCGTGGTTCGTGAGGTCTTGAAGAGATTACACAAGCATGGCCTTTATGCAAAGGCCGCCAAGTGTGAATTTCATAAAGACTCAGTTGAATTTTTGGGCATGACAGTATCTGCTAGCGGTCTTCAGATGTGTCAAGACAAAGTTCAAGTTATTAAGGATTGGCCGACTCCAACAACAGTGAAAGAACTCCAAGCGTTTATTGGTTTTACAAATTTTTACAGACGCTTTACAGTGGACTATTCACATGTTGCAGTTCCCCTGACAAACTTAACACAAAAAGGCTAGCGCTTTTAGTGGACCCCTACAGCCGATGCTGCTTTCACAGATCTTTGGTCCCGGTTCCTCAAGGCCCCGGTATTAATCCACCCCAACTTCGAGCAACCATTTGTAGTAGAAATAGACGCTTCCGACACAGCCACTGGGGGCATCTTGTCTCAAAGGGGTGACGATGGACATCTTCATCCATGTGCATATTGGAGCTCTAAGATGAATCCAGCTGAAAAAAACTATGACATTTACGACAAGGAACTCTTGAGCATTGTGCTAGCATTCCAAGATTGGCACGTTTACCTAGAGGGCTCCCCCCACCAGGTTCGTGTCATTTCCGATCATAAAAACTTAGAACAATTTCTATTTACGAAATACCTCAACAGGTGTCAAGCTCGTTGGTCTGAGATGCTTTCGGCCTTTGATTTGGCCATTCACCACCGGCCAAGATCTTTGAATGGAAGGGCAGATGTATTATCTCGACGCGTAGATGTCACGGATGGGACAAATGAAGAGCCTCGGCCTTTCCTGCGCCTAGTTTACTTGGAAAAACTTGAGCCGGTGTGGACCGACGCGCTCATCTTTACTCAGATAAAGGCAAGCTTGAGAGAGGACTCCAAGCTTAGGCCAATATTGGCATTCTTTGAAAGCAACCCGGAAGCAGCACCTGCAGACATTCGCCGTCGATTTCAGGCTTACACATGGGAGGACGGCCTTCTCTGTTTTGAAGGGGCGGTTTTTGTTCCCGACCATGAGGAACTCCGTCGTCAAATTTTGCGCTCTCGCCACGATGCCCCTGCTGCAGGCCACCAAGGACGTGCAAAGACCCTCGAGCTGGTGTCTCGGGATTTTTATTGGCCAACATTGTGCCGTTACGTTCACTGCTACATCGATGGTTGTGACACTTGCCAACGATCCAAGCCCACCCACCATGCTCGCTACGGGCTTTTGCAACCTATTCCCGGCGCCGACGCTCCTTGGAAAAAAGTAACAGTGGATTTTATTGTTAAACTTCCTATGAGCAGTGGTTATGATTCTATATTAGTGGGGGTGGACAAAAATACCAAGCTGGCTCATTTTATTCCTACGATAGAAACCATTGGTGCTAATGGCACGGCGTCACTATATTTACAACACATATGGAAACTTCACGGTACTCCCCAAGACATTATTTCTGACCGAGGGACTGTTTTTGTCTCAAAGTTCATGCGCCGCTTATGTCAACTACTATGTATTAATCCTTCTACGACTACGGCGTTCCATCCTCAATCCAACGGGCAAACAAAAAGAATAAACCAGATTTTGGAACAATATTTGCGTATGTTCACTACTCGACGTCAGGATGACTGGGCCGACTTGCTTCTGTTAGCGGAATTTGCATATAATAACTCCACTCATTCATCGACCGGCTTCTCCCCGTTTTATGCAACATACGGATATCATCCTGTATTATCTTTCACTACTCCGACCTCGACCACCGTTCCGGCAGCAGAGGACCGCATAAGGCACCTTCAAGAGGTGCACAACAAGGTGAAGACTATGATTGACCTTGCAGGTGTGCGAGCCCAACGCTATTACAACCAAGGAGTACAGGTTCAACCCATGTTCCAAGTTGGTGAGAAGGTATTCCTACGACATGAGAATATTTCAACTACAGCTCCTTCCAAGAAATTGGCATTACGATTCCTCGGCCCATTTTCAATTATTGCCAGGCTTTCCGACTTGGTTTACAAGCTTAAACTCCCCAAGACCCTCCGAATTCATGATGTGTTTCACGTTAATCTTCTACAACGGCACCACGAGGACACCATCGAGGGGCGGCATCGACAACCTCCTCCGCCGATTATTACGGCCGACGGGGATGTTCAGTGGGAGGTCCATGCTGTCTTGGACTCTCGGGTGCACGGCCGGTGGCGGAAGCTACAGTATTTAATCAGTTGGGAAGGATATGGACCCAAGGAAAACTCTTGGGAACCAGTGGAGAATTTGCAGAATGCGGCTGACACGGTTCGGGATTTCCATCACTGGCACCCGGATGCGGTAGGATCAACCCCACTTAGGAGGAGGGCCCACACCCTTAGACCTTATGGGGGGAATAATGTTACGAGTAGACACTCGTCTGGACTTACTAGTGCTTAGCAAGGAGGTAGTTAGAACGGTTATGGTGTCTTCCTTATAGCAAGTGAGAGGAGGCCTTCCCTCTCACTTGTCATCTTGTTTACTTATGAATATTATTAATATGAGAAACCTTGGTTCATGATGTAAGAGTTTCGACATGAATGGATCCCTAACAAGAAGGTTGTTTGATTTTCATTTTCAGTCTCCTTGTGGTGCAAATACAAAAAAAAAAAGTTAAAAAAAATATTTGGAATTTTTTTTTTGAAATTGCCAATCTAACATGGTACTAAGAGTGCCCCGTTAGATTCATTATTTTTTTTATTTTTTTATTATTACTATTTTTTTTTCTATTGTAATTGCACTGCTACCATGTAGTCTCGTAGCCTTCAGTAGGGCCGAAAGTTTTGCTAATGCTTTACAACACTGAAATCTCATCTAATGGCAGAGTGTGGCAAGCAAGCAAGAAACAATAGTCTAAAGAAATTTTAGTGACGACCGCCAAATGTATAGCTTTCTAATCTATTACCTATCATTGTCTCCGACACTAGCAATTTGAATACTATCATTTGGTAGGATGTTAGATATTTTAAGGTTCATGGTAACATGAAGGGCTAAGATGTCGCAAATGAAGTTTGCCTTGTTAAAATAGCATCCACATGAACATACCTAGGATGTACAATTATAGTACTCTTGGCATGCCAAATTTGAGGATGTTCTAAGTAAACCTTAAAAATGACAAGTCTGACCACTTCCTCAAACTTCAAACTTTCCAACTCAAACTTTGTATACACTCACATTGTAAATTCTCTTACTTTTAAACGAAGTTTGAAAGAATTATTATACAATTTGACACCATAAGAACTTGTCCAAAATTCTTAAAACGGTACATTCTAAGACTTTGAACCTTTAGGAGTTAATTCTTGTAACAGAATAGAATGTAACAATGAAAGTACAGAGTAGGTTTTGTATAGAACAACTAGAGATGGTTGCTCCAAATGTCTTTCTTCATTAATTAGTATTACATCAATAATATGTGTAATACATCAATAGATGAGGTGTTAATAAATTAATATTGCTTAAAATTTGTATTATTTTAGATCCATTTTTATGATTTGTTAAACAAACCATAAAAATTGCTTATAATTCCTCCAAAATTATATGTTTGATTCATACTCAATACAAAGCAGTTTGTTTTTTTCAATTGATATATTGCACAATTTATTTTGAAGATTCTCAATGAACTTTTCCACTAGGTTAGGAGTTAAGAATTGGTTCGTCCATTTCCTAGGGTTAGAAGGATAGAGAAACGAGGACGTGATAATACGGAATTTGATATTAAAGAGATCTGCGTCTCCCGGGTATTGACCAGCTCCGGGTATTAGAGCAACCCTGACAAGAATGAGGAAGTTTGTTGCAGCCGCTCTATGGGGCGGGTGATCTCGAGCTTACATAGAGTTTCCCCAGAAGGAGAATTAGTTGCTTTGGTTCTGCCTATTTTGGATTTTGAACGATTCATGAAGCGAACGTTTTGTTGATTGCCTGCTTGATTTCATTTGTTTTCATTGCATGCAAATGGGCATAAAATGATGCGACTTTTTCCGCAGGTGTCAATTCGCTTCTGTTTTTCTCAAGGTTGGTTTGTTGGGGAGTGGATTTGGAGGTGAAGTTGTGGAGGTAAAGGTTCGTGATTAGGGTTCGAAATGGCAGCAACTTTTCACCAGTTTGCAGCTACTTCGAAAGGACCATTGGTTGTGGAGTGTAAGCCGGGGTGCGACTGGCGGAAGTCGAAGCTGACGGTGCCCTTGCAATGCGCCTGTTCTGGAAGTGAAGTAGGTCAAATTTCCAACTTCAAATTGCGACTCCTATTGTGGTTTTATCTTTTCGGTAGGAATGTGTGGCCTATCATGCCATTGTCAAATTTTGCCCTAGTTCCTGCCTCAGGAAGAACACCCATTTTCACATCTACGAGCATATGATTGCATTTCTTACATTCATACTATCCTAAAGGACCAAGAGGACCAAATTGGGCCTTACTTGTTTTTTTAGCAGTTTTGAGTAAGTCTTATGGGGGCTTTCTTTAGTCCCATTTTGTTTTTGATTAGCGTATGTATTGTTCTTCACTGATTCATGTGATATAAATTTTTGATTCCATCTGACTTATATTTTCCACAGTACGATCAATTCAATTGAACATTTTTAAACCATGAATTCCTGATCCTTTGGAGTTTAAACTCTGTTGGCGTGCTCAAGTTTTCAGAATCGTCACAGTTGTATCAATTTAATGTCTGAAATGATCATTGAATGGCTTTTTCGCCCCATCTCTAAAACTCTCTTTCGTTTCGTCGAAATCTGGGGATACAGCTGAAGAACAAGCAGAGAATCACTGCATATTTGTCGCAGCGTTGCACTCTCTTTTCTGGGAGTGGGCAGAGCCGTATTAGAGAGCAGAGGAGAAATTGTGGTAAATGGGTGGTAAGATCCGGTGCTAAAGAAATTCTTTTCGATCAAGAATCGCGTTCGGCACTTCAAGCCGGAATTGACAAGCTGACCGATGCCGTTGGTGTCACATTAGGACCTCGAGGTATTGCCGGTTCCCTTCTATCCCTGGAGCTTACTGAGATTAGAATTTGGGAATTTCTATTGCATGTAAAGTTAGGTCATGTTGTGGATAGATTTCCCGTGGCTCCCAGCTGTTCTGATTGGTTTCCAGTATTAGAATGGATTTTCTATTGTATTTCCATGTTTTGGGTGCTTCTTGTACTGGGGCTTCCCCGTTTTGGCTATATAATATGTATTATTTGGATGCCGTATGAACAAGTTTGAAGTAGAAATACAAGTGTATAGTACTTTTGAACCATGTGTACATCTACGATCTTTCTCATGGAAGCATCTATGTTTGTGATAGAACCTAGAAATATCGCTTTTCTTAGGAGCCATTTATATGGGTGACTATTCAACCTACAGGAAAAGTATCCCATGCAAATGGGTTATCTACCTCATTCCTCATCTGAAGCTGAGGCAATGTGGTTTTCCTGTCCAGGACGGAATGTAATTCTTGATGAGCCTGGGGTTCCCAAGGTGATCAACGATGGCGTTACAATTGCACGTGCTATCGAGCTTCCTAATTCAATAGAAAATGCAGGAGCAGCTCTTATCCGAGAGGTATTACACACATGGTATTGCTTACTTTTAGCCTTCATAGTCAATCAATAAATCAGAGGAATCGAGATGAATTGCTCGACAAAAATCTCTTCATTTGAAACATAATTATACTGTTACAGTATCCTAGAAAGGTCCCTAGTAACTCACATGGGGATAGGGTGTAGCGTAGAGAACCCGCCCTGCAGAGCGGGCGTTCTTTAAGGTATGGAAGGCAACAAAGTTCTATCTGAAGTTAAGGGACCGAACTGTCAACCAAGGTCAATATGATCTTAACCCCTAGGCGACCCTTTTTTTGATAAGATCTTATTAGGTACTAAGTAGGACAGTTTGCATGGCCGTTCGGGCCTTTTCACAAACTCTACTCGCTCCACTCTTTAGGGTTTATGAGTTACGAGGGTCTTTGAGGAGCACCCTAAAGTCTTGGGGTCTTTATCGGCCGGGGTCTTCAAAGCATTTGGGCTGGAAGATGAAACCTTATTGTGCGTTGGATTTCCTCGTCCGGGTCCTCTATAGTACAAAATAACCCTCAGGAATCTCAGGACCTCAGTAAGTAACGAGGCTTTTGCTGTATGATACAGGCATTACTCCCTACTAGGCCTCCTCCTTCATGAACTTCTCTTCTTTGGTCGCATCCTGTGACCTGTCCGTCAATTTATGCTGTATCCATGCTAAGGAAAGTTTCACAGGTGCAATAAAATATTCAGATTAACTAGGTGAATGAGACGTTATTGGCTCGCTCGGCATGTGCAGGTTGCTAGCAAGACAAATGATTCTGCAGGTGATGGTACTACCACTGCTTGTGTGCTGGCTAGGGAGTTGATAAAGCTGGGACTCTTGAATGTCAGTGCAGGTGCCAATCCGATAGCTATCAAGAAAGGAATTGATAAGACAGTAACCGCTCTCGTTGAGGTGCTGAACAAGCATTCTCGCCCAGTGAAAGGTCGAGACGATATTAAAGGTAGAAGTCCATTCATAGCTGTGTTGCGCGTGACTGATTATCTACATCTTAGATCTTAGGGTGTTTGGTTCTGGTAGTAGAGAAAGAAGATTTGAATATGGACAAGAGCAGTCTTCTGACATATTCTGTTCAGCTGTGGCCTCCATATCTGCTGGAAATGATGATTTTGTCGGAACCATGATTGCCGATGCGATTGGGAAGGTGGGACCTGACGGCGTTTTATCTATCGAATCTTCGTCCTCCTTTGAGACAACAATTCAAGTGGAGGAAGGTATGGAGGTAAATTTTTGCTTTTGCTTGACTGCTTCACTATTGCACTGTGGCATCCTCCTTGTATGATCTATCTCGTCCACTGCTTATATATGTTGATATACTCGTTTTTCTGAAATGGAATCACGTATGTGAAGAGGGACTTTGATAAGATGATAACTTGGTAGGATTCTACATGTTTTGCAGATCGGACAAGGTTATATCTCCCCTCATTTTGTGACCAACCAGGAGAAGCTTTTAGTGGAGTTTGAGAACTGCAAGGTTCTTGTGACAGATGCAACAATCACCAGCATCAAGGAGATCATAGCAATGATTGAGAAAACTACTCAATTGAGTGTACCCCTCTTGATCATTGCTGAGGATGTCTCCGGTGAAGCGCTAGCAACACTGGTGGTGAATAAATTGCGAGGAATTGTTCAAGTGGCTGCTATTAAAGCCCATGGATATGGACCGAGCAAACAAGCTCTTCTCCAAGATATTGCAATTTTGACAGGTGTTCATCAATACATGCTTTTGAGGATGGCAGGCTCATTTTTCTTCCCAGACTGATTATAAAGCTCACTTCTGACTCGACTTTTCAAATTTATTACGTGTGAATCCTCTTGGTCTGCAAAATAGACCTCATTACAGGTCTCCCTACTGACTACATTTCTCTCCAGGTGCCGAGTTCTTGGCTTGTGATCTGGGAATGGCTGTAGAGGACGCCTCAGTTTACCAGTTAGGAGTGGCCAGAAAAGTGGTCATATCTGACAAGAAAACCACCATTATATCCGACAATGCTACCAAGGAGGAAATTCAGGCCCGCGTGGATCAATTAAAGAAGGAAATGGCAGCAACATCGTCTACTAGAGAGGCACAGATGCTCTCTGAGCGCATTGCTAAACTGTCTGGCGGTGTTGCTGTTATTAAGGTATATCGCAGCATACTCATATTCTGTTTACAGAATTGCTGTAAACATTGGGTAACATTAAGGCAACACCTTTGTTGTCATGACTCGTTCGTTCACTTATTCATCTTCGATTATAATGGAATTCTGTATTGACTTTCAAATTGCGTTTTAGTGCTTGTATGAGCTTCTCTTCCATACCTCTAAGATATAAATGTAGGAAAGGCAATTTAGTTGTTCTCCTTGCTGCTCAGGTTGGAGCTGCAACTGAGACGGAATTGGAGGATCGGAAGCTACGAATTGAGGATGCTAAGAATGCAACTTTTGCTGCTATTGAGGAAGGCATTATTCCTGGTGGCGGTGCTGCACTTGTTCATTTGTCATCTTTCGTTCCAGGAATCAAAAACTCTTTCAATGACCCTGATGAGAGGCTTGGAGCCGATATTGTGCAACAGGTTAGAATCTCACTATTAAGATCCTTTGAAGTTTGCCAGGTTCTTTGCAGTCGCAGTTTCTGTGGCTGTTGCAATTCTTGTGTTGACCATCACCGCATTTACTTGAGATATTGTAGTTTTTGTGGCTTTATTGTCTTCAACACCAAGGGTAGAGACTAATTAGGGGTTTGAAAATGTAGAAAGATATGGTGTCCAATGAAAATGACACTCGTTGGAGTCAATAGTGGCATGTTGCAGCCCATCATTCCAAAGAAAGAATTTCTTATGTCTCGTATAATTGTGACACGGAAATCTAAGAATAGTGGCATTCTAAGATTGTTGAATATGAATTTTCATATTTTCAATCAATGAAGATTATACTGAGGATTGTAGCGAGGGTATATCGAATGACAAATATAAACATTTCTATTTGGAGTTACGGCACTGGCGATTAGCTGCCTGTCACAAGTACCTTAGCTTTGAAGTGTTTGTATCGGGAATGGTTGCAGGCTTTGTTGGCCCCGGCATCATTGATTGCAGGCAACGCTGGGGTGGAAGGCGATGTGGTGGTCGAGAAGATTATGAGCTGTGAGTGGGCGATAGGATATAATGCTATGTCAGACACGTACGAGAATCTTCTCGAGTCTGGGGTAATCGATCCATCGAAGGTGACTCGGTGTGCCTTACAAAACGCTGCCTCTGTTGCTGGTATGGTGCTCAGCACCCAAGCCATTGTGGTTGATAAGATACGGAAGAAGTCCTCTGGCCTCCCTGAACTGCCCGGAATACCGCAACTTGGATATTAGGAGAGCAGGTAGGGATCCACGTGGCTGACAATGCTTAGATTTTGGCGCCTGTTTAGAAAAAAGACAAATTTTGGGTGCAGGCAGCCCGGCAGCTTCAATTGTACGAGATTTTAGATGGACGAGTTAATCATGTTTAGACCTCTGTACCAACACGTTTAAGCTTACAGAACTTTTCATGAATCGTTTTGTACTCTTTCAGGGATTGTTTCCGTACCAGCAGCTGATAGCTTACCAACTGATTTCAAGTCGTCTCTGTCAGGCGCTATCCCGGACAATTTCGGCACTTGTAGGACCGATGAATGAACCGTTTGCAATGAATACTTGTGCCTGACACTAAGCTGAAAGTGAGGTGAAAAGTGGTTGAATAGAATCGGCAGTGATTGCAGAAGCCTTGAAGAGTACATGCCTCGCCACACTGCGAGAGAGAGAAACTCTTACTGAAATAAAGCACCCGAAGACAGGGTGCACACCCGAAGGCAGCGAATGAGCGAGGACGATAACTGGAGATAGCCAGTAGGCAGAGGTGAACCAAGTGACAGGGTTGATCAGTAACAAGAGAGTAAACGTAACGCATTTCACTTTCGACGCCTTGATTCATGAAAAAGCTAGCTGGTAATCACTGGTACATAAAAAGAAGCCTTGCCATTCATTCACTATTTCGTAGTATGGCCAGTCTCGATCACTGACTGTTTCTACAGGCTGGGTATATATGCGGCATGAGAATGGCGCAGCGAGATCGGCAACGTCACTACTTGGAGAGTGACTTCACGAGTGGCGTACGTGCTCAAACAGGATGAATCATAACAATTCTCTCGCATGTCATTGGTACATCGTATCTCAGTTTGCATCGATCTGCAGTCATAATAAAAGTGTTTGTGGCACGTACTGAGCACTGTTTGGAAACGATGACTTTCAATTGGTCAAGGAGATTCGACCATTGTGCACTGCACTGTACTTGAACACAATGTCCTCGTTGAGGCCTGGCTGGAATAATCCCCCGTCAGACAAGGTAACTCAGAAACTCTCATGGAATTCCCTCTGCCAACTCACGTAATTGGTAGATTTGAAGTGCCCAGTATAATTTCAATCAAGTAAGAATCATTCAATAGAATGGCGAAGGACTCTAGATACTCTTGTCAAGTAAATCAAATGGGATGCCAATCGCAACCCTCTAAAAAATGCATTATCAATAATGGCACAAAGTTTTGATTGATCTGAAGCTCACACTAATTCTAAAGTTGCGGTGGTGTACGTCCTCAAAAAGTGAATACCAAACTCTACTTATTATACATTGGACTTTGAAAATGTACATTCAGTAGCTAGGTGTTGCAACTGGTGCCGCTACAAGCTAAGGTAACTATCACTACCATAACTATATTTGGAGGGTTTAACAATGTTTTAGCAAGAGCACCGTTACTAACAGATGCCATCTCCATGGCCGGTCACAGGGTCAATCTATGCATCGATCGATCGATAAGACATTTGCAGATCAGTGAGAGTGTAATACAGTCGATCTTTACCTGCACGAGAGCTCGCTCCACATGAAGTTTGTGCTAGGAATCCTAACTGTAAGTATTTTCCTTAACAGCAACTCTCAAACACATGCAAAGTTACAGTATGTGCTCGACCATGCTTATGCTACAAGTGCACCATTTCAACTTAGAGATTCTCTTCTCATCCACTTCTAAAGAGTGACTAAGTTTTCATGTATAGATCTCCAGATTCAGGTCAATCTATAGGTAGCCGGATTACGCACGTGAGGTGTTGGGGAGAGGGTACGTATGGCAATTGCATTTTTTACCAGTTTCAATTGGTGGTTTGGCGATACATGATCAATATACAACTTAGAGTTACTTCATTCTGCAGTCTGCACGTACTGTCCTGATCTGAGCCCCCAATTGATCTTGTCAAACATGATTGCTAACCGTAGGTATCCCCATATAAAGTTTTGAAGTCTTTACTGGAATGTTGAATTACCTCATATTGTGGATTGCAAGTCTCGCAAAGTGACAAATACACCCTAACGTGGACTCCGTGTTAGAATTCTCTTTGTAAGATGAAACTATCGTATTTAACTAATAATTCTGGTGCTTAGATGATCAGCGTTTAGAATCATTGACATACACTGATTCGTAGTCTCTCTTCTTCTACGGGTGCGCTAGGGCCATGGGAATTAACAGGCCTGCCAATTCAAAACTCCACTGCATGGGGCAGAATATATAGATATATGCTCTTCGCATGCACCGGCAATTGCACCCTCCTATGAATAATACCCTTCAGAACGATGTCCCGTCCATGCGTTTGTGAAGTGGCCGCATTGGAATGCATGGGGGTGCTAGGAATATAATAGTAGGCTGCATGTGCAGGGATCGGTAGTTGCGGTGCTGGCCATCTACTTGCTGCGGAGGTTCCTCACATCGCCGAAGAATCTGCCTCCGTGTCCATTCGCCTGGCCCATCATCGGCGCCATGCCTTCGATCGGCGCGTACCCGCAGCGCAGCCTGGCGAAGCTGGCAGAGAAGTACGGGCCCGTCATGTCCTTGTGGTTCGGACAGAAGCTCGTCGCCGTGGCCACCACACCGGAGATGGCTATGGAGTTTCTGAGGACGAAGGATGCCAATTTCTGCGCACGGCCCAAGCATCAATCGACTGCGATTATCCTGCCCCACGGTAAGTAAGCTCTGGAAAGGGATCGATCAATGCATAGCAAGACGCGCGGTCCAAACTGAATCTGATGCAATCCAATCTTATGTCAGTGGTAATTTTCATCATGCAAGTTTCTGCCCAACAAAACCTTTGAAAATCAAGCGTCCAGAGCTGTCAAAACTAGAAGTGGCCCACATCGGAGCCGGTTTCAGGTGAATGAAATACTGATACAGTACCAATTTTACGGATATTAAAGAATATGCAACGCTGTACGTCTTCTCTGATCCCCAAGCTTCAGAAATTGTTGTGAGGAATGGCGTTGTTCAGGGCGTCAAATTTATGACTTGCAAGCTTCCAGAGCTCTGAAAATGAATGATCAGGACCGGAATACGGTGTACTAGGTTTGTGGTTTCAATTGCGGGACTAGCTGATACTCCCAGGCTGCTACTGGTCGGGCCGTTTTCCCTGGATTTTGCTCTCAACAAGGTGTCTTCTCTGATAGCGACAAATTGCAATTGATTATTGGAATCATTTGGTGGTTGCAGATATTACATTCTCGGATGTGAGCCCCCAGTGGAAGCATCTCCGTAAGGTGTTACAGACCCAATTCTCCACGTCGCAGCGGATGGAGGCCGCGCACCAGCTACAGCAGGCGGAGTTCGCGCACCTGGTGCGCATCATCCCGTGGCGTGGTAAACTTGAGGTTCCACATCGAGGTCGTGGTCGGAAACCTGTGTACGTAATGTGGAGCTGGTCACAGTCTTTAGCGACACGAAGGAGATAGTTTTGTGGTCAGGAGCATTGTTTCCCCACCTTTGTGAAAGTAAAGCATGCAGGGATTCCTGACTGAGCGGCCAAGGCGACATGGCGCTGAAAGTCCAGGTATGGCTGCACCTTCAACAAAACTTGCCGAGCTGTGCACGTTTCATCTCACATTCTCATCCCACCAGCCTCACAAGCTAGTAAGCCTTGATAGCTGCCCAAAAAACAGGCTATTTCTGTGGTAGAGATAACAAAGGAAATTTTGAATTTTGAATTGCATTGGAATCACATTGAAGTCTAACTTTATCATCATTACAAACACGCATAAGTTATTGAAAATCATACAAAGAGTTTGATGTTTTCTATACACTATGTACTATCTAGTGTTGCCAACATTTGTGAAAATTACAACTTGTATTCAATGGTACATATAAGAAATGACCCTTCACGATTTATTTAGAGATGTACTTATTCCCATACCCCTTGAGTTGCTTGTATGATTTCTTGCTTGTTCTTCACCTCGATGCAAAAAAACTCTTACTATCATCCACAGGTTACCTATGAAACGATAGATAGTGTATAAAAGGAATCCAAATTGCTATATAATTTTCAGTTATTCATTTTTCATTTATAATGAGGTTGAAGTGTAGTTGAATTTCAATTCCAACGCAATTTACGGTTTCAAAATCAGTTCATTTTTAAGCACGCTAGAGCTTTCTAAAGTTGTTGAGCTTTCTAGTGAAAACTGACTGAATTTTTTTGTAAATGAACTGTACCCCATTGTACAGTAGGTTTACTCTTGAGGAAACTTAAAGCTAATCAAGGTAAAGGTAAGAACCAATTTAGCTTCTTGCTGCCCTAGGAGAAACGTACAATTGATCTGTTTGCACAAACAATTTAGTTGCTAAGGTAAGAGGCTTAGAAATGGCACATCTAAGGGATGGTCTGCCTTTTTTGTGTATTTCATTGGACGGGACTGATCATTTTAGCTCATTTTTCAGACAAAGAGAAATAGATGAGGAATCTAACCCAAGTGGTTTTGTATTTTTTCCAAGCATTTTTGAATTATTTATGAATTTTCAAACGAGTTGGGTCATAGGTGATAGGTCCCTAATATTCATGACCCTAGGTCTTTTATAAATAGTTCACTTACAATTCTAAAAAAAGATGGGAAAAGCAAAGCAAATGATTGGCTCTTGCAATTGATAATGCCTTTTTCCTTGATTCATTCAAGGACTATACATGTCAATTTCAGAACCAACTCATGTCCATTTCACACCCATTTATAGGGTCCATTTTTAATGCCCATTCCATTTCAAAGCCTCCTACCTTAGCTCCCTTTAGATATATGCACAATTTAATTGCTTGATCTCCAAGGTAAAGTTACAATGAATGTACACTTTTGCTACCATTACAAAAAATATGAGGCCTCCGGAAGGCCGTTAAGCCTGGACCCCCGTAGTGATACTACGGAGTTTTTTTTCAAAAAAAAAAATTCAGAAACTGAAATTCTGACGTGGTCGAAGTTCCACGCCAGCGCTGACGTCAGCGCCACATCAGCGTGACGTCACTTTTCAATTTTTTTTTCGGGAAAAAAAAAAAAAAGAAAGTTATTTTTTTTCAAAAAAAAAAAGATTTTTTTCTTTTTTTCTTTTTTTCCGTAATATCACCCGCGGGTCCCGAAAATCAGCACTCACGGCCTTGTTGAGGCCTCATATTTTTTGTAATGTTGCTACCAATTCAGCCGTTTGCTACATGGGGTAAAGTAGTGTGCTCATAAACCGTCACTTTAAGGGTTGTTGGACCTTTTAAATGGTTTTCAAATATCCAAAATTAATTTTCCTTAATTTTTTCTCAAAGAAAAATCGATGTAGATTCTAATACAAGTAGTTTCATATTTTTCAAAGCATTTATGAATTACTTATGAATTTTCAAAGAATTTTGCAATAGACACCTATTTGTGATCCTAGGCCTTACAAAACCCACACACGTGCAGTCTGAAAAAAGATATGGCTAGACCAAAAACAAGTAGTGAGACATTCAAAAAGTAATACACAAGGTTCCTAAAAGTGACCCTTACTAAACTTAAATGAACCCTACATTCTTTTAACATATGTAAAATGGCTATTAGGCAATCAATTTCCATTTAGAAAAATTAAGTGCCAATCAGGAAATTCAAGGCATGTGAATATGGTGTCAAGATGGTGCACGGAGATTCTATTAAGTTAATTTGGTGCCAACCTCCATACCAACTCAATGTGGATAAAATGACACTAAAATGACTGAAATGCAGCCTTTGGTGTCAAGATGGCATCCAAACAATCTGGCCCAATTTTTCTGATGTGGACACATCTTGACTTTGAAATGGACCCTCCCTAGCTCTTATTCCATCCATTAAAGAAGTATGAACAAATCTCATTAATGCTTTGACATTATGAGCATTCCAACTCACATCCACTGACTATTGCTTTTGAAGCCACCTATTGGACGGTTCGAAGAAGAGGGTCTGAATTAGAACCTCCTACCTTAGGTCTACATTGTCCTTTTGAAGAAGTGCACAATTGCTATATTGTATTGTTGTACAGTCAGATCCAATAATATTACGAACTTTGTTCCCAAGCAGATTCAACAAAAAGGCCATGAATTCTAGCATTATAAAAAATAAGTAGATTTTCAAAACGCAAATTGCATTGGAATTGTAATGAAGAGTATTTAAGTCTCATAACAAATATATATGCATAAAATTCAAAATCATACAACAATTTGGACTTTTTCTTTACACTATCTACCATCTAATTAGTGCTCCCACTCTTTGCTAAAATTACAACTTGCATTCTATTGGACATATTAAAAATGAGCATTTGCAATTGTTAAAGAGATACTTGATTCCACAAAGCTTGAATTGATAGTATCATTTTTTGCTTGTTCTTCAGCTTGTTGTGGTGTCACAACAAATCTTGAACTATCTTTCAAAGTTTCTCTATGAGATTTAGATCAGGTGAATTAGGAGGCCAATATAACTTCTTTATACCACAAGCTTGCATTCACATCTCTCAAAATTTTCCTCAATGGACTAGAATACCATCTTCCATAAGCCTGAGCTCATCAAGTTGATCATACATAAAATAAAACCCACTCAATATGTTCTAATATACAACATGAACAAAATTAGTTCAATTTGAGGTATGATGATTGGAGGACTCTTATCAAAACCTATGAAGACATCTAAAACCATCACAAAAACGACGCTAGACTTTAAAACTAGGTGTTAGACAATTCCATGCATATTTTTCAAATACCTTTTATCATATTCTAATGATCCTGAGAGTTCTTTCCAAGCTCAAAGGAAGCTCAAAAGGACAATTCATCAATCCAAATGATTTTGTTCATATTTTCTATTGTTCAATGCAAATACTTGCAAGTCCAAATAACTCTCTTTGCCATGTATTCTACATTGAGATAGGGTTTTATGGGAACAATGCAGTTTCTAAAGCCAAGCTTACATGTGTATACTTCTATAACATTATGATGCATATGAAAATTTGGCACAAGCATTTCAAGTGTTTGACATCAATCTTACTTGATGAGACAAGATAAATCTCACATTGTACTATGCACTCAAAAGTGGCTGCACCAGACAACTTTCAACTTTCAAGGCTTATTGCTTGGTCGGTTTGAACACCTTCTACCTCTTCAAAAATAATAAAAATAGTAAAATGTGGTGTGCTCATTTCTTTTGGTAATATCCTTACATTTCATCCCAACTTATCACATTCCAACTACACTAATGATGGTATTTAGTGTTATGTTGTAAATAGCGTTACCTGCACTTTTACCCCGCCCACTCTAAACTTCAATTAGTTGACATTTAGAGTTAACATTATCTATTTAGTAAAGTATTCATTTGGATAGGCTCTATATGTTTAGGTTTATATTTTTGTCATTGTAATTTGATGAAATAATAGGTAACACTAAATGTAAACTTGTAAAAAATTGATATCCAGTAGTGTCTATGTTAACATTTAGTGTTGGTAACATTAACATGATTGTTGACATTTAGTGTTGTGCTTCGTAATTAGTGTTGCCAACACTATTTACCATCATTAGTGTACTGGTACCAGAGCTCTCTCTCATATGCTCAAAGTTCTTGTCCTCATTGTAAGAGTGCAATCTGAGGAAAAACTATAAGACAATGAAATGAAAATGAAAATGATGAACATTGTGAAAAGTATGTAGCAACTGCAATAAAATATAAAACAAAACGAATGAAAATGGAGATCAAATTCAACACAGTTGTGTTATGAGTGACTAGTGACAAAAGAAGAATTGAACATGGAAGTGTGCTAAGTGACCAGAGATGGAAGAGGGATTGAACCCGAGAAGGCCTGTTGACTGAGGCAGAAGGTTGATGACTACATGGTATGAGTTAGTAATCAATGCATCATTTAAATGGGTCAACGCTTTCATGCCTATGAGGAATAAGTGTAGATGTAGGCCAATAGGAATATGACATGGCCACAAAGTTATGGACACTTCTTGAAGTAGGATAATTACACCTAAAATTGCACAAATAAAAAATTTAACATGGTCCCCATTATAACATTGAAAAACTTTTTGTGGGATAGTAAAAAAGAGATTTTAGATTCTCTTAGAATGTATTTTTTAGACACCGTATGAATAAACTACGAATCTTTTGTTCATGAGAGTGTATGATTGCTTTTAGGAACACCTATTTTCAGCACTTTGAAGTGCTGAAAATAGGTGTTCCTAAAAGCAATCATACACTCTCATAAACAAAAGGAGTACATTTTACGCAAGAATCTATAGTGTGCAATTTTAGATAGCGTGTACTTTTAAGTGTAGTTAAAGTAGCGTACTCTCAAAGCAACCATTTAAGAGCTGATTGCCTTTTGGAGGAAGCTAAATTCTTTATAACAATTCAGTAAATTTTCATAGAAAGAAAATTGGAATTGGCATCTAACCCAAGTCGTTTCATATTTTTTGGACCTTTTTGGAATTAGTTATGAATTTTTGAAGTCAAAATGCCATAGTCACTAAAAGTGACCACCTCCTGAAATGTACACTGCTGGTACATTGAAGAAAGCAAAATGTACCTTTGTGTCTTTGTCTTTGTGTCATGATCTTGTGTCATGATCGCTTTTAGAGCCCGCTCGTGTTTAGAGCAGACTACCTTACCTTACGAGGTGGGCGGGGAAAAATTCATAAGATTATCGGACCCAATTGTACAATTGCCACAATTGCATTCTAAAGCAATGGCAAATCGGAATGAAATATGAGCAGAAATAAACCAAGTTTGTTGCGTTTACCTAGATACTGCTGTCTCTGTGCCTGTGTTCCTCATTACTTATTAGTACCTGGCTGGTCAGTGCCACAGTCTGCCTTATACTATCAAGTGCGACACATTCAAGTCATAGATGTAAAAAGGGCAACAAGGTCTGCATAATCTAAGGCCCTTCATTTGAAAGCTGCTCATCGGAACATGTAGAAATGTTCATGTTCCCCTTTACGTCCAATGTGTGCATAAGACACATCATGAAGAGCTTGTAACAATTGCAGAAAATACGAGCAATGCTGGTTGTTTCCACATGACTTGGAGACTTCAAACAGGGGGTTGATCAAGCGTTCCAGGGAAGTTCAAAGTTGCTAATTCAATCAAACCAGGGTGATAACTTACCAGCACACGACAGATTCTACATCCAAGAGGTGTAGATCTGCAGGTAAAAAAAATAGATCCCATGTGAATGGCTTTCACTAGCAGCACACTTTATGAAATGCTGAAAGCTCACAATACTGTGTCTCTCATTGAAAACCCAGGTTGTCACTCAAATCAAATACAAAATAGAAGAAAGCTTTCGAGGGTATGTACTTCTAAACTCTACCAACACAGAACCACAGAATTACCCCCTACACGATACCTTAAACCTAAGTGCACAGCATTTGACGAGTTATTTTTCAATATAGAAATTGAGAGTAAGATTCTGACGTGTCCATGGAACTGCAGAATCATTCACCTTCAGTCCAACATGCCACAAAAAGGTCAGAAGTCTCAAAGAAATCACTCGAATCTATGATTAAAAACCAACACTCGATATTGACATCAATCACATTTATCATTAAGCAAAAGTATAACCCAGCTGGACCAAAAATTGCAGCCCGAGGCAAATCCAGATCAAAATCTGGGTCTAATGTCGTAGCAACCTGGGGTAGAGTGAACAGACCCTCTAGAATGCACGAGTTCATGCTCCTCAAACTGCAGATTGCCCTCCATACTATTTCTACCAAAACTTCCTGACAAATTGAAAGCTGATAACTAAGAAAAAAATAATAATAGCAATTACCAGCGAACACCATGAGGTTGGGCGGCTCTGAACTCTCCATAAGTGCGCGCTTCATACCGAGCCGGGCTGCCCTTCTTTACAAGCTCCGGTGCGGGTCGCACCACCACATTAGGATCGGGGGCAAGCCCCATTGCAATCGAAATTCGGCCCTTATCTTTGTTCACGACGGCACGGTGCGCAACCGCTTTGCATCTGCCATTGGTTGCAATCTATAGCACCCAAACCACCCCAAATCGAATCAATTCTGCCTCTAAAAACAGTCGAAATCAAATTGAGTTAGGGACCTGATCCCGCCTCCAATCCTAACCCCTGTTACCAACAGCAACCTTCTTCTATTCGTGCACTTGGTCGGTCTTCAATTTGCAAGTGGCGTATGCATTACTGCACTACATGTCTACGACCAAAGATTGTTGAAAGTAAGGTTGCCTATGGTCACTTGCAACGGTCAAAAACCTCCCAGTTGAATTGCATAAGACATTCATTCAGATTTCAAAAAGTTGCTGTCAACAGATTTGGCTCTTGTATCCAAAGTGATATTTCCAGAGCTCTATACGATCTCCCCTAATGTACACTCCTCGAAAAGCATAAAGTGACGCCAATAGTATCCTCGAACATACGCGGTTAGGCTCAGAAAGCACTGAACAGGCTGGGCGGGTCGACAAAGATGACAGCTACGAGAATGATAATCCTGGAGTAATCTGAAATTTGATTGGGATAAGGACCGAACCGACAATGAAAACACTGGAAGGTATTAGCATCTAATTGTTCCGAAAAGCCTAAGAGAGCCCGTAAAAGATCTACATTTTTTCCTTTTCTTCCAAATCACGTGAAGGACATGACACACAACGGTAAGGGAAAAAACCGTCGTCATACCTGAAGCTGATCCCCAACGAAGATGACGAGGGCATCGGGTTCAGGGTCCACAGTCACCCACTTGTCGCCATTCTTAACCTGAAGGCCGCGGGTCTGGTCTTCCAAAAGCGCAGTGAACACCACCGGGTCCGTGTGATTGCATAACCCTAATACAAGCTCGGGTTGCGGGCATGGCGGATAGTAATTCACACGCATCGTCTGCTCAAAATTTCCGAACACTTCTCGGAAGTAGGCTGGTCCCAACCGAAGTTCCATTGACACAACACCCAGTAGCGTCTCTAGAACCTTTTTTGTCTCTCGAGCGAACCCCACCATCGCCGCTCTTCATCAACAACAGCCAACCACAGGAAGGATCAACTTATGACAAGGACGATTGCAGTGAGACAAGGGGTACAGGAAGATTGTGTGGCGTACCCGTAGGTTGCAGGATTGGTAGGCCATGTGTCCAAGCTCTTGTGGAACATGACATCGCCCCAGTCCAGCACTTTGTCCTTCGATTCCACGGACTGGATGCCATAGCCGGACGCCGAAGGAGTCTCGAGCGCCATCTCGTACGCTTGCTTCTCGCTCGCGGGCATCGCGAAAAACTCTCGGGCGGCTTCGAGAGCGTCATCCAGAATCGGTTGAGGTATGTCGTGATTCACAATCTGCACACAAGACCCTGTTATCATGTAAAACTGCGCAAAGTAGAGTCTGTATGACTATGTTTTCGTTAGGTTATTTTTTACTACTTTCGAGTCTTTGTGAGGAAAGTGGAGGAGCTACTTGCCTGAAAGCAGCCCCAGTCACGGCAGGCACTGAAAATGGCTGCCAAGGTGAACTGGCGCCGGAAGTCTTGCAAACCTTCGAGGTCAATCGTGGGGATGGGTTCCAAGCTCATGGTGGAATGCGGACTGAAGCTGACCCGCTCCGACTCCGAGCGGATGAACCGGGATGGCACTTCCGCCATGCCATTTGCTGCTAGTGTTTGCACACTACCATGCGCCGCCATAGCCACTCCTTCCATCGCAAACCTTACCCAATTTCACCTCCGTCTACCAATCGACCTTTCACGGAATTCTCTACCCCAGATTTACACCATTGCAACTGCTGATCACCAGTTCCCCGTGGCTATGAATACCCTGCACGAAATTGAAAGATGAGCACACACAACTTCTACGACCGATGCCAAAATGAAGAAAGATTGGAACACTAGCATGATGATGACATACATTGAATCCACCACACTAAATCATGCACATGAATCATCACGCGTCCATTCACGAATTCACGTGTCTAACGATTGAGAAATTTGCGGACGACAGGTGGAAACAGAGCTCAAGCTTACTCACCGGTTCACCGATCCCACAGAAGTATCGCTTCTTCTGATTGAATGGACGTCAAACATACAATTGAATTGCTTATAAACTCAAGCTCTGCGACACTTCAAGCTGCAACGACAAACTCACAAACTGCACATCGGTCAATTAACTGCTTGATCGAGTCGAGCAGAACTCTCACTCAGTTAAATTCAAAGGTCGCGACCACCATAACATGCACGATCTTACACAGAGCACCGCATTCGAAAAGAACTCTTTCAATCGCAATCACCGTAAGCTCACAATAACCTCGACACCACCGTGAAAAGCGCAAAGCGTACCTTGGGGAAAAAGGTATTGCACGGGAGGGAAAGGAATAACTTAATGAAGGATTTTACGCGAGGTGTCAAGTGCGCAATCAAAAGCATTGACAGAAAGAACAGCCGTTCAAATGAGCGCATCGCCCAGGGAGCGTACCAGCAGGGGCTACGAACGGCGGTACTGGTAGTTGGGGTTGCGGCCAGCTGCGGCCGTTTGATACCGTCAGTGGAGTTCGATCGCCATCCGACGGCGATCAAGCTCCGCGGAATACTCGGTCGTCTGCTACGTGGTGACATCTCAGGAGGGGACACAGGGGAGTTGGCACGTGGAATGCTGTTGGAAGTTGGGCTCTGCTTTTTGGGTTGGGTGGGTTTAGGGAGGCTTTTGTGTTGCTCGGTCCATGGCAGCCAGAGGTGTATAAGAAGAACTCCAGACTACTTTTGTGGGGCAGGGAGAATTGACCCCCTCATTGTCCCAACCAAGGATAATTTAAATAAACTTCCCCCTAGTTTGTGCTGCGCTTACTGATAATTCTTCACCTCTGCTGACAAATTTGGGGTCTCTTATTGCAAATATGAACTCAGAATTTTTTTTAAAACTCGTATGTTGCAAATAAAAAATTCCAGTGTTTGCCCTAGTGGAGCAATGAGGGGGTCAATTCACCCTAGCTACTTTTGTGAATTAAGAGTGTTCATCTTGGGTCCAATTTGAAATTCATTTGAATAGCAAGAGTTATGTCATGCAAATCTCAATAATCAAGGGACACTCTTACTATGGATCTTGGGTTAAAAGGGAGATTCTATTTGCCTTGGAGGCACACCTCACAAAAATTTATTTTTGAAGGAGTTTAGAGATGGGGAACAAATGTTGCATATGTTTGTAGTATATAAAGGGATTAAATATTAGTGAGAAGGTTAAGGTTTATGATGATTATGAGGTTTAAGGGGATTTGTAAATGTAAATGTGGATAGAAGTTGGTTGATTGAATGAATTGCATTTTCCACAACATTTATCACCCACCAAGTAGATAGTTCAATGCTTAGGAGTTAAAATTATTTTTCCCCACACATTTACAAGGTTGTCACAACAATCGCCCTTAAAAAATATGCCATTGTTTTTTCTAATTTTCACCAATAATAATTTTAATAATAATTTTTAATTTTTTCTAGTATTAATTATAAATTGATTTAGTAAAGAGGAATGACAAAGAAGAAAATGCAAAGAAGAATGCAATCATAATAATAAATTGTCAAATCTAAAGTGTCCTTCATAATTGTAATTTAATCCTTTGAAGACCAAATCTCTACTCAAAAGACAATTATAAATCAAGTAGGTGATGATGTAGTAAAAAATGAGTAGATGCTTCCAATATTTTGAATCAAGATGAGGCATTCACCTCTTTTGTGGAGATAATGGAAATTTTGATTGGATGCATGAATCAAAAGTTATTCAATCCAAAAGAATTTGCACAATTTGATTAGTATAAAACAATTTGTTCTCTCTGTTAATCTGCTATATTATAACTAATATGACATAGTATGAAATTTCAAGAAAAGATTTTATGCAATGTAAAAACTCAATCCAATAAGAGCCAAACTTCATTGACCTTGTTAGGCAAAGTTGAATGAAAATATTTTCCTAACTTCAAAAACTATAATCTTGCAATTTACATAGTCAAAGCTTTTGAAAAAATTAAACATATTCTAAATGTTTGACTTTAATTAGGATTTCATCATTAGGATTTCAAAAACACAAATCCTTAGTGCACAAAAAATCATCAAAAATACATATTGTATTGCCTAATTAATTGACCTCCTTATATTGTAGGATGATTTAGAGTAAGTTAATCCCCTTATTTGCTTCTAAATTTTTGCATGTGTATACTTTATAAGATTCAATCTTCAACGGTGTTAGGGATTCAATTATAAGTAGAGCAAAAATCTCATTCCAAAAAGGTTTGAAGTTTGATAACCCCTTAGCTGGACCCACTTTATGAGGGTTAATTTTGTGGGAAAAAATTCATTCACTTCAAATGTTATATTCTTTATTGCAATCTACATTGAATTTTTAGTACACATTTCCAAAATGGTTTATTATATTTTATACAATTGAAGTACAAAATAAGCATTTTAATTTTTAATTTTGTTTTATACATCAATTAATAGCAGTTCTAGACAATATCCTTTTAAAAGCACCCTCATAATGTTTTTTAGGGATTAAAAACATTGAGATATTCAAACATTGGTCACTCAGAAAAATAACAATCCTTATACAATTCATCATGCTTATAAATTATCTTCATTGGTCCATGAACTTTAAAGAAAAGTTATTAGTGCATAGAGTGGCTGTAATGTAAATTTGGTTTACTTATCTAAAATCACAAGACAACTAGTATAGGGGTGATTTCCAATGGAAAGGTCAATAAGTCTAACATAGTGTGACTAAGGTCACTTGTTTCGTATGTTGAATACTTATCTACTTGTTTTTGTAATTTGTCTTCGGATTTTAAATGAAAAATCCCTTACTCAAGTCAAATTATCTCAGTCCATTACCAATGCTAGTATAATAAATACAATGAATGTTGTCACAGTCCTTTACTAGTGGTTGGCTCTTTGTCAAATATTTTTTTTTATCAAATTGTCATTGTTTTGGTCAAATTATTTTATGCATGCACTAACCACTTAATTGAATGGCCAATTTATATATTTGACTTACAAATAAACTTTTAGATATAAATTCCTTAATTATCTTTTCCTCTTTTTGTTTCCTCGTATCTAGGCAGTATTATATTTACTAGCCTAATTCCAATTTAATATGCTCAAATCAAATCCATATTTCTATCCAACTTTACCGTATGCAAAGTATGTTTGAGTTTGGAATTCTTTCCTGTCATGGTCAATTTATCTTTAAGTCAGTCCTTTAGCTTTAGCTTTTCCAAATCAATTAGTCTCAGTCTCCAAGCGTACGAAGTAAGTTCAATTTGTCACAGTGCTGACTTAGTACTGTATGATTGATCAAATAGATCCTAAGGCCGTGCGATTTGATCGTATTGTCTACTTGTTGGAACTCAACCGATTGGTCTGGAATTATGGAGTTCAATCCAACTTGACATACAATACCAAGTTTCTACTGGATTGGATTCTTACAAACAATGGAACTGTATCAAGTTTTATTCCGTTCCTAATCTCTAATAGTGCTATAGTAAATTAATATTCATTATTCAATTTGACTATGCATTCATTTGAAGTTTTATTACAATGTCCATTTAATACAAATTTCACCACAAGTGTAATGTAAGTTAAACTATTTGACAATGAAATTCATACAACAATTTGCACAATCAAATTAACATGTACAATCTACAAACAAGTTTATAATAACAATTACACACGCATACTTAGACAACTAGATGCAATTAACACATGACTAAATTCAGGTTGAATTGTAACTTTTGCACAGTCGATTAATTACATACATTTGACCATAAGCATACAACGACTTGTTAGTTGGTAAGGTTGACTCATCAGTATATTTCTCAACAAGCAATAATCACCAATTCCAATTTATTTAATTGTCAGATTATTAATTACATATTTCCAACTCACATGCTAATGTGAAATTCATAACAACTAGACTCAATTCAAGCCTAATAGAACATTTAATCAATTTGATCACTATGTATTCCAACAATACAAGATATTGGATTTAACTTAACAATTTGAATTAATGAACTTGCGGATACTTACCAGACTATTTGACTCACAAATCCTCCTATCCGATACTGAGTCAATTCAAATTCCGATTGTCTTCAACTCTTCCATCAATCAATTTGAACAATGAGTTTAATTGATCCTCACTCAATAACAAATTGACTCATCCTGGCCAATTAGTTTCAACTAGACTGATCTCAAAACAACTTAACACAACGATGGATCATTCTTTAGCCAATTAGCCTCTTAACATTTTAATTTCATAAAAATGCACACATCAATTTGGCTAATTGCAAATTCTATCACTCAACATTCATAAACATCCATATGAGATAATCATTCATCTTACTCACCTAATTAGGCAAATTGATGATACGGACCATTTAACATTTATTTAGTTGAGTCAACATGCTCATATTCATAACAACAATTGCAACTTTACTCAAAGCTGTCAATTAGAAACTATGATTCTGTAGTGAATTCCACACAACCACTAGACTCAACTTATTCAACTTGACTTAATCCAGTGCACAAATACAACTTGCAGACAATTAGCTCTCAGCAACCACCGATTAGGCTTTGGTCAATCACTTAAGCAAATGCACATACACAAGCAATTAGACAGTCAATTACACTTTGCAACTTGACTTACACTCATTTACAACTCACACAAGATACTTCACCACTTGCAAATTCCTTACAATTATTCACACTTATTCACAACCTATGAGCTTACAAAGATAATGGTAATTTAACATATAGTATTAATATTACTTTGACAAATTGTACAAAGCTTAAGAGTTTGTAAACTAGACACTGGCTCTTCTTCACGTTGGAGAGAGAGAGAAAACAACTAGATATTTGGACTTGTAGTCCCAAAAAGACAACTTGAAGGGTGGCACCATGTTCATATCCTAGTCTATTAGCCATGTTCGTATCTAAATTCCTGTCATTTAGTCTTTTACATACAACATCCATCTAATTGACACACTATAATGGGAAATAGACTCTTTTACTTGCTCTATTCATATTTACAAGCCAAGTAGACCAAAAATTTCAAAAAATTAGAACTGCAGTGGCTCAAACATTTGGAGTAGTCAAGTTGAATATAAAAACTTATGTGACATTTAAAGGCTGGACTAGAAAGTAAAAACTCTAAAGCCAAAGGTGATTCTCTTTATAAATTATTGTAGTCTTATTAACCCCTAATCACTTCAATTTGATGGATATACTGCAAGTAAAATGTTCCTTGAAAAAAGTTTGTTTTCTAGTAGAGTAGTATTTGAACATTCGAAAGTTTTTATTAGATTATTTTCACTAATATTTTATATTGGATGTGTATTAAGTCATTGAACAAATCTTTTATAGTTCAAAAAATAACTTGTGATATTGAATTTCAATAGTTTATTCTTTATTTACTTGTTGAATTATTTCATTAGAGTATTATATCTATAAAGTCAATGCAAAATATTTTACTCTTCAAATGTCAATATATAGGGTGTAATTAATTATAGCAAGAATTTTTAATTAAAAATTTAATATTATATTCATTGATAGTAAATAAACATCTAATCATATAGATGGAATTGATAATTAGTAATTGAAAAAAAAAATTCAACTCCCATTTGTAAAGCTATACCAAATTATTTCTCAAATTTAAGGCCACTTTATATTAGCAAGTCCAATTGTTGGCCCAATTCCAAAATCACCAAAATCAACTATTAGGAGTGCCTAAATTCTTAAAATGGGCCATCAAAAGGGCTAGAAGGCTATATATTGAATGCCAACCCAATTAGTTTTTTTTATATCACATTGTCAATTATGTGACATAATTTTGACACCAAAAATTGGACCCAAGTGCTAAAAATTTGGTGGTCATGTATCCTTCACCCAAAATTTCCACTTGGGGCTCATTTGAATTGGCCCTATGTTTGTAAATTGGATAACTTAGAACTGGACTTGTCCCCAATATAAAATTGCTTTTATTGTTGTAATATATTAATATAAAATATTGAATCAAACATGACTAGCATGAGATGTTTTAGGTAATTATATCTAAAATGGTACGCTAACTAAATCATACACTAAAGATTCTCACCTAAAATGTACTCCCACTATTCATGAAAGTCTATGATTGCTTTTAAGAACACCTATTTCTAGCACTTTAAAAATTCATAGTTTATTCTGATGTCTAAAAACTGCATTCTAAAAGAATCTAGAATCCCCTTTTCTCTATCAACACGACCCCACAGAAAGTTTTCCAATATACTAATGGAAACCATGCTGAATTGCTTATTTGTGCGATTTTAAACGTAGTTACCTTAGGGATTAAATTAACTGAGTCCTGAAGAGGCACGTGGCACAGACATCGACGGTCGGAAATCTATTCATCCATTCACGACACATTCATCCATATTTGCTCATCTGCTGCAGGTCCTGTTGTTGTCTTGCGTTGTCGCCACGCCCGTTTCAAAGTTCTTTCTTCCGAACAGGAAACCAAAATCACCGCCATCGCCAGCGGCTTCGATTGCACGCCGGCTGTTTGGTCTTCTTCGCGCTCTATGCTTTTGCTTCGCAGTTCGCCTACTCTCTGCTTAATTTTCACGCCTTCTGATGAAATTAACTTTCGCTTCCAGTAAAGGGGCAAGTAAGAAAGCTGCCTCTTCGGTATGACGCCCATACGCAAGTGCCTGAGAGGTTGAGGATCGTTTCCATTGTTCGTTTCTGTCACTTGTATCGGTTTATTTGGGATTTTTTTTGGAAGAACTTACTGAGATTTTGTAAATTGAGCCCTGGCTGATTGAATTTGATTTCGACATTTATGGTTTTGGCGTTATCGCCTTTCGCTGATTGCATTGCCTCTCTGTGCTTGATCGGGTTGGAAACATAGGCGCAGTATGGAACGAAGATTTTTGTGATAACATCATGCAAGGGAACCTGATTCATTGAGATCATACCTCCTCAGCAGTAGTCACAACGAGATTATTGTTTTTTTCTTTTGAAATTTTCTGGATCGTTTTGATTATTGATCACTCGGTGAATGTTGGATTGAAATCAGGGTTTGACATTTATATGGTTTTAGGGTTTATCACCTTTCATTGAATCCATTGCTTGATCCGAGTTCTGTGGATATTTTGAAGTCTTGTCGTCCCGTGTGATTTAGTACGATGGATTGGTTTGATCTTTGTTAATAATCCATCGTTCCGTTATGGGGTTTGGAATGCGCAGGGCTACATTAATTGGAGTTTTTTGAAAGTCACGTAGACTCGGGGCGCTCTTTCCCACATGATTAGGAAATGGCCAGCATGAAGAGCATGCTCTTAGTTCTGGTGCTTCTCATCTCGTGTCATTACAATGTTTGCGTTTTACCTGAATCTCTGTCCGCACACGCTGTACTGGAGGAAACGACCACACTTGGCGGACTCGGAGTGGAGCCGGATTCCGATTATATCAGTGTGGAACCCAGGGTGACGTTTCCTATCGACGACGGTCGAACGATGCAATTGTTGAAGCCAGGAATGAATCACGATCAGCTGGAGCTTAATCAGATGGTGCTTGAGCGACTGGCTGCTATTGAGGAGCCTTTGTCCTTCGTCTCTGTTGTTGGTCCTTATCACGGGTATGATTTTTGTCGCTAGGTTTTTCATTACGTTCAAAACTTCCAAATTAGTACATGATCTGTGCTCCTCTTCTATTTTCCCTCTTCGTTAAGGTTTCCTGCAATGACTCTATTCATAGTATGGGGATTGGAAATTCATTTTGTTATCTACGGCCCTCAAATGAATCTGGAGACAATTCTGTGAGTATTGGTTTTCCGAATTGGCCTATTGGTCTGGATTCATGGTTTGTAGAATTCGGAATATTAATCGCCGTTTGAATATACGGCAAAGGTGGACCCCTGAAATGATGATTGCCACTTCATTTGAGAATCACCGTATCGAAGATGAATAGTGAAAGAAGTGATTTAACAAGCATTTCTTCCATTTCAGCAGTTCGTGATATACTCTACCTTGGTTTGTTGATGTCTTATTCTTTCATACTAATCCTCTTGGTTGGGAATGATACAGCGGGAAGTCTTTCCTACTCAACGTGCTGCTCAACTCCACTCAGGGATTCGCTGTTGGTGCTGTACCAGATCCTGAGACACGGGGAATATGGATACGAGTGGTGCCTAGGGAGAAGATGACTGGTAAAGATGGTTCACGAATTGTGTTGATGGATACTGAAGGCTTTTATGGTGAGGGTGCGACTCGATCATACGATGCCCGCATCTTCGCTATTGCGACTCTCGTGAGCTCTCATCTGATCTACAATACACTTCGAACCATTGGTGAGTACCTAACTTCTCTTCATAGGTTTAGGGCTTAAACCCTGGCCTCTCTAACAGAGTAATTGAATTTTAAGCATTTCCACAGATGTTGGGGTTCAGGCATGTTACTTAGCGAAACTTGTCACAGTTGATTTATTCGTCGTGATTGGTGTAATGATATCTAGTTGTTACGGTATGCTTTGGCCATCTCAATAGCTGGTCTCGGTCTGCTTTGGCCATCTCAATAGCTGGTCTCGGACGTCTTACTCAGTAGAGTGCTTGCAGACTTCAAACATATTTTCCGAGCTTTAACTCCCATGGATATGAGGAATTCATGCCTTCAATCACCAGCTTCATGTATCACGTTGTTGTCGTTGTTTCAAACCCACTTTGTTGAGTTTGAGGATCTTGTATGCTACAAGGTATAGACCTTGAAATCGAACCTCTTCCTCTGTCCTTTTAGTTTCGGTTACGGTATGACAGCTTTTTCGAAGGCAACTTAGTCTACCCAATTTGATATTGGTATGCTTCCTAATTTTCCTTACTGGAGCAATTGAGCCAATGCACAATAGCGTCGTGATTACTGCAATATTCGAATCGATGTCTTCGCAAGCGATTTGTTTTTCATATTTCGTTGCTATTTTGGTTGCAGGTGATGCACAATCCGTGAGTGCTCTGGCTGATTTAGCTAAACAAGCACAAGTGTTTAACCTTCAAAATTGGCTTCACACTGCGGAGGCTTCATCTGGTTCGTACACCTCTCTCTTTAATCTCTTGTAGCCGTGATGTATTATGGTGAGACGATGAACTCACGTTCTATTCTATACATCAGAAACATCCATCTGTTAGACTAAAAAGTCAGTGCTGTCTTTTATGAAGCCCTTTTCTGCATGCAATTGTCCGGATTTCACTAATGAGCATCCATCTCATGTACAGATCAGCAGCAATTCTCTTCGCCATCCAACATGGATCCCTTTCTCCTCCTGAAGACTCTTGACTTTCCTCCGCTCACTTGGGTGGTCCAAGGGTTTGATATGGAGGTTTCTGCACATAGTCCTATGGATCATCTTCAGAAATATTTAGAGGCTCATGCCCACAGTGGAGACCGAACCATAGATACCCTTTTCACCCAGGGAATTACCTGCCAAACTATGCGGACTCCAACTGATTTGAACAAACTCCGAGAGGAGGTACTGGTTGTTTTCTTGCTAGTTTGTTGTTCTGTTGAATGCAACTGGTAAATATGTTTCAGGTCGTTCTGCGAATTGCCGATTTATTGAGCCAATGCTGTATAGACCTCGATTCAGAACAGTATTTTAGAACGTTCGGTAATGTTGTTTTTGCTGTGAGTCTTCAGGTGGGAGGCGATGGCTTAGCGGCACCCACAGAACTCTATTCGTACCTACACCCAAATTATCTGGCAGATGCCGACCGTTTGCGAGCTGTAGTCTTTGGAAAGCTCAAAGCCAAAGGTGGCTTTAGTGGGAAATCTCTCGTTGGAGTCTTGCCCCTACTTGTGCACTACGTCAATGAAGATTTTCCCTTGAACGCTGAACGAAAACTGCGAGACGTTCTAACAGAGATTGTGATCGACGGAGCTTTTTCTGGTGGAGCCCAGTATTTCCAAATGGCCATGCAGAACCCCGCGTTGCCATCTGGAGCGAGAGGCAAAGCAGGAGATGCTGCTCTTGCAAAGCTTGAGCGAAATGAATCCTTGAATTCGCTGGTCTCAACTGCTTTTACAGCTAAGGAGCTTGAAGAAATTATGTCCTCTGCAGGTAATGCTGAGACGGTTAGTGAGCCATCTGCATGTAGATTCGTGTGCGTGTGTGGGAAAATTTATCTCAGTTTGGGTGTTTGTTTTAAAAAGAAATAGTGCATACTAGTGTAGAGATCATACCTTTCATCATTGATAGAGTGTGGCTTGCTAAGTATCCTGGAAAATTCTCTCCTGTTTTCTTTTAATGTAACATTAGATCATCCGAACTGAGAAGCTTGTTTTTGCAGAAAATAAAGCTGTTGAGTACTGTAAACAGCGTTGCGTAGGAGTTCCTACAGCTCGAATTGGTCCAAGCTGCATTGCCCAACTTGGTGCGAAGATTGGTCGAATGAAGCCAAAATACAGGTCTGGTTTCGCAACTCTGTCAAGCCATGTTAGATTAGTAAATGCTCGAATTTTGCAGTGAGTTTTCGATCCTGTTGGATGCTTAGAAAGGTCTTGGGAGTCATGGTGCCTTGTCAACTTGGATGCCCCTTATTTCCGTTGTAAGACTGAAAGTAAAGTGTATCGATGATTTCATTCTTCAGAGAAGAGAACGAGCGTCGTGTGAAGCAAGTCTTAGTGGAGCTAGGAGAAGACCTGCGATTATTGGCGGAGAGAGAAGTGGAAGAGCTGCAGCTGCCAATGCGTGATGCTGATATACAGCGTCTCTGCAAGCAATCTCAAACCAAGGCTCTTCAAGGGTCAGTGAGCAGCTCCTCCCTCTACAACTCAGTTACCAACATCAATTCTCTTTATATGTGTTAAAAGGTCTTCATTGTTACACAATCTTTGACTGTAAATTAGAAACTATGAGTTTTTTTTTTAACTATGGCAGGACACGTGATAGGGCATGATGCAGCAGGATAGGCTCTTTTCAACTCCAAGGACTTCGTCATGTTCCTTAACGTTGAAAGTGGTGGATTATGGCAGGTATGAGTCATTAGTAGGCCCTCATCGTGGCAGCAACTTGTACAACGAAGCCCGCTCACAATTCATGTCCGCTATTCAAACAAAATGCGACAAGGTATCGCTAATCAATTCTGAGAAAATTACCACTCTCTTGAGCAATGCTAAAAAAGCCTATCAAGACGCATATGGAAGCACCATCCAGAGTGGAGTTTTGGGAGTTCATGGAGCCCAGGGTGATGATCAACAGAATGACGATAAGAAACAGGAAGAAGCACCCATTTCTCCCAAGAGACTTCTTGACATTCACAAGGCGGGCATAAAGGTCGGGCAAGAGGCTTTTGAAATGTTTGTTAAGGCTGCAGGGCTCCCATGGGTGGGCCCAGGGGATGACCGATATGACTTCCACATGTACACAAGTTTGCAATATTCCAAGAAGCAGTTCGATAAGCTCCGGGTATGTTGTTACCTCTCAGGGTTACTAAGTTCGCTTCTTCTATACTCGCGCTTCAGTGTGGCTTTATACTTGCGACATTACTTCTTATTTTGAATTAAGGCTTATTCAGAAAATGCTGTACTCACGCTGCTGTGAATATGCAGGATGAGAATGAGAGGGTGATTTTAGCTTACGTTGCAATGCGATCAGCAAAATTGGCTTTGCAATACAAGGAAGCAGTAGCCAATATCACTCCATTTCCTGACAACGATGAAGTTCTTTCTGCCAAGGTTAGTGCGTTTGATTTTTTATTAAACATAGAGTATGACTCGAGCAAGACGCCAGTGTATACCTATTGCCGATACCATTCGTGCAGAATACGTTCATGCAGGCTGTCCTTTCTATGTCCTGGATATTCATAGTTTTGAAAGTGTTCTGTAAACTCGTTTTAGGTTTATGCTCCTAACAATCTGTTGGTGACTTGCCAACTTGCAGGCGGATCAATTAGCAAAGACAACTCTTCAGGAATTTTCCACGACATTGAAGGATTACACAGCAGCTGCCGGAGTGGAAGAGAAAAGAAAAGACTTGAACGCTCAAATTCAGGACACGCATGGTCGACTCCTCAATAAAAATACCGCGTTGATGGCTGCATTTTGTTATGATCCCCTCCAGGAAGCCTACCGGGAGCTCCGTATGCAGGTTATTTACCCCCCTGGAGTTCAATCTGTTCATGGTCAATTTTTCATTGAGCTTATGAGTTTTAGCTAGTCATTTTGGACATACTAGCATGATGAGTTGATTCTTATATTTTGCTCCACACTGCAGGAGTGCGAGATGAACTACAAAAATATTTTCAAGACCCGGACATGGTGGTCTCGAAAATGCTTGTGGCCAGGACCCCGTTACACTTTTGGGTTCAAGTATGCTGCTTTTTCAGCTGCACAGAAACACCTCGACAGGGCTCAAGCTGAGCCTCGCAAGGGAGGCAATGATGTTGGGGTGGTCCTCAGCCCTGCGACACGGACCAAGGTGATCCAATCTTGGGTTGAACATGACTTGGCGCGTTTCTCCACGATTGTGGTTTTCAACTTCAGTCTGTTGAGTGCCATCCTTGTCATTTTCATTTCCACTCTGTCATGGTCACTCGGACGATTGGGTACAAGTCGAGACAGCAAGAATGACCCAATTGCTAGTTCGCCTTTGAAGCAATCTCCATTCAGAAAGGAGGGCGCCTTCATTCCGCGTTCTCCCAAATATCACCGTTAGATTGAGTTGAAACATTCCTTTCAGAGCCTTGAGTCACCTTGTGCCAGGTTGTTCTTTGTTCATGTAGGCACGCACATTTTTGTCCTACTAGCCATAGATGCGTTACTCTAGTTGTATTTGTACAGCTCTTAGTTGTGCCTGTAGGTTCAGAGAGACGGAGCTGATCTTGGCTTCCTTGTCTCAAGTGCAGTGTACCATTCTAGAATAGTTTTCGTTTTCACATGAAGAGGATAGTGAATCCACGAGTTTTAGGGTGCGCATGAGTTTCTTTAAATTGCCATATTGGAAATGCTGTTGATTACGAAGCAGACATTTGGGTAGTGACACCTCTCAGAGTTCTCTAATGGTGGTCTCTAATGGATATCTAAGGCTACCTGTCGTCTCTTTGTCCTGCTTGCTTTGCTTTTTGTGAGTGACCTCAAAGACGGTGGAAGCGACCAAGAAGTTGCAGTTCTTCTGTGGCTACTTCTGTAAGTTTCATTCCACGAGAAATACATTGAAACACATGCTTGCTCCCGATTTCTTGGAATCTGTACTGTGCTTTCAAGCTGCCTTTTGGCTTAAGCATATACGATACTAAGTTAGGGCTATTTTACAATGAGCACACATACGGACATGCACTAATACGTTCATACTTTAGTTTTTAGTTATTTGAGAGCAGATTAGGATAGACTCCTCACTTGGTCAAACTGGACAAGATTTGAGGGAAAATATTGTATTTGAAAGTCTTGTGTTGGTTTTGCTTTTTCCCTAAGTTTGAATGAAAATAGGGACTCGAAGTTGTCGTGAGCCCCTGGGTTTTTAAACTGTTAAGGGGTCCGGTATTAGAACACGACCAAAAAATGTGAAATTCAGTTAGTATTGCTTGTTGGTACACACTTGGTACACTGAAATTTTCACTGATTACCACTATGCTTCAGAAGTCACATAAGTTAGTCCATGTCCAAATATTCATGCATACCACAAGCCAGTACGGTAATCAATCTACTCCATCAACCAGCACGTAACTTACATTAAACAGCAGAGCTAAGTTTGCTTGACCGTTAAGTTAACAAAAGTGATGCAAAACGGGCCAAACAGAGTGTTGGATGAAGCACCCTTTTGGGTACTCACAGGACACTAATGATGGTAAATAGTGTTGGCAACACTAATTACAAAGCACAACACTAAATGTCAACAATCATGTTAATGTTACCAACACTAAATGTCAACATAGACACTATTTGTTAACTATTGGATATCAATTTTTTACAAGTTTACATTCAGTGTTACCTATTATTTCATCAAATTGCAATGAAAAAAATATAAACTTAAACATATAAACGCCTATCTAAATGAATACTTTATAAATAGATAATGTTAACTCTAAATGTCAACTAATTGAAGTTTAGAGTGGGCGGGATAAAAGTGCAGGTAACGCTATTTACATCATGACACTAAATATCATCATTAGTGTAGTGATTATAATTCACGAGTTCAATTGTGTGAAGTTGTGAACTTGGACCTGAAACACACAACAAAAACCCTCCAATGGAGCTGTTGAAGGTACATTCAGCAAGAACCCCTGACGTCATGTACATGGGGGAAATAAGCCATCCAACTCAGCAAAGGCATGGGTCAGGCAACTAATTCCAGCTCAGCTATATCGACTTCCACATCAGCAAGGATAGGGCTCTCTTTCATGACTGTACCACGCTTGAGGCACCTTAATTACACCTTGGTACGACCTACTTCTATAAACCTCTACCCCACACTAGGGTCAGATTTAAAAAAAAAACTCAAAATATAATTAAATATGGCATTTAATGAATTCTTCAGAATTATAATGTGGCATGATTAAATTGTGTAAAAAATATTAATGAAAATAATCTTAATCCTAAAAATAAAAAATAAAAAATTGAAGCTATGAATACCCGTGAAGCCATGAGTATTGATAAAGCCTTGAGTACCTATACAACTGGTAGTATTCACAAAGGTCATGGAATATTCTCAACTGTGATATTCTGACCCTTGTAAAATGAACTACCAAAAATTCTAAATCAAATTAACCAAAGGAAAATCCACCAAAAATAAATGATTTTGTATGGGGCCTAATGAATATGACCCCAATATACAATACTGACAAAGTTTTAAATTACCTCTTCTATTAATCCCTAAAAGATTTCAATGTTTTTAGGCCTAAAACTACATCTAAGCACTCAAATCCACAGTGAGGCTAAAATCTTCATCTATATTTATTCATTAACAAATCCAACCATAGGATCCTTTAATTAATTTGTTAGGATACATACTCTTAAAATTTCAGGATAGAAAACCTTATCAATTGCAAGATTGTAACACTTAGGTTTCAAAAATAAGTATTTTCAATTCTTTCCAAATGGGTTAGGTTTCATCTTTCAAATTTTTTATACATAAATGTGTAGGTCCTACAGCTTGTTATTTTTCATAATATGTTGAAGAAATAAGTTGGAAATACATTTTAAGAACTTCAACAAAAAATATTTCATACTCATGATTGAAAAAATCAATAAGTATTATTTAAGATACTAAAATGTTAAGAATTTAGTTATAGAACTGAAAATTTCCAATCCAATGGCTCTCCAATTTTTTATTCCAAAATTTTTATATCCAATGGTTTTATTTTATTTCAAAAATATTAAAAATTGAGTTAAATAAAGGACTTCAAAATTTATTTTAGAATAGAGATTCCATAGCTACCCACAAACTAAAACTCCTCATAACTTTCATCTTGTCAATCAAAATGGAATGATTCAAACTTTCCACGTAATTATATACAAATTTACAAAACCAACTTCAAATTTTTTTAAATCATTTTTTTGAAGTGCCCAAGGAGCAACATAAACTACATATTATACAAAAAAATTTAATCATGTAATCAAAAGTTATGAAAATTGTTGTGTTTTAAAGTTATTTTTTGACACATGTTATGTAGAAATTTCAAAGCAAAAGAATGAAATTCCATTCTTAGTGTGCTGCCCAAAATTGCTATATTGCCAAAAAGTGTTGTTTGGTCCTTTAGGATTAATCTATTTATGAGAATATATGGTCAATTTTAAATATATCTATTTTCAATACTTTAAGAACTCACAATTTTAGTCATACATTGTCCAAAGAATGCATGTTAAAGTAAGATAGAATCCCTTTTTGATTTCAAAAAAGGTCCTACAAATACTTAAATAGTTTAATAATACAAATCGTATATGCTCAAATGATTATTTGAAAGATATTAGATACAATTACTTTATATGCATGACATTATTTAATTAGTTAGTCATGATACTTATTCCCAAAAGTAATATGAAAGAGGAACAATTCAACAATTAGATTTTTAAAACAAGAGAAACTGATTATTTTAGGTTCTAAAACTTTAAACTAATTTGAAATGAAAGTAGACACTGGTAATTAATTTTATGGCAATTTGGTACATGTGAAATCAACAAAGCTAACTATTAGTCTTAATGATTCTCAAATTTTCTATTGGCTAATTTGCACATACAGTCATGTATGCTCCAATCTAAAATTGATGAATATTTAGGCAAGTGTCTCTTAATGCTAGTTTGATGATCATTGTGAACACAATACCCATATATTAAAGCAAGTTTGACTAGCCATATTATACCAAAAGTTAGTTTCAATACTTGGGTGTCAAATTGGTTTCATTTTGGAATGAAATTACACAAGAATTACAATCATATAAAACATAAAGATTTTTTTTGATATGTTCCTTATCATACAAGAAATTTTATGCATTTCCTTTATATTGTGCAAAAGATAAACTACATTTATTTTCCTACTAACTTATGGAAAATTCAACATAAATTTTTTGTGAATTGTTATGATGGATATTAATAGGATTTGATATTCAATAAATGAAATTGGTTTGACCAAATACCCCAAACTTAAGCCAAAACTATGCCAATTAAAAAATTTGATTGCCTAAGAAACTTACATGTAAAAACTTAAGTTAATGTTTAGACAAGGCAAAAAAAAATATAATTAATACAAGGGCAAGAACCTCTTCAAGTCAAAATTTCTTCTAATGAGCATTTTATAAACAACCCCATAAAAATTCAAAGGTATGTATTTTATAAGATTATATTATATTTATATATATTATAAATATGGAGGTTTTGAAATATAATTTTTTTTCTTTGTGATAACAAACCACAAATTTGAATTTTTAACATTTTATATGTGATGTATAAAAATGAACAATTGATAAATTTAAATCTTCCATCAATCTTTGCATTCTTTATTATAAATACACTTAAAGAAATTCAAAATGGCCCTTGTAGGTCAATATCCAAAATAAAGAAAGTCTTATTTGAAGGTTTTTAGTCTAGAATAAGATCAAATTTTGGAGCATTATTAATAAATAAAATAAAAAAATATTAAAACATCTAGGCATACTAGAATTTGAAAGACTTTATTTTCCAATGAAAATGATATAAAAGCCAATGTTTATGAATACGAGTATGAATATTTGCCTATGTTGTGAAGGTTGAACCCTCCATACCATGAAATTTTGCCCAACCTAATAAAAAAAGATGTTAGAATTGGATGATAGAAAGAAGGGTTGAAAACCCAGTTTTTCTTTTTTTTCCTAAGGAAAAGCAAGCATGGGACAAAAATAGATTCTCCAAATTTCAATGATGTTCAAAATCTAGCTGTTGGAAATTAATTATATTTATTCTTGTTAGAATCTAAAAAGCCTATTTGTTTTTTACAATATATTGTAACGGAAATTTTGCAAGATACTTATTTTATTTGTTGCATTTTGATATGGTACTAGTATTTTTTCCAATTATAAATAAAAGTTAGAATTAATGTTTAGACCTCTAAGAATATTATACTCTAAAAAGATGAAATCCAAAATAATTTTTTAAATAGGAGAATTGAGAAAGTGAAAAATCTTAAGAAAATGAAAGTAATGATATTTAAATAATTAATAAATAAATAAACTAAAACTACCCCTCCTAAAAATTAGACATTCTTAAAAACTTTTAGAAGATGGAATTCCATCAATAAAATAGAGACTAGTTATTTTTGGATGTCCAAAAGTATATACGCAATGGTATTGCCTTTACGCACATTAGAGGGACGATATTTACTATTTTAAAATGTCCGTTGCATAATCACTTTATGTGAAAAGGGTGAACAAGGTCCTTGAATTTCACCTTTGGATTATTGATTTTGAACATTCAAAAGTTCAAAAAACATGAAAAATCCAAGGGTTAATATGTCAAATTAGATAAATTAATCTTTAAATATATTTTTGAATATTTAAAAATACAAAATACAAAAAAAATGTGCAAGACATATTCTTTTAGAAATTTTTAATCCATTAGTTCTATACTTCAAAAGTTATGGTAGAAGGCATAATTATTAGATTTGCAACATGTGATTCAAAAACTAGGGATAAGTGTTTTGTGGAATCACCCTTTACAAAAATTGCCAAAATCAAAAATCTCAGGAACCCTAAACATAGGGGTGGTTTTGTACTAGTGATAACTTTTTCCTACAATTTTAATGTAGGAACTCCCAAAAGTGCATTTTTTTTTTCTAGAGATCATAGTTACCATTACTAAACTCATCAATTTTTTATGTTTTCTTATTGACAACTAAAAAAGTATTTCAATGCCTCCCCAAGTTTATTAAAAGGTCAAAGTTTTTTCTTGGTAAATGTTTCTCAAATCGTTTTTTGAATGGAGGTAGATATTAATTAACTAAATGTACAAACTAGCAAAGATGGCGCTTTGGAGGCAATGGCACATTGGGGAGTATCCAGATTGAATTTGAGCTGCCTGTGGATGAGAGTGCCACAACAATGCAAGCAGTTAGAAAGGTGACTGAAGTCATTTTCATATTGTATGTCTGATTTGGCACTCAAGTGCCGAAATTAAATTTCCAGATAAAATTCTCAGGAGTTCATGTCACCTTACACCATTCACAAGATGACATATAGCACTTTTTAAACAAAAATTACTTTTTTTTTTTCTGAATCTGACCTTCACGTCAAGCACTTTCCTTTTCTCTTGGTTCCTCTCTTTCAACACCTGGATGCTTGCAGTTGGAGGAGACTTGGAGGAGACTTGGAGGAGACTTGGAGGAGATTTGGAGGAGACTTGGAGGAGACTTGGAGGAGACTTGGAGGAGAGTTGGAGGAGACTTGGAGGAGATTTGGAGGCGACTTGGAGGAGACTTGGAGGTGCCATAATCTCGGTAGATATTGCTCCTTCTCAGATCTGGAGCTCAGTTTCACGTGCACCACGGATAAACTCACAGAATGTGTGACCACCACTTCTTTAACAACAATAATATTAACCATCGTAAATAAAGGAGTCTCAGTCTTTGGAGTATTATAGGTCGAATTGGCACACTCTTCCATCATTTAAAAAAATAAAAACAAGTATAGTAGAACCACCCATTTCCAACCGGCCATCAATAACCAACATGTAGGGTGCAGCTATTTCCAACCAAGGCTAGTATAGATTCCAACCATAGTTTGGAATGTCATTTCTTCTCTTTTGCAAGGTTGACACTATAAAGTCATGACACATGTCTTGAAGTTTAGTGAGCAAGAAAGTAGGAAGCAGTGAGTGGGAAAGTAGTCACGGAATGGTCAAAATTAGAAGACTACCACCCATAGTCGACCACTTAAGCAATTCCACATATGTTCTGGAGTAGTAGAAGGCAATGTGAATTTATAGCCCTATAGGAAGATAGAGATGATGGGTATTGCTAAGTTTTCATGATTTTTTTTTTCCTTCAATTGAATGTTCTATGAATTTTGGAAGCCAAAAGTTGACCTCAACCCATAACCAAGATATAGAGTCTTCCAATTTCGACCATTCCATAACTACTTTTCCACTCACTGCTTCCTACTTTCTTGCTCACTAAATCAAGACATGTGTCATGACTCTATAGTGCCAAGCTTGCAAAAGAAATAAAATCACATTCTAATCTATGGTTGGAATTTGTACTAGCCTTGGTTGGAAATAGTTGCAACCTATAGGGTGGTTATTCATGGCCGGTTGGTAGTGGGTGGTTCTACCATATATCTTGGGTATGGGTTGAGGCCACCTTTTGGCTTCCAAAATTCATAGTAAATTCAATTTAAGGAAAAAAAATCTTGAAAACTTGGCAATTCTATCTTCCTACATGGCTGTAAATTCACATAGCATTCTACTGCTCCAGAACATATGCGGAATTGCTTAAGTGGTCGACTATGGGTGGTTCTACCATACAGATAATGCGAGACCTAAAGTCATCCAAATATAAGCATTTGAGCATAATTCCTTTTACGACACTATCTTAGTGTTTTTGTCGAATCTTCCTGGCAATCGAAAGCGAATATTCCCATAAAACTTTCAACGGTATCCTTGGATCCATGCCAGTACACTGTCTTCAAATGTTATTCTAACCCATGTTGTCCAAATGTTCCTTTTAACACTCTTGAACTTCTTGTAATCACGTAAACATCAGTTGCCTAGAAGTGTGATTAGAAACGGTATCCAAGAGTGTAATCTCCGTATATTATACCACAAAAAAACATGAGGTTCTAACCCTTTTGAAATGTCAATGCAAAAGCGCATCTACAGCATCGTACCCTGCATGAATTACAAAATGTAAGCTTAACAATCAAGTTTTGTGTCATGAAATTTGACATTCCATGTGGGTGGCAAAGCCCCCAAAACACACACACAAACAAACACATTCCAAATCCCTCAATTCAGGCACAATCAAACCAGCGTGGAGTCAAACGGATTCGTAGCAGTGAAGGAAGCCATGATTGGCGGCCACTTGAACATATAAACCCAGTCTCCTCTTCATCAATTTCACAACAAAACTAGGATATTGAGCTTCCGAAGCTTAGAGAATATTGATGATGCCATGCATGTACGAATTATTGCTGCCGTTGCTTGAATTTAATTTTCCTGTTGTATTTTTTGGTTTGTTACGTTTTCGTTTGTACCTCTGCGTGTCGTTGTTGCGTGTGTTGAATGCTGTCCTATACTGTCGTATGATGTTGAATCTTGTGGTGAGGTGTGACGGAGCACGGCAGCCTCACAGAAGTACAGAGTATATCCTGCTGCCATAAGTAATAATGACTACGTAACTTATCAGGAGAGAATTCACAACTTGAACGCAAACTCAGAGGATGGGTCCGTAACGTCTTTCTGCTTTGGTAAAATTATAGAACTTACTATATCAACACAACAAATTTCTCACGCTTCATTTGTTTGTGTTTGTGTTTGTGTCGGTTTCAGGTTGAGTGCTTGATTCAGGTGCATGACGTGGTGTCTACGTGTGACTGGACGTGGTTGGTCTGCCATGTAACACGTGCTGGAAAGTTTTGGGAAAAGACTAATTTAGAATGAATGGTGAACTGAAACTCAGGGTTGGATGTACGTAATCCGGAGTTCGTGGATTTGAAAGTAAAAGAAATTCTTTTGGACCGGTCGAGGGTCTTTTTTAGTCTTGAACAAAGCAAAAGCTGACTGACATTAGGATTCAGTTAGTTCCTTGTTGAGTGTATGTCGGGCTTCTGATACGTTGTGGAGAATTCCGGCGGGTAATTGTACTTTCTCCAGTTGTATATATTGAAGCTAGTTGTGTGAACACCGATCTAAAAGAAATTGATTTCTGAAATTGAGTGTGAGCCAGAGCAGAGATCGAATTAGTCTTGGAATCGCCGAACGTTGTTTTGTGAGTATGGTAACGTTCTTCTCGCACAAGACGACTCAAGAGAACGCAAAGCTAGAGCTCCCTCCACCAGAGGTCAACTTTTCGCAACTGCAAGTCGTCAATGGAGAGCTTCACAAATTTCCGCAGTCCACCGAGGCTCTGTCAGAGGTTTGCCCCTTGAAACTTTTTCTTGTCACTCATCCTAAACAATTCTAGAAGCCAGTCACTCTGTATTTCATGTTACAGAATGCTTCAATTTTCAAAGCTTTTAATTTTCACTCAGGCCTTCATGCTCATTCTTTTTGGGACAGCAATTCGTTATATTACAACCTTTGTATGAGAGTTGATGAATGCTCTGCGTAATATTCTTTTAACCCTGCGTTTGAGAATAAATCATAAATGAACGCTTTTGAGGATCACCCTTCTTCTTTTTAGAATCAGAATCAGCGCAACATTATGATACGACTAGCCAAAGATTGACGGGTTTTCTAAACTTGAAATTTACTGAGCAACGTGTTTTTTCACTCCCATACAGCTCCAATTGGCTCCGTTATTGCAATGTTATTATAGACCAGATACAACCTTTCGCTAAAATATTTGGCAAAATCAGGATGATGGATTTGGATTCTCAAGTGCAATAGATGACCTCTGAAGAATGTATTATGGATTAGAGCATGCCAAATGGTAATCAGTTCAATGGTCTGAAAAACTGATTCATAGAAACTAACAGCCTGAGGCTACATATCATCGATTTCGTGACATTCATCATTCAGCACAAAGCTCGAAAACCTAGAACTAGCACAATATATTAATGTTTCAGGAGTCGCATGCGCTGAAAATTGAGTGCCAAAGTCGTGGAATTCCGCCAATTTAACGAAATTGACGACGTTCTGTACGTACAGGAAGCGAAGTTGGATGCAGAATGGAATGTGCAAGCCTGCCCTGCAGCCATAGAGAGCACCAACCCCATCCGTGAGCTCTTGGAGTCCTTATGCGTCGTGTCTTCCAAGAAGAAGGAAAAAATCTCCTTAGCACAAGGAGACCCCACCGTCTTCGGCCACTTGAAAGTCCCAGATGCCGCAGTGGAGGCCATGGTGGCTGCCACCAAGAGCTCACTGTACAATGGGTACACGCACTCGGCTGGATCTCACGAATGCCGAAAGTAAGTGACAGCATTCACACCCTAGTTCCTTGTTTTTGTAAGCATAACGTTCTTATAAGTACTTGGAAGCCTGCACCTTTAAATTTGATGAGTAGCATTATCGCATGATATTGACTAGCTTCTCTAAACTTGAATCTTAATATCATGTTTTTACTCTTGGCTCTCTGCTCTCTGTTAGATTATTAATGGAAAGATAGCATAAGAAAATTCAAAATTTAGCTAAACATAACCCATTATGGAACCATTTCTGTAGAGGTTGGATCCACTGGTTATATATCATAATCTTGTCTTTCTTAATCGTTACGACATCTGTCTTTTGAGACTCTTGTTGAGCATGATTGAACAACATTCTTGAAACATTAAGGTTGTCTTTGAAAAGCAAAGTCCGACTCTCCCATGGCCCGGCATAATTTTGTTTATTTCTCATAACAATGCTCAACTTTCATGCCTGTCACCTAGAATTAATCGAAATTCTGGATTCTGGATTTTGGGTGCCTCTAAAGAATGTTATGATAGGAACTGTTCTAACAAGTGCTTTTTTTTTTTTTTTTTTTTTTTTGTGTGTGTGTGTGTACAGGGCTGTGGCTGATTACCATTCTTCCTCCCTGCCTGTGAAGCTGACAGCAGACGACGTGGGTATTACAGTGGGATGCTCCCAAGCTATTCAGCTGTGCATTGCTGCGTTAGCCACGCCAGGAGCTAATATTCTCCTTCCTCGACCTGGCTTTCCCATTTACGAAACGTTTTGCAAATACTATGGCGTGGGCTGCCGGTTCTATGACCTCCTTCCAGAGAGGGATTGGGAAGTGGACTTGGATCAAATCATGGCGATTGCAGACAACCACACTGTGGCTTGGATTGTGTGCAATCCAAGCAACCCTTGCGGGTCTGTCTACAAGTACCAGCACTTGATTAAGGTTTGGAAACCCCCCTATTTCTAATGCTGAGAATTTTGAGAACAAGGAGATTAATTTTGTTTTCCCCCCAGTGTGGTGAGATTCTGGGCACCAAAAATTGTGATGTTCATCTGCACAAAGCTCTAAAAACTAGGAGTCTTATAGACCTATGTTTACATCCATGAGTCCTGAAAAGTGCCAAAGTCGTGAAAATTTGCCAATGTAATGAAATTAACGCGAACTCCAAGGAGTTGATTATCCATGTGTCGAATAATCTTACACTTGTCAAGACTTAGAATTTGTGGTTGCAAAATAATTCTTCTATTACGTAACTTAGTACATCTGTTGACTGTCTTGTAAAACCAAAATTCTGCAAGAAATTGTGCTACAGTGAATACAAGGAACTTAGAGTCTTGAAGTCGAAATGACGAATGATCGATTTTGCAGATTGCGAATACTGCTGAGAAATTGAAGGTGCCGATCATATCTGATGAAATATATGCGCATATGGTGTTTGGTGCAACTGGGTTCACTCCTATGGCCGCTTTTTCTCTGAAGGTGCCTGTGTTAACAGTTGGAGGCATTTCCAAGCGATGGCTTGCTCCTGGCTGGCGGGTCGGCTGGATCATCATTGCAGACCCCAAGGGAATTCTTTGCAGAGGAAAAGTGAGTGTCCGATAAACCCTCTGAAAGGATGAGACTCATCAATGAGGCAGTTAGACAAAAAAAAAAAAAAAGCAATCCAAATTCTAGATGAATAGGTGTATTTCTTGTTTTTTTTGTAGGAGTCATTGAAAGTCATTCATCGAATACATTTTGTCCTCTCTATAATGTTACAAGATTATTGTTAGTATGTCCTCTTTTATATTCCTTCAAATCCACTGAAAGGCACTTGGAAAAACTGAACTTTTTGGATTGAGAGATGAGGCAAAATCATATGGCTTGATAGCTTCTGTTTGTTTGTAGAAACTGTTGTCATAAACATTGTTGTTCTTTTTGATGCCACTACTTTTTTTTAATCTATTTTGGTGATGTTAGGTAGTAGAAGCACTTACAAGACTCATGCAAATGACTATTGGAACCTCAACAGTCTCCCAGGTGAAGTTTTATACCATGAAGCCCATTCTCGTCAATTTAGCATTGGGCGAAAATTTTATGGTTATAACTCACAATCTCGTCCTTCTTTCTGGATTCTTATGTATTAGATAATATTCAAAAGATTGTAAGGTTTAAAAGGGTCACTGGACATTATGCCAATCAAATATACGCTTTTTGGTTGAGAAAAAAACTCACATTGAAATTGTGACCAGCTGTTTTTGTATTATCCTTTGGCAATGAAATTCCGTTTCGTTTGCTTCCAAAAAAAAGAAGAGAGGATTTTGTAGAGATGCCGAATTAACTTTCCAAATTTCAATCACAGGCTGCAGTGTCAGGGATGTTGTTAAACACCCCTTCAAGCTTCTTCGAGGACACCATCAAGTCATTAAAAGCTGGGGCTGACTTGTGTTTTGAACGAGTTCAATGCATTCAGGGCCTCTATTGCCCAACAAAGCCACAAGGAGCTATGTACATTATGGTCAGTGCACCATTTTTCCAAACTAATTTCACGCAATACTAAAATGCAATGCTAAAATTAATTTGATCACCTATTATCACCTATTTCCTAATATATTTTTCTCTACCATGGCATTCAATACATAATAGATCTATTCACTTACTTACATTATTCTTTTCCCTTGTAGGTGAAAATTGAAACTGCCGCATTCACGGAAATAACCAGTGACGTCGAATTTGCCTCATTGCTGGTGGAGGAAGAGTCTGTTGTTGTCCTCCCAGGTAAGCAAAATTGTTCTTAAATCCTGAAAACGAAGTCCTGTGAAATAGTTATGCTAATTTTGTTTGTACACTTGACTCAGGAATGTCTTAAAGTGCATTCTTGGTTCATTATAGGTCTTACATTGAATGCCATGTGTGTAAATCGACGGAAAAAAAAACTTGACACATTTGCGTTGATCGACTGGTCATCAACTTTGCATCATGTTTCTTTTCTAAATCTTTTACGGATTTGAAGGGTGGGAAGCTTGTGAAGATTACTGAACGTAATGTCAAGATGTCCTCATGAATCTAGAACGTTCACATTTCTCTAACTTTCTTAATTAATCGGAGAGCTCAAAGTGAACAGCAGGTTCATAGCATTTTCTGGACCAGACACCGCGAGAGAGTGATACCGACACTAGCCTCAAAATCTGAAACTTTGCATTATGTTGAGATTTCCATGTGCTGATCGGTGTGCAGGTGCTGCTTTCGGTACCCCAAATTGGTTGAGGATTGTGTTCGCTTCTCCATTACCTCTGCTTGCGGAGGCGTGGGATCGCATTGATCATTTCTGCTTACGACACAGTGCGGCCATTCCGCTCATGAGCTGTTGATCGAGCTCTTTTGAATCATCAGTTCCTGCAATACAAGAGATTGAACTGTGAATAGTGGAGCATTATTGATTTTTTTTTTCCCTTTCAGGGATAGGAGAGAATGACATTATTTTTTTTCACCTCAAGTACAGCAATGTTATTTATCCTCTAGGTATCTAACCAAAGCCACACAATCTGTAGGACATGCAGCTCAGTGGCAATTCAGCAATACACTTTTGGTCAAGGTTTAATAGCTACGTGACAAAACACTCTAGAGAGCAATCCGACTTTGCATCAATAAATAGACTGAATTTGGATATTTATTTTGAGTTATTAGAATTGGCAATCATCATATATGTCGTCGTCGTCTTCGTCCGTCTCCGTTTTCACTGCTAGGGAAGTGAAGGTACTATGCACTGACAAAGACGGGGAGTTCATGTCGGAAGAATTCACGAAATACTGCAACAATCACGGCATTCGAAGGCAGTTGACACGGGCAAGAACCCCACATCAGAATGGTGTAGCTGAGAGGAGAAATAGGCCTTTTAATTGAAAAAGCAAGAAGTCTACTATTTGAAAGCAAATTACCTAAGTATGTTTTTGTGGCCTGAGTTAGTAAATACAGCAAATTATTTGACCTACTAAGGCTAATCAGGGTCAAACTCCGGAACATAGATATAGCAAAGAGAAACCTCGTGTTAATCATCTAAGGATTCGTGCATTCGTTCACATTCCTAAAGAAAAGAAAAGACCAAATTACGTATTATACACATGCCACTTACCGTGCATATTGGGGTTTAGTATTATATTATTAGGAGTAGTTACAATATGATTACTAATTTTTTCTTAAATATGTCATTAGTGAGTAGATGGGGTTGTTGTGAAAAAATGAAATGACATTTCCAAATCATAAGTTGCAACCTTTCTAAGATTTAGTTTTGACCTGTATGAGTCCTACGATCATCATCTAAACTACTAACCATGCATCTCCGGTTTCATTAAAGGAACAAGAAGTAGAGCTTGTTTCTTCACAAGCAGTGAAGAAGGTTCTAACAATAGAAGAACATGGAACTCACAATTCAGATGAGATTTTGGAAGCCATATTAGGTATTGTAAAAGTGCATAGTAAGTGGCTATGCACAATAAGTGGCATGCTTATGATATGAAAGATCAAGAAGAATACTTGAAATGATACCATTGCCACTTGGAGTTGGAATTTGCATATTAGCTTGTGATAGAAGATCTACAACAAAACTGAGGGACTAGTACATTCTATCAGTTGAATCTTCAAAGGTATGGGAACCTCAAATGAAATCCTTCTCTTGTTTATCATAGATTGCTCTCTATTTTGCCTTCCTTGAGATATGATACAAAATGGTTGATATTTCTTCTTGTTATTGGCACCTTCTACTTCCTAGTTGACCTTGGTAAGTGACATCATTGCTTGATCTTTAGCACTCTTATTGTTGTATACTCTCATACTATTTGGAAAGAACTGTGGAAGGTAGCACAACCTTTCTCTTGAGTTTTCATGCAAATATTTGAGTTTTTTTATCAACAAAGCAAGTAAATAGTGTCTTCTTTTGCCCCTAGGTGGCTCACAGACATGCTCTTGTGAATGCCTACACACAGGAAATGAAATCTGGTGAGCAATATGCACAAGCTCTAGAGGGCCTTGCCTCTAGCAAAGGAGGTAGCATCGGTTCCTCCGCAAGACAGGCTCTCAACAAAGAGAAATGGTTGACCAACTTATTTATCTTACATATCTTAGTCAAACTGAGGGAACAATAGTGCAAATCATATGATTGTTTTGACTGATGAAACTTTGAAGCACATTGACTTCATTGAATCTATGGATGGATTGTATTATAGTATCATGGTATGTTCATTGTTGGAGTCACTACTTTGATGATGTGTAATGTAACTTGTAGAGTTGATGGACACAAACCAATGAAATTCATTGGCTTTTGGCTTTTGGCTTTTTTTTGTGTACACACTGCATCAACATCAAAGTAGTATTGAACCAATGTAAATTGAATCAATTTGAGACTTTTTGCATGATGTCATTGTCTCAATGTTAAAGTTGTATTGAACTAGTGCTACTTGAAACAACATTAAAGTAAATAATACATCGAAATAATATATAAATGACACTTTGAAAAGTTACTTTGCTCCAACATTGAATCAACATCATGCCAATATTTATCAAACTTGTCATTGCAACAATAATCTTTCAACTTTGAGATAGTAATGAACACCATGATTGCAACCAATCACTTGTTTTAACATCAAAACATCATTAGTTCAAGATGCCTTGTTATTTGAGCTGTGGTCTTCAAGCAGAAAATGGTGTAAGCATGACTTTGCTAAGTGTCTATGGCCACTCACCTTTGAATGGACTGTCCACTTATAGTGGCCTACACCCTCCCAAGTTTGGAATTGCATAAGAAAATCATACATATTGAGTAAAAATTTGTTCTCAACAGATTTGGCTCTCGTACCCGCAGTGATCTCTCCTCAGCTCAACAGCGACCTCCCAGAATTCACTCTCCTACGTATGGCTTCAAATGCTTATAGCAATGGAAAGACCATCCTCAACCATAATCTCAGACTAGATGTAGCCACACAGGCACGATTCTTGAGACTTGATTTTCACTTAGAGAGATTAAAGCAGTAACCCAAAGTCTAACGTATATATAACCTGCTCCACAATACTAATACAATTCAAAGTGCAGTAATGCGGCAATATGTTGCATCCTTTTGTACATAAAATATACAAGGAAGGCCAGCCAAGAAGGCTCACCACCCAAGTAGAGGGCGTAATGAGGACCTCTGCTTCTGCACAACGCGAAGAAGCGTCTCCAGCTGCACCAAGTCAATTTGCAGGGGCTGCCGACGAGCATAATTCTTGCACCACATCATGCTGAAGCACAAATCCCAACCTAAGAGAGAGGTCACTCGCATCCACTTGCTGTCAGGAGGTCTGGCACCAAGCAATGGATACACATCGATACCAACAGCATGTGTGAAGTTCCGGAACGCATCCGTGTGGTACAGATACGGGAAGACTTCCACCACAACTGCCTTTGGTCTTGCGAAGAGGAAATTCACGTTCTGGGATCCATGCGGAACGAGGAACAAGTCATCCGCTGCTACAGTCCGCACTTGGTCGCAAAAGCTCCCGATTCCACCGGAGCGATGCTCCACGGGTACCACGAGAGTCCGTTCCATGACCTTCCCCGCGTCAAGCTTATTAGCAAGCTTGCGTGATCCCGAGCTTCGATCCAACACCACCGCTCGACTGATTGGCCATGAGGCGTTTCTGGCTTCAATGTTGCAGTAACGCAATACCTGTTGGGAGAGAGCATTGCTTGAATCACGTCAGCAAGCCTTAGATGAAGGGCAAAAATATGTGAACACGTCCCAAAAGCCGGTGAGATAGAAAAAACGGTAACGATGACATATAAATCTTGGAAGGGCACCAAGCCTCAAATGAAAGGCAAGAAATATGTGAGGACGTCCCCAAAACTGGTAAGGTCGAAAAAACAGTAACGATGACATGCAAATTCATATAGTATCTTGGAGGGGCATGTCCAAAATCCAGTTGAGGTACTTGTGAACAATTACCTGAGATCGCAACCATGAGTTCGTCTCCTCATTAGGGACGTACTTCACATGCGTAGGACCGGAGAACAGCACGGCGTCTTTGAAGCAGATGGAGTCGTCTTTGTCAATCGGCAGGTTGTGAAACCTAACCGGGAGGCCAAACGCCGTCAACAACCCCTTGCCCCACACGGAGACATCGCTCTGTGCAGCAAACCACTGCAGATTCGCGGTCTGATTGAGGAACTGCTTGAGCAGAAGCGCAGGGATGAGCTTCTCGGCTTCGTGATGAGGGTTAGGTTTTCCCGCAGGGAGGAAGCGTTGATCGAGAACGAGGCTAAACCCTTGCACCCAATGCCACCCCTCGTTGCAATGGGCGTCCGCCTCCACGGGAATGGTCAGTTTCTCCCCCAAGAAGCGCATGAACTTGGGCAAATCGGAGATTCGCTTCTCATGGTTGCAGAGTCGTACCTTGTCAGATGCGAAGCAAATGTTTTGGACGCGAGGAAAGCACTCCGTGTTGCACTCTCCGGTGCAGTAATGGTGGGCATTGAGGAAAGGGCTTGTAGAGCATGAGTGGTGTACAACCGGATCCCCTGGGTAGGAACTCGGAAGCTTTGTGGGGGAGAGAAGGACGGCGACGGTCAGCAAGAACAGGAAGACGAGACACACGCTCACCAGATTGCGGATACTAAGACGTGAGAGAGAATTCAGGCACGTTCTTGTCATCCATGCACAGAGGTCGCGCTCCGAGTTGCCCTTGCAGCGCTTTCGCCTCTTGCTCGACCCCGAGGGAAGCATTTACATCGCCTGGGCAGACGCCCAACCTCCACGCAACCAAATCCTAAACCCTGAAAGAGGCTGGATGTTCACTACTGGAGAGCAACTTGGTTTAGGATCACAAAATCTTCAGAGCTCATTAGGGGTCGTTGCCAATGGGAGAGTTCCAAGACTTTTGCTTCAATAATGGAGTTGATTTGGGCAACACTGTTTGAAAATTCTACTGAGGGCCTAGTACTTTGAGACGCAATTCTGGGGCTTCGGATCACACCGTCGCATGAAAATTTGGAAATGAAATGGGCAGATTCGCATGGCTGAAATCGTAAATTGTGACAACCCTAAAAACTGCTATCGTAGTTCAAGACTTGTGCTTTGAGAAAGGAGGAAATCTGAATGTTCTATAGTTGTAGAGATGCAATTATGGAGCTCGAAATTGCAAAGGGCCGTTTTAGAACGGAACAGCAGAGTAGCGAGGCTGAAATCGTGAACTGCGACCCCCAATTGCTGTCGTCTGCAGTCACCTTCAAACTCACGAGCTCGTTGTTCGTCAGAATCTACACCATACGTAGATTATAGCGTTAAAATTAGGGCACGATGCTTTAAATCCTAAACCCTTTCTCTGCCCTGCAACTTTCCTGGCCCAAAATCCTATAACTTACCCGATAATGTTTTGCGAATTTGTTGCATCGATGTCTGTGGCAACCGCAACAATGACTGCGTCGATGAATCCTCCGCCGGAAAATGGCAGCGATGACGTGGAGATTGGGAAGAATGGCAAGCAGCAGGGGCAGCGGAGGAGGAAGATGATCCTGCACGAGGCTTTTTCTCTAGAGATGCGCTTCTTTCTCCGAAGGCTGTTTTGCAGCAATTTGTGGAAGTGCACTTGCTGGATTTTCTGAAGTTGCGATCTGACATTTACGACGCGCGGGTTCGCATCAACTTCATTCGATCAAAGGTAAAATATTCTTCTCGTCGTAAGCAACTCGCAACACATTAAAACAATGCAAATCGTATTTGATTTGTGTTCTTGTTTAACACTCTCTAGGTGGCTGAATCTGGAGGTTGGAGTGCTGGAGCTAGCCTGGCGTTACTGGAGTCCTTGCATGCTTGGCCAAGTAAAAGGGAACGGTTACTGCTGCATAGAAAGACGACAAGTTTCTGACGCCATTCTTGAAGAATGATCCCTTGCCCTACAGTTTGGAAGATAAGAGTGAAGATGACGTTGCGTTGCATGCTGCGGAGAAGACCCCTCCATTGCAAGAGCTTTAGAAGGGCGTTTAGTGACCTTTACAGACATGTACTAAGGCGGAGACTTCGGGAAATTAGGGCACGATGCTTTGGAACCCTAAACCCTTTCTCTACCCTCCACCTTCCCTAGCCCAAATCTTAAAACCCGAGAACGTTTTGAGCCAGGGAAGTTGCGGATATTATGAAGGTGTTTCTGCTGTGGGGCGAAGAACTGGATACCTCGGTGGTGACCCTTTGTCTGTTGATATTATTGCCGATGCATCTCCGCAAGGTGATCAGGAAGTCTCCGTCAAGAGCTCAATGGAACTCAACCAAGTTTTTTCAAGAAATCCAAGAGAGATCTGAAGGTTCCATTTGCCGAGGTAGCGAAGAGGGAGGCTCGGAAGGTGAAGGACTATTTGGTTCTTGCAGCACCCTGTGAGATTCATCGTGGAATGCTCTCTGACAAGGTTGAGACTCTGAGCTTTTGTTTTAAAATTTTCACGGATATATTATCATGAATCTATGCAGGATGCTTTAGTTTTATGATGTTTCATATCATGTGAGTAAGGACTATTTTGGTTATTATTGTACCTTTGGGGTTCATCGAGAGATGCTCAATGACAAGGTTTCGGTTGCAGAGTCGGAACTGTGTTTCTAAATTTTTCGCTGATGTCTTATCATGAAGAATTTGGTTCTTAAACATTTGAGATAGCAGGGTTTCGAGCCAGGTCTTTAAGTTAGATTGGACACTTGTTACTCAAATGTGTCATATGGTGTCGTAAATGCAATGGATCATTCTAATCTTTTATCTCACCCCTAGTCGCACATAATGTTGGTTCAAGTTTAAACCTTGTTATCTCAAGTGGCCCTTATCCGACTGCTGTTTAGCTGATTCTCAAGGAATCAGAAAGTCAGTGATTATTATGTCAGGAGTAATCTTTGTAGTACTTCCATGGTTCTGCATGGGGAAAGAAATCCTTGGTTTCTCAGAAGTTCCTCGATGACTTGGGTGCATTGCAATTAGTCAAGGCGAATTGTTTCTTGAAAGGTGCTTACTGCTGAGCAGGTGTCAGGACTGTAGTATCAGGCATTGTGAAGAACGCAATTCAACCATGACCGTAGAAGTTCACGGAGTTGATGTTCTCGTCAGTGAATGGATGGGGTATTACTTTGAATCCATGTTACCATTTGTGATCCATGCACGTGACCGCTGGTTATAACTGGGTGGCGCTATTCTTCCTGATAGTGCAGAGATGGTATGCCACTATTGAGGAATCTTCTTCGAAGTATTGCTCTCATTTTTGCACTTAACAGGGCTCATTCTCTTGTGTTGGATTCCTTGTGCAAGTTCTGAGATTTGTCATTTTGGAATTGGCTTGGCTGTTGTTTCAGTATGTAGCTGGATTCGACAAAGGAGGAACAAGTCTGTTCTTTTGGGAAACCGTGTGTGACTTCAATACAGCTTGTGTTAGAGAGGAAGTTGCGCGTGAAGCTACTCAAGCTCAAACCGTCGATGGTGTCGACAACAAAGATGTTATAACTACCTATTCCCTCATTCAGGTATTGTCAATTCTTTTCAGTCCAATGATGTGCTCTTACAACACGCAGGGAACTGATTTGAGGAATTGATGAGTCTGTACATGAATAAAGCAGTGTTAAATACAAATATTGTATTTCCTTGAACCCTTAGTTATGTAAAAGCTTCCCACATCCATGCTACAGTCATGTACATGGATAGGCCCGTTGTCTGGTTCGATACTGGTTTCATACAACGGTTTCGCAAAGAGAACTGGTTTCTTCTCGCGTCACCCCATTCCCCAAGGTGCATTGGTCGCAAGCAATTCTCATGTTTTGGGATCCCATTGCATTATGTGCACATGATGTAAGGTGTACAAAGGGAAAGCTGGTAGTGAAGACTGTCCAGGAGGTGCGATCACTGGATGTATTCGCATTGCACGCAGCCATCTTTGTATAGATGTTTCTTTGGAAACAAGTAATTTTTCCTGTACGAATGCCATTAGGACCTGGCCTGTTCAGATGTTTAGACACCCAAAGAGCTTTTTGCATCATTCTTACATGCACTGACTTGGTACAATTGCCTTTTTTGAAAGAGTGAGACCTATTTCATGATGAAATCTGCCGGGTCAGAAGGTGCACAAATACTGAGATTATTGTGCTTGGAATAGTTATTTCTTCAATTATAATAAATTGCAATAAGTATTGTAGTTGTACCACCATTATGTGCTAATTATGCGTTAACATTATGTGCTGATTTGTCTGGACATTTACTCCTGAATCACCGTAATTCAGTAGGAATTTCACGAAATTAAGAGTCAATCGCAAGTAGCATTAGAAAATGTAACAGGGAGCTCTTGTACATTGCTTAGGCAATGTGGTGAGACTAAGCGAATCAAGAGTTTTCCAGCAGTGGTAGGATCTATAGCCTTAAAGCCAGAGTGATGTACAGTACATTGCTAACTTGAGAGGTTTCTGAGAAGTTGTGAGCTCCTTGATTATCCATGAATCTTAACAAGTCATGGCCTTTTACAATGAAAGAGCACAAGTTTGCATGGCTGAAGCCTATCAGTGTATGCTCCTTAACCAGTGGACACTGTCAATAGCAATACTTGGATGCATGTGTCTATCCAGAAGCTGATCCTCATGTATTATGCTGTTCGCTGCAGGAAAAGCAGAGTCTTCACAAGGTTAAATACCATTAAACTGCCCTTGCTCGACAGGATGCCACCATGTTTTAAATCATCTTACACGTGCATTCTCTGAGGTGAGAGTTATCTGCAATGAGACATTGTGTGCAGATTCAGAGAATTCTGATGGAGCCCACAGCACGGTCATGAGACAGCCAGGGAGCCTTGAGACTGTTCTGCGGGTCACAAGGATTTAGTGCTAATTTAAATTTGCTGCTCCACTTGACAATTTGGACTGTTCAGTACAATGGGGCGGCAAAGACTAGTGGTCAAGAATAAAGACAGGATGATGGGTGAAGCAAATATCTTCACGAGCGCTTGCAGGAACCACTGCAGAGCTTGTAGCAAGATGGATCTAAGTACATCATAAGTTCATAAATACAGTGGCTGGGGTTTGCAATAGGTGATTTGAGTGCTCAGCAAATCTTATTCTGTCAGCAAAGATCTGCCCATCTGAAATTGAAACCAGAGTGCAAGCTGCTTCAATAAATCAGTTCATACTATATATATGACCTTGCATTCCCAAGGAGTTGGGCACATGAAGTACAAAGAGACAACTGTATGGGATCAGGACCTATTCAACTGATTTAGAAGCCAAGAATGTCTGGAAGTGCAGAAGCTTTCCAAAGTGGTTAATGTCTGCAAGTACAGAAGCTTTCTAAAGAGGTGAGCAATGTACTGTACGTCACTCTTGCTTTAAGGCTCTCAAGTTAGCAGTGTACTCTTAATAATGATCTTGTGTGGGTCAGCATTACATTCAGTCATCTCTATAAAATTGTCCTTTTGTTGTACATTGTTTACGCAATTGTTTATGCAATTGTCTACCAACTGCTCCACCTTTCACTTCTCCAATGATGGCCGAATGGGATTTATAATCGCAAAATATGTTGATGGATGGCATCTCAATGTTGGCTCTAAGCTTGTCTGGATTTCCACAATCATGGCATTCCCAGCGTGATGGAAAGAATGCTTGATTCCCACCCTATGTTTTGAGATTTTTCTCCACTTCCAACATCTGGGAGTAGCTGCCACTCATGCAACTTTTCACTGATTGAAGGCAAGTTGTTGCTTGGAAGCATGTTATGCACCACTGAGACAGCCTTGTAAGCAATCATAAGGACAATTCGTGTGAAGTTGTCTAATTATCTTGTGGAAATTATCTTCTGATCTTCATTTTGAGATCATTCTTGCATACCATTTAACACTGTAGATGTAATAGTTACTCCTCTTACCTTCAAAATTGGTACTCATTCCAATTTCTGAAGATTTAATGCTTAACTTATTAGTGCTCCAATGCCCCAATTTTGATGAGGAGAGAACTTCTCATTCATCCCAACCAATGTTTAGCTTCTTCTTTTTTAAACTTCCTATGCAATGAATTTGATGAAATTGAGATAAATGATATATGCATTTATAAAGATGTAATAAAAAATGTATAAATATTTAAGAAAGGATTCAAGCACAAAAGGGTTAATTGTTAGGGGAGAATAATACAAGTAGAATTACATTTTTGTGGTGAAAATTGAAATTTTTGTAAATTTGAAAGTCAATTGCTCCATAAATTCAAAACTGTTTATAGATTGGGTAATGAGTGTTGAAAAATGCTCCACAACCAATCACTTCTAATCTATTATATATGGCCTTTGATTGATTAACCCCTCACCGCCCAAGGTCTAACCATGTCAAAAAACAACTTTGCTTTTCAAGTGTTATAACTCTAAATGTGAGTACAGTATGAAAATTTCAACCGTACAATCTTATAGTGTGTATGTTGTACATGTTGTAAATCAAATTTGGGGTCATTTGACCGTATAGATTGAAAGATTATAATGTTCTAGTGTTGAAAAAAGATTCTGGAATTTTCCTAAAAACACATTTGGAGGTGAAATTTGATTTCTAAACCTACTCAAATGAAAAAACTTTAAACTACAAAGTGATTCAAAACCAAAAGACAAACAGTTTGGTGGGGGAAAAAATCATTCAATTGACTCATTGCGTTGGCAAAATTGTTTTGAAATGTCAAAAAATAGTGAAAAAAGTAGCAAAAAAACACATCTATGGCTGAACCTACCTCCACTAAAATGCTTCTCAATCAATCATTACTTATTGGATTGATATGAAAAATTTACCACATAAACTAGACTAGTATGCGCAACTTTTCCAACAAAAATTATTGAAAACAAACCCTTTCTGAAGAAGCTATAAGCCACCGAAGTTCACTATAATGCAAAAATGTCTGGATTTTGAACTTCAAATTGCTCCCAAGCATTCAAAACAACTTGGATTGACATAAAAAATTTACCACAATAAGTAAACTTTATGGGGAACAAAACCCAACAAATTTTATTGAAAATTAACATTTAAGGAAAAAGATACAAGCCCCTGAAGTTGCAGCCATCTCAATGCAGTGTGGTGAACTCAAATTGAACCTGCTAACTTCGAATGACTTTCAGAAACTCAGTACATCTTGGATAGATCTGAAAATTTTATCACAAAAAATAGACTAGTATGTGCAACTTTACCAACAAGTTTTATTGAATTGAGACCGCGGATGGAAAACTTATAGCACTTTGAAGTTGACTGCTAGACTGTGTGAGGACACTTTTGGTCCCCTTGGGCGGTGAGGGGGTAATTTGGAAAATCCTCCAAATTATGTACAAAATCAACCACTAGAAGACAACAAATCTATTTATGCACTTGCAATAATTGATTTATTAGTTGCCAATAAAGTCCCTCATTACCAACTAGAGTTCACAAATTGAATCTCCAAATAACCCAACCCTATCCCAATTCCATCCCCCTTGGTCATGTTTGCAACACAAGAGATTTATTGTTTTGGTTGCTTGACTAGAGATAGCGGTTGGGGTTTGATGTCACATGAAGTCCACTAGCTTCCACACCACATTGTTGTACCTCTTGTTCATGCTTCCCTCCATTGTGTGAGGATTCAAGGTCCAAGATTGTCTTGCAAGCACTTCATTTAAGAGGCACCATGACCATGAAGTCACTTCCTTCTTTGTGCCTTTGGTCTATAGTTATTAGCTTAGTAATTGTGTGAAACACGGTGTAACTATTGAGATTCATTATCACCCAAATCCAAACTCTTCATCTCATCCATTCAAAAGTAAAGCGTAAAGGCCACCTAAAGATGGCATAGGTCTGTCCAACTCAACTTGTCTTGTGACTTTGCCATAGTTGAGTGAATTGTTGTCCCTAATAGCAACCCCATGTGCTACCATTGCCATCTCAAGTTTGTCGTCTAGAGCCCCACCTCCTTGCTTATCTTTGATGTCTTAATATTGTCATTTAATCCTTGACTACATCTATTCAACCAAGTGCTCTATTGCAATGTGAAGTACTTGCACCTTGTCCCCAAATCGCCATGACTGTGTAACCATGTTCTCTCTACTCACTATTACAAGTATTTTTGTTGGCTGAGCAATAATGGAGAGCTTAAAAATCATGGGAAATTCAACTCTAACCACATCTCTAGTAGTCACTCTTTGGTTGGACACTAGCTATCATCTAAGCTCCTCATTTTGGCCCCTAATATGCTTGTGCTCTTCGGTTTATACATTGTATTCCTATCCCTTTAAAGGCAAGCCATCAATTTAGTAGTGACCTAGATTTCTACCTATAGAAGGGGAATATAAGAAACACCTACTGATATTATTGCATTTTTAGAGTACTTTTAATATTTTTTTGAAATATTTTAAAATTAAAAATAGAATTTTTAATTTTTTAGTAAATATGGTCAATGCATACACTTTTAATAATATTGTATCATGAGAAGATAAAGCATAGAAAATTTTTCCTAAGTAGGAGAACAAAAAAAGGGCAAAATTTGAAGAAAATTGAGAATTTAATGTATTAATTTGTAAAAAATAGGAAAAAAAAATTTAATTTAAAAAAAAATTGTACATTTGTAAAAACTATATGGAAAGGACCATTCACGGATTCACCAGAAAAACCACCAAAAAAATATTTCACATGTTTCAAAATGCAAACAAAAAAGAAACTCTCTCTATGTACTTCTATGCAATATAGAATTAGCTATTTTCAAAATTCCTTCAAAAAATAGCAATTTCAATCTACTAGAAGACAGTCTCCTATAACTTTTAGTTCCAAATTTGTTTTTTGGAGCAAGAAAAAGTACTAAAATCCCCAAAATTAGCAAATGTGATATAAAGTTGGGGATTATTTTTAGATAATAAAATATTTTTGAAAAATGGAAAAGATTATTTAAGGTGTATAATAGTTATGAATATCTTACCTATGAGCTTTGATTTTTTTAAAGCCATGACACAAAATTTATGCCAAAAAACAAATCAACATGTAATGTGTGACATAAAATAATACAAGTGTTTATTACAACTATCAAATAGTATCTCAGATCAAGTAGAGCATTGTTTTTGGCTGAAGTGGGCTATCCGGCTTCCCTTGCACTGGCTAGAGTTTTTCTATGCAAATGAATATAAGTATAGATGCATGCAGGCTATCCTTCCATTATATGAGATACAACAAATATGGAATGTGGATGAAATGTGAATTCAAGTTGAAGGAGATGAAATTAAAGTGCTAGTACATGAGGGATGTAAACTTGTTCACTTCATCATACCAAATGAAAGGGAATTCATTACAATACTAGTTGATATAAATGCAAGTGAGATACAATTCTAAATTTCTATATTTTCAAAGGAGTGAGGTGAAATCAAGACTACATTGCATTTTGTGAGAAAGATGTTACTATAGCTATGCAAGATAAGGCGTAGATGACCAACTAATTCTTTCCAAATGAATTGATCATTTCATTTTCAAAGTCTTATAAGATGAAGAGGTGAGTCTCACAAAATATCATTTGATGGTTCTAGATAGACATAATTCATGTGTTACACTAGAAGCCTATAAAAATGAAGAAGTCTATAAAATATTAAAGATGTAAGGCTAGACTTACTTTCCTACCATCTCGCACATCTTACACTCTTCAACTCCTAAATGTGGCAATTTAAAAACCCTTCAAAACTACTTTTAGAGCCAACAAAGACATTTGGACTATGAACCATAGAAGACATTGAAGCATTATAAAACAAGACTTAGTCTAATGGGACTCTCTATCCTTGAAGAAGGCATGTACACTAACAAACATTAAGGTTGGACATTTAGTAATATATATATATATATATATATATATATATATATATATATATATATATATATTTTAGACATGAACAAGCTTCACAACAAAATGGGGCCTAATAAGTGCTTCACTCAAAAGACAATAAATAAAAATGTGTAAATTCAAGAAATTTTAGAGGAAAACATTTGTACTACCCTAAAAGATACGATACACTATTAAGTGGATGGTAAAGATGAAGGATAAACTATAACGCAACTTTAAGGTCATTGAGTTGGAATCATTTAAAAGTCATATCACTAGGTTGCACCCCACCTTGGTTGTATCCTTGCTAATCGAGAATCATCTATCTACATTGATATTGGCATGCTTGGCTCGAGGGTTCCATCTTATGGGAGCTATTTGTAGGTGCAAGAAGTGAACAACCAAAGAACTGACAAATCTCTACACCTGCATTGGAAAATTGAATTCAAAGCATTATGCAAGATTTAGAGTTGGACTTAACAAACCCAAAGGATATGGGCCACTTGCTCCTCAACAAGAAGCCATCACAAAAAGCCATGTGGTACGCACATATCACTACATCACTGACTTGACGTGTTTCATGTAATCATTAGCAATCATTGTGTAGTGACAATGTAGTGGCACAAAGCCATGGTGGTTTAGACATAGTGTCCGGGTGGTTTTTTTGGTGTACAGTGCCTTGGCTTAGCTCACATGCAATGAATTATCAAGTCACAACGCAATACAATATGGTTGTTCCAATAGGCCTCCTTATAGTCATTGGTGACAACACTCTCTTGTCTTATTGCCAATGTAGTTGCATTCCAATATCGAGCACAAGTAAGCCCTGCCCGAGCAGACAAATCGGCAAAGGCATGTACAATGTAAATTTCAAACATGCCCAATTGCCTTTTGCAAGTGACGTGAAGGTTATGTCGTTGCCATGTCTTAGTGCCCCCCACTTGTAAGGTTTGATTATGTATTATTAGAATTTGACTCTTGAAGTCATCTTAAAGTGGGCGGAGGCGTAGCTCAGTTAAGTGCAAATTAGTTGATGTGGCAACGAAGCTAGTATACGAGCGTGGAGCGGGAGCGTAGAGCATAGAATCTTGAGCACGGAGCGTTGGTTCAATAGCAGATTAGGCAAAAAAAAATGGCAAGGTGATGGATGAGAGAAATTTCTGGATGTACAGAAAATAAAATCCACCCTAAGGTCTGTCCAGATGGATGAAAAGTACAATGAGTATGGATGAAAAAGTTGGATGAAAAGTATAATGATTGTGGATGAAGACGTTGGATGTGGATGAGGACGATGAATGTATGTGGAAGAAAAGTAAAATGGATGGGATTACAGACAAGGTGGATGTGGATGGAAAATAGGGTGGACGTGGATGAAAAAAGACAAATGCGGATGAAAAAAGGATGAAGACGGATGAAAAGTACAGTGACTATGGATGAAAAGTTAGATGCATTTTGTTGATGAATAATGATGAATATGGTTGAAAAGTACAATGCATATGGATGAAAAATAGGGTGGATATGGATGACAAATAAGAATAAATGCAGATGTGAAGAATTATGCGTGAAGAGTATAAAGATGAATACAAATGTTGAGGGTGAAGAAATAAACATTGCCTCTTAGAAAAATCTAAAGCATTCGGAAGAAGACTTAGTTCACATTGACTATTCAGATGGTTCATTGTTTAGGGAACCCATTAATCACGAATGCGTTGGGCTTGCCTTTGCAATAGATTTGTGGCTCTTAAATCGTGTTTAGCTTCACTGTGTATGTACATGAAACTACAAACTGTGAACCTGTAACAATATGTGCAGATGTGAATTTAGGAACCTGGAAACTTATAGCTTGGGAGCTAAGAGCAAGCATGTATCATGGCACATTTCACCTAGGTCCGGCAAGAATAGAGTGACGACCATGAACCTATAACCATGGACGTAAAATTGCATCAATGACAATTTTGGTGTTCAGTTTCTCATCTGTATTAGACCTACATCAAGGATATGAATATATAGAAATTGAGTGTTCTAGAATGCTGGAAAAAAGGCTGTAGGATTCAAAAGGACCAATGATGATTCATAAATTATTTAGGCGCATATAAATTTATTGGGGTGGCCGAATCCTTACGTACGGACCTCTAACGGTGGTTTAGGATGCTGATAGGGGTCCTACAAGAGTCTTTGCATGCATATAGTGAGGGTAGGGTTTAGGGTGGTCTGTGCCCAAAATATTGAATTTATGAAAGATTTATAAGTATTTTTTAGAAGGGACATATCCCCAATTTGATGTAGGGGATCCATGCAATAACAATAATGTACTATTTGCAGCACTTTGAAACATTAAATTCAGGTATGTGGCATTAACAAAATCATCAGAATCATCCAGAGGTCCAAGAAATAAGGTGTGCATTGGAATAATAGCATGACAAGTCATGGTCCCAACCAATTCAAACCGCAATGGGGTAGTGGCCCTTTTCGTCTCACTACACTTACTAGAAACCAATTCAAGTACCAAAATAAACTTTGGTTTCACTGCTTCCCTAATAACATTCATCCTTTCATGAACTACCACCTACATACTGCTAGTGCAATGCAAGATGCCGCTCTCTAGAATGTGTCTAATCTCATTAAAGCTTAAGCTTGGAGCATGAATGAAAGCATCTACTTCTGCATTAAAGCGACAGATAACAATGAAGAGGAAATATAGATGCTTACAATTGGCCCATTGTCCTCTCTTCCCCAATGCCTTAGTCGACATCTCCTTGAAATAAGGACATGAACATTCTGGATATGAACCTATGGTCAATATGTATTGTTGAATGTCAGGCTGAAGACTGGAGTCAATTGTAACAATACATCCAAACCCCGGATGTGGAATCATCGTTATTTGTCGAACATTAGCCGTCAAGGTAAGAGCAGAACCGCAATTGTTCGCTTGTTTAGTGGTTGGAGCAGCTGGGTTCCTTCGAATTTTCCGTCCACATCTGGTGCTTGGATGTTGTGCTGGAAAATCTGGAACAATGATATCTGATAAGTCGGCCGGTAAAGTGTTTTCACCAAAAAGCCGGCGTGGGGAGATTTCAAGACGTTCAGGTAGACGAAATCCAGCATTCTGAAGCTGCATTATTTCTGTAGTCGTCAAATTTGTTCCCTTCAGGACTGGCCAAATACAAAGCACATTGGGTTTGGACATAACCCACTTCCTCTTTGTACCTTTGACGCAACGCTCAATGTCGTCGTTGTAGAAAAAAAACTGTGTTCTCTCAATTCTTTTCTTTTGATAACAATCCATATCCCCTGTGTAAGTTGGAGCAGCGGTTCCTTTGTTGCCTTGCACAATCTTTGCGACACATTTTTTCCTCGTTATTGCCTGCAAGGCAAAGCATGCCTTTGCTGAAGTCTTTGGTAGTTTAGCAATATGCCACTTCGACTGATCGCAAGAAGTCTCCTGGACGCTCACCACATGGAAAGTCTGTGAAGTATATGGTGCAGTTGAAGGGCCTGGATTATTATCCAAGTCTGTAGGAGTATTCTGCGCTGGGACTTCTTCAGAAACTGTATGAAGAGGAATAATTGATGCACTTGCCCGTGTTCTCCTTGTTTCCATCCTAGGTCTGGAGAAGTTTACTTTGTCCGGGCGGTGTGACTCATGCTGAGACCCTAACGGCAGGTTTGGCATCTGAGCTTGGGATCCAAAAACCTCAGCCCCTTCAAAGTGAGGATTCCTTTTGCAATACTCACCAGCACCCGGGACGGTTTGTATTGCTGTGGTTAGCTTCTTGGGATCCCCAGTGCGTTGCGCGTAACGCTGTGCTACTCAAAGCTGCAAATCTGCCTTCCCTGGACCTGTTCCTGGGTTCTCACCCTTTAAAAATTGGTAATAACGAACCATCTTCATAAATGCTCTTACATAGTCATCAACTGTTGCAACGTACAGATCATTTCTTCTCTTTCCTGATTGTTGCAGCCATTTGTTATGGACCGTCTCCGCTAGATTGCAGGATGGCATCTCTGCCAGCTCATGGGCAGGCAAGTCCTACGGACATAAGAGAATAACCATGATTAAAAGAAAATTCCAAAAAATACTGATATCAAGGAAGCAAGTCATCGATGCCTACCGGATGCTTATAGGTAGTAGACGTCAATGAAGACAATGTCTCTTTATGATGTGATTAAATGAAAAAGTGGATATCAATGTAAGAGATTTTGACACTCACATCAGAAAGATCTGAAAGAAGGAAGAAAAGAAGTGACGGGAGAAACTTACAATGTGCATGAACCCCCCCCATTGTCTGTAACAAAAGTGCCAGAAAGCAAGCCATAACTGTAAGCGATGAATTCCCTCACCGGTCGCCGCCCCAGAAGAATGCCACCAAGTTCGAATGGCATTAAATCGAATGTCCGCCACTGCCCACGTAGGCGCATCCTTATATTGCTTACACAATGTTCGATGTTGATCTTGAAGGTCCGAACGAATGTTGGCTTTTGTATGCTTCTCCATGGATTGCGTCCAATGGAATAAACAAGTACGCTCTCGATTGACCATAGGCTGTGTAGGATCACCCCCTCCGTAGATGACTCTCACTGCATTCCAGTTGGCTTGTGCACAGTCTGCCATGAATCCCTTGAAATAAGGCAAAGGAATTCCATGCCTTCCCATAACCGCGTTCAAATTGGACCAGAACGAGGTTTGCGCTGTGCAATCCTCTGATTGCATGTCGCACACAGCAATTGTCATGACCTTGCAGTAAATCGGATCATAAACATGACATGCTAAAGTTGTCTACTCTTTCACTCGTTTAACATGATCAAACATGATCCATGAGTCCTGAAGGTCACCGTCAGGTTGCATTCGTTCTACCAAATCAACGCCACTTCCAGGTCCGACTTCAGACATTTTGAAAATGAAAACCTTGTCCGAATCTGAGCCTTGACCAGGAAACATGTTCTCCTGAACATAAGCCCAATTGCTGCAGCCGCGTAGCTTTAGAATGCTATCCATTACTCCAAACCTCCTGAAATACTTGAAAGTGGTGACTTCGTTCCGAACGCTCGGGGAACTCATAAATTTGCACTTCTCTATAACAGGCAGAAGTTCGTCCATTCCGAAATTCCCTAGTGGTGCTCCCTCTGGCCGCAGAAGCATCCCACCCAAGAATTCCTTGCTTGCCTCCAGAATAATAGAAGAATTTGTCCCAGAAGGATTCCTCTCTACTTGATCCGAAATGAGATTCCGAGTTCTCTCTTTTGAAGCACGACAATCTCCGTCTCTCACAGGATGATCATGAAATCCCAGGTGAACACATGCACGCCACGTCCCCGGCATTCCAACTACATAATATATTTTAGCGGAGCAAGTAGCAACGCATATGGGGATCGCGGAACAAATTTTGCAGGAGATGGTTGAACCCGGAGGAGGAATAGGACCGACCTGAAAAGGGCCAGGAGAACATCCATCCCATTCCGTTTCGTTTATAAGTGCCACGCGGTGCTTGCGAGACAGGTAATCGCATTCGCCATTTCCACATCGAAGGTGACCAACACACGATGATAACCGAAAGGTCAGACCGTAAGCATTTTTGATGTTAGTGGTGTGCAAGTTGGACCAAACGTGACCGTCATAACGTCTCTCCATCTCGCTGAGAAGCTTGGCTTGGCATTGCTGACCAGATTCGCCAACGGCCGGTAACTCAAATATGACATCACCATTAAACACTTGCGGGACGAATTCGACTTGATGTATCGGAATAGAATCATAATCTATTTTCTTCAATTGATTCCGAGACCCCTTTGTAAGGCACAACATTCTAAGGCATGGAATAATGGATATCCCAGAAGCACTTGTAGAAGTATTCACCACCTCTGCATCAGGTAGGGAAGATGGGGTTGGGACTTGACGGCATGGTGATGACATCTGTTTGCGAACCTTGCAGGGCGGTGACGACTCGTCTGAATCGTCACTGTCAATTGAAATAACATTTACTCTAGGCTCAATTTTCACTCGTGATGTAAGGGGCGTCTGATACGAACTAGTCGATGACAATTTCATAGACCCTTCACCATTAGAAGAGCCCACAATAGAAAAGGGCAAGCCGTACACTACGTAACAACCCGGCTTCAAATGCCATGTGGTAGGACTGCTGTCCTTGACAGGCTCCTGAACTAGTGTATGAGACAATTCTCCGGTGACACTGTCAAAAACTTCCTCGTCAATGTGCATGGAACTCTCCGAAAGGCGAAAACGAATACTTAATCGGCATGCACTGACTATCGCGAATCTTATGTCCTTGACTGGAAAAGAAATCGGAACAACCTCTCCTAGTGTCCGCACAAGTGCCATTGAACTAAGACGACTGCATTTACTCATTGAGAATGCATTCACAAAGCACAACAATGCATGTCACTGAAATGTACCACATATCACAGAAACGGACCTTCAAAACATAGGACTTTCAATGAACTCCAACATTGAATCCGCCTCTAATATAGAACGATCAAACTGGAAACCACCCAGGGTAATAAATTCATTCTAAACTCTGCGTGTTAGCTGGTTCATATCCTAGAACATTAACAATGAAACGACGGCAATGAACTCTATTAAACAGGTTACAAACCAATAGTAACTATAATTAAAGTAATTAGTATTACTGTTGGAAGGTACCAATAACATTCAAAAGATATTTTGCAGGGATACTGTGACAACGCATTGAATGTGATAAAAACTAGAATGTTTTATAATACAAGAATGAATATATAATTAACCCTTTGGAGTAATGCACTTCATTGGGTACAGTCCCCTGATACTCCAAGTAGTTACAAATGACCATAAAGACAGAATAATGACACAATATGATCCTTAATGCCGCAAGCCCAATTTCACTGACAATTACCGGTATATTGTCACTGTCAATCAGTAATTGTTATCCGTCATAAATAAGAATCTACGGTATAGGCCAAACGGAAAACACTGAACGACTACATTAAATCAGCATCCTCTAACGCCGGGATAAGCAATTGCAAGGAATACACATTATATTAATGCGAAATTTACGCTATTCATATGATAGGTTGGAACTAGGAACTGAAGGATGTGAATGGCTGTGGAAACAATGCTTATGACTCTCTTATAAGACTCAGTAAGAGCACGTCTGAGAGAATACAAATGCCAATTCGTCAAACCAAATGACATCACAACAGGGGACTACATGGAACTCAGTGATCGCTGATGGTTGACATAGACGTGGATAATACAACAGCTATCATTCGAAATTATAATTGTATCCTAAATAAATGGTGAGGGTCAAAATAATATAATGTAATCAGTGCTAATGTAGGTACCCAATGTATAGATTTTGGAAACTACTGATCGCCAGGAAAGGCCATGCGACGCAGCGTTCCCACGGGGACCAAGACAATGAGCTCCTCCCGTGGCATGGACTGGGCGAACCCTAAACCGTAACCCCTAACACCAGGCGAGTGAGGACCAAGGCGACTGAAGACCAGTGCGGTGATTTCGCTTCTGACAAAGGTGGTATTGTTCTCCCGCAAGCTAAACCGCGCGCCACCAACTGTGGATCAAAGATCTTCTCCGCCCGTGTCTCCAACATATGTTGCATTTCCTTATAGTCAACCACCATCTCCAGCTTTGCCAATGCTTGCATTGGTGTCCTCAATCGTATTAAAACTCCTCGTTTGGTTGCTCCCGTGGCAGGAAGATATGGAGCATTCAGGACCGAAGCTGAGATCGCACCGAAACAGGGCCGGAGGAGAAGCGGTGGACGCCCCAGTGAGGGCTCCAAGGCTGATAAGTCTCAAGCTGAATCAATCAAATCTTGCCAAATCATTAAGGTTTAGGGTATCCGAGGTTGATGAGAAGCGCGTCTCAACTATGCCACCCGAACCGATGCCTTCAAGGGCTCCCCGAGAAACAGAAAGCCTCGTCGGCTCGCCCAGGTCGCCACCAGGCATGCTCGTTGAATCCTACGGGAACTCACATTTTTTTGGTTGCAATATTTTTTTGGTTACGTGAACAATGCCATCGTCTCTCCTTAGCATACCTGTGACCCTGTCCGTCCCCCTCTCGGGGCCGAGAGACACTGCAGCTCGCCCAGGGCATACTCACTGAACCCTACGGGATGAATCCATTTTCTGGTTACATTATTTTTTTGAGTTTGTGAGCTCAGACATCGTCATTCCTAGGCATACCCTTGACCCTCTCCGTGACCCTCTCGGGGCCAAGAGACACCACAGCTCGCCCAGGGGCATGCTCGCTGAATCCTACGGGAACTCACATTTTTTTGGTTGCAATATATTTTTAGTTACGTGACCTAGACATCGTCATTCCTTAGCATACCTGTGACCCTCTCCGACACCCTCTCGGGGCCGAGAGACACCACAACTCACCACAGGGCATATTCGCTGAATCCTATAGGAACGCACTTTTTTTCTGTTATAATATTTTTTTGATTACATGACCAATGCCACCGTCACTCCTTAGCATACCTGTGACCCTCTCCGTGACCCTCTCGGGGCCGAGAGACACCGCAGCTCGCCCAGGGCATGCTCGCTGAATCCTACAGGATGAATCCATTTTCTGGTTACATTATTTTATTGAGTTTGTGAGCTCAGACATCGTCGTTCCTAGGCATACCCTTGACCCTCTCCGTGACCCTCTCGGGGCCGAGAGACACCGCAGCTCGCCCAGGAGCATGCTCGCTGAATCCTACGGGAACTCACATTTTTTTGGTTGCAATATTTTTTTGGTTACATGACCCAGACATCGTCGTTCCTTAGAATACCTGTGACCCTCTCCGTGACCCTCTCGGGGCAGAGAGACACCACAGCTCGCCACAGGGCATGCTTGCTGAATCCTATAGGAACGCACTTTTTTTCTGTTATAATATTTTTTTGATTACATGACCAATGCCACCGTCACTCTTTAGCATACCTGTGACCCTCTCCGACAACCTCTCGGGGCCGAAAGACACCGCAGCTCACCACAGGGCATGCTCGCTGAATCCTATAGGAACGCACTTTTTTTCTGTTATAATATTTTTTTGATTACATGACCAATGCCACCGTCACTCCTTAGCATACCTGTGACCCTCTCCGTGACCCTCTCGGGGCCGAGAGACACCGCAGCTCGCCCAGGGCATGCTCGCTGAACCCTACAGGATGAATCCATTTTCTGGTTACATTATTTTTTTGAGTTTGTGAGCTCAGACATCGTCGTTCCTAGGCATACCCTTGACCCTCTCCATGACCCTCTCGGGGCCGAGAGACACCGCAGCTCGCCCAGGGGCATGCTCGTTGAATCCTAAGGGAGCTCACATTTTTTTGGTTGCAATATTTTTTTGGATACGTGACCCAGACATCGTCGCTCCTTAGCATACCTGTGACCCTCTCCGTGACCCTCTCGGGGCCGAGAGACACCACAGCTCGCCACAGGGCATGCTCGCTGAATCCTATAGGAACGCACTTTTTTTCTATTATAATATTTTTTTGATTACGTGACCAATGCCACCGTCACTTCTTAGCATACCTGTGACCCTCTCCGACAACCTCTCGGGGCCGAGAGACACCGCAGCTCACCACAGGGCATGCTCGCTGAATCCTACGGGAATGCACTTTTTTTCTGTTACAATATTTTTTTGATTACGTGACCAATGCCACCGTCACTCCTTAGCATACCTGTGACCCTCTCTGACAACCTCTCGGGGCCGAGAGACACCGCAGCTCACCACAGGGCATGCTCGCTGAATCCTACGGGAATGCACTTTTTTTCTGTTACAATATTTTTTTGATTACGTGACCAATGCCACCGTCACTCCTTAGCATACCTGTGACCCTCTCCGTGACCCTCTCGGGGCCGAGAGACACCATAGTTCGCCGAGGGGCATGCTCGCTGAATCCTACGGGAATGCACTTTTTTTCTGTTACAATATTTTTTTGATTACGTGACCAATGCCACCGTCACTCCTTAGCATACCTGTGACCCTCTCCGTGACCCTCTCGGGGCCGAGAGACACCATAGTTCGCCGAGGGGCATGCTCGCTGAATCCTACGGGACGAGACGTATTTTCTGTTACAATATTTTTTTGATTACGTAACCCAGACATCGTCGCTCCTAAGCATAACTGTGACCCTCTTTGACACCCTCTCGGGGCTGAGAGACACCACAGCTCGCCCAGGGGCATGCTCGCTGAATCCTACGGGAATTTACATTTTTTTGGTTGCAATATTTTTTTGGTTACGTGACCCAGACATCATCGCTCTTTAGCATATCTGTGACCCCCTCCGTCCCCCTCTCGGGGCCGAGAGACACCGCAATTCGCTACACGGCATGCTCGCTGAATCCTATGGGAATGCACTTTTTTTCTGTTACAATATTTTTTTGGTTACGTGACCCAGACATCGTCGCTCTTTAGCATATCTGTGACCCTCTCCGACACCCTCTCGGGGCCGAGAGACACCACAGCTCACCCAGGGGGCATGCTCGTTGAATCCTACGGGAATTCACATTTTTTTTGTTGCAATATTTTCTTGGTTACGTGACCAATGCCACCGTCTCTCTTTAGCATACTTGTAACCCTCTCCGTCCCCCTCTCGGGGCCGAGAGACACCGCAACTCGCCACAGGGCATGCTCGCTGAATCCTACGGGAACTCACATTTTTTTGGTTGCAATATTTTTTTGGTTACGTGACCCAGACATCGTCGCTCCTTAGCATACCTGTGACCCTCTCGGGGCCGAGAGTCACCACAGGGCATGCTCGCTGAATCCTACGGGAATGCACTTTTTTTCTGTTACAATATTTTTTTTGATTACGTGACCAATGCCACCGTCACTCCTAGGCATACCCTTGACCCTCTCCGTGACCCTCTCGGGGCCGAGAGACACCATAGTTCGCCGAGGGGCATGCTCGCTGAATCCTACGGGACGAGACGTATTTTCTGTTACAATATTTTTTTGATTACGTGACCAATGCCACCGTCACTCCTTAGCATACCTGTGACCCTCTCCGTGACCCTCTCGGGGCCGAGAGACACCATAGTTCGCCGAGGGGCATGCTCGCTGAATCCTACGGGACGAGACGTATTTTCTGTTACAATATTTTTTTGATTACGTGACCAATGCCACCGTCACTCCTTAGCATACCTGTGACCCTCTTCGACACCCTCTCGGGGCCGAGAGACACCAGAGTTTGCCCAGGGGCATGCTCGCTGAATCCTACGGGAATGCACTTTTTTTCTGTTACAATATTTTTTTGATTACGTGACCAATGCCACCGTCACTCCTTAGCATACCTGTGACCCTCTCCGTGACCCTCTCGGGGCCGAGAGACACCATAGTTCGCCCAGGGGCATGCTCGCTGAATCCTACGGGAATGCACTTTTTTTCTGTTACAATATTTTTTTGATTACGTGACCAATGCCACCGTCACTCCTTAGCATACCTGTGACCCTCTCCGTGACCCTCTCGGGGCCGAGAGACACCGCAGCTCGCCACAGGGCATGCTCGCTGAATCCTACGGGAATGCACTTTTTTTCTGTTACAATATTTTTTTGATTACGTGACCAATGCCACCGTCACTCCTTAGCATACCTGTGACCCTCTCCGTGACCCTCTCGGGGCCGAGAGACACCGCAGCTCGCCACAGGGCATGCTCGCTGAATCCTACGGGAATGCACTTTTTTTCTGTTACAATATTTTTTTTGATTACGTGACCAATGCCACCGTCACTCCTTAGCATACCTGTGACCCTCTTCGACACCCCCTCGGGGCTGAGAGACACCAGAGTTTGCCCAGGGGCATGCTCGCTGAATCCTATGGGACGAGACGTATTTTCTGTTACAATTTTTTTTTGGTTACTCGACCCAGACATCGTCGCTCCTTAGAATACCTGTGACCCTCTTTGACACCCTCTCGGGGCCGAGAGACACCACAGCTCGCCCAGGGGCATGCTTGCTGAATCCTACGGGAATTCACATTTTTTTTGTTGCAATATTTTTTTGGTTACGTGACCAATGCCACCGGCTCTCTTTAGCATACTTGTGACCCTCTCTGTCCCCCTCTCGGGGCCGAGAGACACCGCAGCTCGCCACAGGGCATGCTCGCTGAATCCTACGGGAACTCACACTTTTTTGGTTGCAATATTTTTTTGGTTACGTGACCCAGACATCGTCGCTGCTTAGCATACCTGTGACCCTCTCCGACACCCTCTCGGGGCTGAGAGACACCATAGCTCGCCACAGGGCATGCTCGCTAAATCCTCCGGGATCACTCTGCTTTTTGATACTATATTTTTTTGGGATTGTTGAAGCCACCGCCATTGCATATAAGGATATCCGTGACCGGTTTTGTCACACGTACTCTCGGGGCCGAGAGGCTCCCCAGCTTGCCATTTGGCATAGTTGCCGAATCCAGATTATGTATTATCTCTTTTCATGCTAGGGGGTTGAGGGTCATCGTATGGCTGATTTCTTTGCATACGGACATACAAACGAGTAGGCCTCTCGGTACCGAGAGGGCCCGATGAGTGTGGTCCGGCTTGAGTATCAGGGAGTCGACTGTCCAATGCTTGTGGTCTTAAAATGTATATATACATTTGGTTGTAGGGGGTTACTTGTCCGCCAACCCTGTCCTTTCGGGCTGTGTCAATGGTTGGTGTTGGTAATTAGTTTTCACTGTTGTATTACTCTGATCCGATCTCTTTCCATCATTCTTACTATTTGCTGTCCAGGTTGATGTTGTTGTGCCAGATGTAGGTGACATCATGGTCGATCCTGGACCATCGGTAGTGGTTAGTCAAAAGGAAGTTGATGACTTGCAAGGTCAGCTAATGTTGGAAGCCGACACGATTCTAGTTTCTCGCGAGATTGGAAGCCAACCTCCAGCCGCACGGGAGATGGTAGGCGACCAGCACTTTTGGATTGATGCATTCAGCACCGAAGATGAGCCTCTGGGATGGGAGGGTTCCGGAATCATCTATTAACTCGTCAGTGTGTTGCAACTTCTTCGTATCATTGTCAGGGTCCACTTCTCAGTACTACACTTGTGAGCGTGAGAATGATGTTTCTCCCGTCATGTCAGACAATGACGTCCTCATTATGTGCTGCGGGATATATAGATCCTTTACACTGCCCTGCCCGTGTTCCATTTTGTAGTTCACCATGGACTGAGTATACCATAGTTGAACTGGGATGAATCATACTTGTCTTATGATCCAGAGTGCATTTCACATGATTTGTTTACGATTTGCGTCTTGGTCTATGCAATTCAATTTTTGGCTTTATCCATGGTATTTGATTTATGACATCTTCACTACGCACACGGAGAGATTGTCCAACCAGCTGAGATGGTGGAGGCCATATACAGTGATGATGATGACATTGAGTTGAACGCGGATGCACACACGTCAGAGGACGATCACATCCCAGGAGTGTTACCCGGGTATAAGGAGGAAGATATTCGTCGGGTGCAGACATTTGACACAGTTACTGTCATAAACAATCTAAAGATTACAACCGACGGTCACTCACGTATGAAGATCCCATTATGTAGGTTGGTGCCAATGCCTATGGTACGTCCAACACTTTCTTGTGACTTGACTCACCTTGAAAACCAGTTCTCACGCGGCTACGACAAGGGCGCAAGAGTATTTTACGTTTCTTACTCTGATGAGAAAGGGAATACGTCCACGTTCAGTGACAACGAGAAGCGGGATTGGGGGCCTATATGGAACTCAGTCAATGACAAGTTCAACGCCTTCCTCTTGTCAGTTCCAACTATTAAGCATTTGGTGGATTACAAGTTCTTTGTCTGTGACGGGAATCACAGACGAATTGCTTGGATGAACCACATTGAGAGGCTGCACAACCATGATCTTGCTTGGCATATTAGTGTGGACTCCATTGTCCTAGACACTAGACAACGCATCGGGGTTGCAATGCAGGCGATGCATGACATCAACATGTAAGGGAATCTAGTTTTATTTCCTTGAATTATCCTTGGTTTTGTAACATTGATGTTCTCTTATGTTTTTTTCTTTATTGGTTGATAGATTTCATATATTAAAACCGCCATGTCGATGGCTGACAAGCACACGGAGAACTCCCACGTCAAAACCAACCTCGTCTATACCCTTTACCGGGTGCAGAAATACGGTGTTATGGAACTTGAGAAGTTTAAAGAGTTGTTGACAGAAGAAGAGGTGAAGATATGTAAGATGCACATGCAGACAAGTTGGTATATTATGCCTTTGCATATATTCACTGGGTTTATTTTCAAGGTATGCCATATTGTTCCACTCCAATTTGTCTTAATGAATTTATTTCGGCTTCATCTAGTCCCGTGTAACTCCTTTCTCTTAATCAATAATGTCTGTAATGTGATCTTCCAGCAAGAGATCTTTGCAACAGCTGACGTTGCCATACGAAAACTGAAAGAAGAAAATGAAGAGGTTGATGTTACCCAGGAGGCAGTTGCAGCCACAATGAGAGCGGCAATCAAAGACTCGACCGACTGACACTACAAGAAGCTTTCCAAGATTGTAGCCGTTGCAAATCCGGCCCTTACTCCAGAGTGGCTTAAAGAGGTAATTTTGTTTTCCATGGACGTCCTTGATTCCTTCGTCAATCTCAGTGTTCTTCACATTTTGATTGACCTCTTTACTCTGGCAGATAGAAAGACACTGGAGCCATAATGCAGTTCCGGAGTTGACACTCGAAAAGCTGCAGATGATTGCGACAGCCACAGTGGAACCTAGACACAAGGTCAAATGGCTGAATTGGATGAACGCTAGCTCTCACACAAGAGAAGCTCGTCGATTTCCACCACGCCCAGTGAATGAAGAGAATTTGGGCATTTTTCTGGCAAAGGCTTCTTACTACGCTGGAGTATGACGATTACCTTATTCTTGAATTGAGTGTGAAGAAAACAAAACTACTTTTGAACAGATTCTATTCTTGTATAGTTTTTGTACTATGAATGAGGATCTTCTTTGTTATACGTACTCTGACTTGACATTGGATTTTACAGCTTGAGGAGGCAGCTGCTGAGATGTTTGAGACCATCACCCAAGCAGATAGCATACCATTCGACATGGCCGTCCTTGGTGAACCCCAGTCAATTGTAGACTACCTAGAGACTTGGCGGATGAAGCTTTGGGACCAAGCCTACACAGGGGTATTCAAGGGCCCGGATGCCTTCAAGAAATCGGACAACTTTACGCTATACAGGGGAACGCTCCTCACTGTGAAGAGATTGGTTTACAGGTACCGGTTTCAATCTCTTACTCATTCACGTCAGCGGTTTGATTCCATTGTGATGTTCTTTGTAATGATTCACGCAAAATGGAGTATTCTAGTAGTTGTATGGGGACTGTATAATGAGGACGGCAATGTTGTTGTCATGCTAAAGTATGCTCATTCATTTTCAGTGACCTTATGGTTTACACTAATTGATTGTTTCAGGGATTTTTAAATACTGACAAAAGTGAGCCTCCTTGTGTGCAGATACTTCAAGTTTGAGTTGTACGGGAAGAAGGCCATAAAAAAAGAGGACCTACTCCCGTTTCTCACTACGTGGTTAGACCGGTCGTCTGCCGACTGTATGTTCTCGACGACACAGTTGCAGAAGTGGACTAGTCCTCATTTGCAGACTTGCCCTTGGTATCTTGAGTGTAACTTCGGCGTTACACCACTAGAGGAAGAGGACCTCTTCCAAACGCTCAAAGATTCCGTGGTAACTGACGCAGAGTTCGATGAGTTTGCTGGATTGGATCCAGAGGCCAAGGCCAAGGCTATCAAGAAGAGGGAGATTTTCGACAAGAAGAAGGTGGATAAGCTTGAAGAGGCTAAGAAGAAATTCGAGGAGAACAAGAAAAAGGCCGAGGGGAACAAGAAGAAGCAGCAATTTGAGAAAGAAGAAGAGAAAGAGAACAAGAAACGGCGACTTCAGAAGGATGATCGACAGGCGCCTGAACCAGCTACAAGTGCAGCGGACGTCAACATTTCGTCATCCGGTTTCTCCCTTACTCAAGAGCGCCTGGTGCAAGGGATGACGCCGTCGACTAGGAATGTGAACCCTTCGCCTGACATCAACGAGTGCATATTGAATATGGCATTAGGAAGTCTGGAGATGGGATCCAAGGCCTTCGACCACGTTGAGGCCTTCTTAGTCATGGTAATCCCTTCACCTCTTTATTGTGCATATTTGGATTGCTAATATAGGCCATCAATTTTGAGTACAGATCAATTCAGCCACATGACACTACCTTTGTTATCTGAATAAAAAGAAGTTCATAAGAACTCATAATAAATGTGTTGCACTAATTTTACCTTCACTTTTCTGTGAAATGCAGCATTCGTGTGACAAGAGCAGCTCCTTCAACGGAGTCATTGGAACAGAGGCAGCTGTGGACTTTATGATTCTTGATGTGCCTGAGGGACTCCATATTCCTACCATATCATGCGCACCTGCTCCAGTGCCGAAGTGGAACGACTTCAGATCCGATTGTTTGGTTCCTGTCTTTGACTTTGCACACCAGTATCTACATGACAATGGCGCTCTTTTCTTGATATACCCTGCATCGTCTTCTTCACACCGAAGCCACATTCTCGGATGCTGCCAGGAATACGATTTCCGCATACTAGAGACATATTTCGGCATTAATCATCTGCACTTGACATCAGCCGCAGACCAGAAGAAAACGGTATTTCTCTTTAAATTCACTTGACAGCATATGAATGCATTTGGCATTGTTGTCCGTGATATTGACATAATTGTGAATGCAAACTCAGAGGTTTTCCATCTCCTTACTTGTGAGAAAGTCGGGACCAAAGATAAGGGCTGACTTCCCCTTTCAATTTGTCCCGTCTCAAGAGAAGGTGGGAGTGAACCTTGCTATGGACGACATCCTCCGCAACTTGGTTTTTAAAGACGATGTGACAATGAACAATGACGTGCCATGGCGTGGTCCTCGGGAAAAAGGCTGTGAGTTCATGCAGATGCTGGTTGAGGCAGCGACTGCATCAGGGGACGTGGTGGTTGACTGTACAGCGGCCACATGTGTGATTCTAACATTTATTCGGGTACTTTAAACTGCATTATACAGTTACACATTGAATGTGAACTTGATCCTCAATTTTCTTTATGTATAGGTTCCAGCATCCAAGCTTGCCGTGCTACGCGTCGTCATATCTTGGCTTTTGAGGAAAATAAGGACATCTTCGATGCCCTTCTAGCTCCCGTTATTCGGAAAGTTGTGGTTCTTGAGGCAGAGCAGGCAATCTCCGAGCCTAACCTTGGAAACGAGAATGACGATGAAGTCGTCATTCAGAAGGTCCAGAAGACACTCCAATTCAGTAAGTAAGTCGTCTTCTAAGCTCTGTATTTCATGCAAATTACTTCAGTTTGTTGTGTGGTCTTTTAATATGTTATTCACTGATTTGTGTAGGCAAGGCCAAGAAGTGACTTCCTCCAAGAATGTTCCTTTTTTTGCACATCCACTTTTCTTTCCGAGCCCCTCCAAATCCTTTGCGCTCCCTCCGTATGCAAAGGCTTCTTGTAGGGATGTTGTTGCAGAAGACCCACGGCCATCTTCTAGGGCTCGATTCGTGAATCCCCGCGTTCTACACTTTGTAGACGAAGAGGCAGTGGAGACAGATGGGCAAACTTCTGATAGTGAGGGTAGTTCTATGTTAGCACTTTGACTAGTGATGTACTCTGAGATAGGCTATTGAACAATTCCACTTGTTGCATTCAGTTTTTAAAATTTACATGGCGTTCTCTACTAACATGTATGTACATTGACACTGCTTATATGAAATGTCTTGATAATACCATTTTGGCTCACATTCTCTTCTGACATTTCTACTAGGCTAACAGATTGGGCTGCTCTATTGGGAATGGCATGGCGGACTGCCTTGCCTGTCCAGTTTGATGGCCACAAGTAGCTGTAGTGCTTAAACTGCAAGGCTAACTAAAAACCGCAAGGCTATTAGGCCTTGCTAACGACCCTAACCCTTGCAACGTGCGGTTCATCACCATAGTCTGTGTTTCCCCTCAACATATACAACTATTCTTTTTTCAAAGCTTTAGTCTTACTAGGTATGCATGTTCTTTTCTCTTTATCTTTTAGTGCATATGAATCGGTCTTGTAGGATACTGTAGAAGCGCATAATCATTGGAGAATGCACCTCCAATGATGGAACTACTTGATATGTCCATTATACAAGTTCTCTGCCATGAATCCCACGATGGTTGAAAAAAGGTCTGAGTCCAGTACAGGATCATAAAAGTCATTCAAATTTGATGAATGAAGCAACAATTTGACAGATTATCCCCAAACCATCTCCTTCATGCAATACAATCATATATGCTACATGATGATTGTACTTCAGTTCGATTTGTTTGTCCCACTTTCTCCCGGATGAAGCTGGTAGCATGACTATAAACACCAAAGGTTCAAAACTGTGTTCTCACTAACTTAGAAATGTGACTTCATCCGCGAGCCCAATGTTGACCCAACTCTTGAACTCCACTAAACTCTTGAATGTTCAAAAAGAAGTTACTTCTCGTCAAGTAGGCCCAAAAGCATGCCTTTCACCAAAGCCTAAACCCTAATTTTAGTTTCAAATCTGAATCATGAATCTTCTATTTATTTCATTTTTTTTAATCCATTCTTGATAGTTCGGCATCCATGTTCTCATACCTTTTTTGGGGGGGGGGATAAGGCTCTCATGTTCTTTCATCCCATTTTATAACCCTAAACCCTAAGAAATTTACATCCAGGTTTTTGGCAACCAAAGATTCCTTTCCCAAACCACATGAAGCCATTGTTTCCAATTCTTTGAACTCAGTCACGCTATTGAATTTTTTGGTTCATTTTATAAGCACTTTTTCATCCACTTGTTCATCCACTTATTCATCCACTCATTCATCCACTTTCTGTTTGCCTTTTCCATCCACTTTTACCCTAAACTTTTTCATCCACTTGTTCATCCACTTTCTGTTTGCCTTTTCCATCCACTTTTTCATTCACTTGTTCATCCATTTCTGTTTGTCTTTTACATCCACTTTTTCATGCACTTCTTCTTCAACTTCTTCATCCACTTTTTCATCTAATATAAAAAAGTAAACCTTGAATTTTTTCATAAATTTTCATCCGTTTTTTATTTTATTAATTCCCAAAATTATATTGTAGTTCTAAAATTGTTGCTCCACGCTCATCAATTCCCGCTTTCCGCTCGCCGCTCGCTGCTCTACGCTCGTATACCAGCATTTCCCTTTGATGTGGATGTCCTTGTAGTCTTTCCAAGTTAGTAGCCCAAATATTCATTCTTGTGCTGTCTAATTCCCCTATCAATCATTTTCCAATCTCTCCGAAGTAAAGACTAGTTACATCTTATAACAACTAAGTCATTTTTTGTAAGTGAAGCCTCCATATTGGATACCCCTGGTTTCTTTATCAAAACATCGACTATATTGTGAATGTACAATCATGGATGAAACTTGGAGTTCGTCCCCTCTTCATCTTGCAATCGAAGTGACAATTGTAGAATGACTAATTTAAATGTTGTGGATGTTTCAGAACTAGTGCAATTACGGAAGCACCAATCATTCTTAAGTCAAACTAGACACCAAGTCATTTTTGCCCAATTGCAAAAGTGGCCCATTTCTTGTAGTGATGATTGAATTACAACAAATAAGCCTCCATCTTAGTAAGCATCTTAGCAAGCACTCTGTTAAAGCTATCAACCTCTACAATGTAAGGTAAATAAAAGGATTGTAGTTACCAAATTAAAAGCCAAAAGAGCAAAGATACATTCATATTCACCATTGCCATAATTTCCTCAATTTGAAGAAGTACCTTGAACACATGCATGGCTAGTGCTTGGTAGATTGGGTGCTCAAGGTTTTTCCTAGCATCAACCCAAGGAAAAGAAATCAACCCAAGAATAAGGTAAAGAGGCTTTGTCCTTTATACAAGTGGTTTGCTTTAATTTCAAGTAATTTCTATTTCAATTTTAACTACTCCCATGTATACACCTATGTCCAAGATACACTTTCCAATATATACTTCCATAGCTAGTTCTATTTGTTGTAAATTTGATAGTAGAATTATTTATTATGTTACTCTGTTTTGTAAATAGAAGTAAACCATGATTTTATTGGCCCTGTGCCAAAGGAGACGAGACGAGGCTTTGCATCAACAAAAGCTACAAGTAAAAAGCTTTGAGTAGGATTGTACTAGAGTTGATATAGAAGTGTAGTCTCTCATAATGTACAATAAGTCCTTGTTACATTTTAAATTAGTCCCAAGCATTCTCCTATATCCAAGACTAACTTTGTAGTGCTTCTTAATCTTTAAAGGATGTTGAGGCCGAAAAGTGATCAATGGATGTCATCATTGTTCACTATAGAAACAAAAAATGCACCTATTGGTCCTATAATTGGAGCAGTTAGGGTGGCTACCTTAGTCATGGAGGCCATGTCCATTAACCCTATAACGTTGCTGAGAACACGAAGTATCCAATGGATGATAGAGAATCCTTCTATGTAAGATAGACTGATTGTAGATGTTCATCCTTTAAATTTTGTGTGAAAAGGAGAGATTGTGTACAATAGTTTGACCTCCAATTAGTGCTCTTGGGTTTTTTTAACCCATAAATGCTGCCGAGGATGTTTTATAGCTGATGAATGACAAAGAATCTCTCCCTGTAGGACAAAAGTGCAACTATTCATCCTACCAATTTTGTGGAAAAAGGGAAGATCATCTATAGTAGTTTGCCTTTCAATGAGTGCTTTCGCATTCTTTTAACCCAACAATTCACACGGTAATAAAATAGATGATTTCCACGGTTATGAACCCGTCGTTTAAGCAAATGATTTACACCGTATCCAAAAGGGTGATTTCCACAGTAACCAACCTGGTGTTCCAGGGGTGTCTAGTACAAGTCAAGGAATTCATTTCTACCCAACATAAGAAGGATTCCAACCTTTCCATGACATTGACATAAATCAAGAGTCTAAGTTATATCGTTGGCCTATTTCTATGAGACTTATCAACTGGTACTGAAATTGTTATTGATGTAAATCGTCCCCAAGTACTTGCCTCTTGCATCCAACTGAAGCCAAGGAGGCATAAACATGTAAGGTAGGAGGCTCAGAAACTGACCCGGCTGTAAAACCGATCATGGCCCAGAGGTACATCTTATTTTCTTCCATGTACCAATAGTGTACATTTCAAGGGGTGGTCGCTTTTAGTGACTCCTGCATTTCAACTTCAAAAATTCATAACTAATTCCACGAAGGTCCAAAAAATATGAAACGACTTGGGTTAGATGCGAATTCCATTTTTCTTCCTACTAAAATTTACTGAAAATTGTTTCAAGCAGTTTATCTTTCCCCAAATGGCAAACAGCTCTTACATGGTCAGTTTATGAGCTCCTTACTTACTTCCAACTACCCCCAAATCTTCATTCAAACTACTATTTGGACTAGATTCATTCAGTGGGATCCATTGAGCCAAGCCCGGCAAAGGTCCCTTTCTTCAGTCCTTTGCAGACATCATTCTGTTATCTAAGATCCCGGGAATCACCAGAATGAGTTCCCAGCATCTTCCAAGCTCATCCGCACAGCCCCACAGTGACAATAGTCTAGGCTTATTTTAATGCTAAACGAAAAGTACACATGACTATTCTTGTGACCTAAGCTAGAGACCTATCATAAGGTAACACGCTTTAAAATCACCCACCTCCTCAAATGTACACTTTGTGGATATGTTGCTTTCTTGTAGCTTTCTGCAATGTACAAGCAGTGTACATTTTAGGAGGTGAACGGTTTTAGAGCCATATACCATTTCAACTTCAAAATTTTATAATTAATTTCGCAAAGCTCCAAAAAATATGAAACAACTTGGATCAGATGCCAACTCTACTTGTCTTTTTCAAGAAAAATTTACTGAAACTTATTTCAAGAAGCTTCGCCTCCCCAAAATTTGGTTCCAGCTCTGACGTGGGCGATTTATGAACCTCTTACCTTAGAGCATTTGCACCGGTGGTTGTTGGAGCTGGCCTCAGCAGCTCCTGGCGGGCCTTGGCAACTTTTCAATCCTCACCAAGACCCTCGCAACGGCTCCTTTTGTCGCGGCCACATAAAAAATTGAAGCGACTGCTTCAGAGTAGTGAGTCCTTCCATTGACACGCAACCGTAAGTTTAGGAGAATCTCATTGTCAGAGCCTATCCGAGCATGGCTTAGCGTGGGCGTTTGGGGAGTAGCAAGGGTCGCAATAGAGGTCACAATGGAGGTCGTGGTGGGCAGCATGTTGATGTACCAATTGAATCTTTGCAGGTGTCAGAAGACCGATTGCTAGAACACGAAGAGGGTGAAGATGGAAGCACAATAGGGAAGGGTGCACCGAAGGGTCGAAATTTTTGTGAAAGTGAAGAAATACAACTCATACGGAGTATCCTTGCCATAAGCCAAGATCCTGTCGTTGGGAAGCAACAAAAGCGCGATGCCTTTTGGTAGAGGATTTTCAGTCACTATGATCCAATCAGACCATTAGGGTATAGAGGTCCTCGTTCTTTGGAGTCCAAGTGGGATCTTATTAAGCACGATGTAGCCAAATTCATTGCGATTTACAAACAGGTCAAGGCTGTTAGCAAGAGCGGGACAAGTGAGGCAAATTTGCAACATATGTCAAAGGAATTGTTCAAGACGAAGCATCCCAAGAATTTTGACTTCACCTATTTCCATTGTTGGCTCCTAGTTTGAAGCTTCCCTCGTTGGGCAGATGGTTGGGTCGTAGAGAAGCCTAACACTCTCATGAAGAGGCCAGCTCCTTCCTCCGATGTTGAAGCTCTTGATAGTCACAGTGCTAGAGAAGCCGATTTGGACATGGACCCTAATCAGGCCTTGCATGTGCGTCCTCAAGGAATTAAGGCTACCAAGGAAGCCATCTCGGCCGCAAAATTGCGAGAATCTGGCTTATTCAAACATGCTACTGCCACCAACAGTATAGTAGTAGCCACATTGCGGAAGGCAGCTGGGTTAGAAGAGCAAAATCTCATTTTATTGATGACCCCCCCTGACATGCAAGGGTGTTCTTCCACGGCACAGAGATTCATTCGATTACGCCAAGAGGAGGAACTTGCAAAGTTAGAAGCTCGGCTTCAAGCTGATCGTGAGCAAATGGCAATTGAGGCGGCTGAACGAGAAGCTAAGGAGAAGGAAGTGGAAGCTGCTCGTGTCAAAGAGGAGCGTGAGCGCAACGAAACTATACGACAGATGCAATCGGCCCGTGCAGAGTAAGAGTAAGACCTTGCAGAGGAAAACATCAATTTCGACCAAAAGTTGGACAATGAAATCGAGCCAGAGGACTCCAGTGCTCAAGCGTTTGACTCCGAGTTCACTCATGCCCACTTCCAACCTCCATCACGTCCCTTCTTCTGCTCTGTTGAATAGACCCCGCAAGCTACAGGTGAGATTGTCATTCTTTACAGTTTAGTATGTTCTTCAATTTACACCCTTTTTATGCTTGGATTGTTAACACTAGAAGAAACCCGCGTTTTTGCAGCCGTTGCAGTGCAACGTCTGTTGTTTTTGGAGATGTCTGTGCGTTTTGTAGCAAGCGCCCGCAGTAGGCGGAATGGTTTGTGATGTTTTGCGGGACAGGTCTACGGAAGTGGAAGAACACCATCATGTTCCAGAAAACGAACATGTTTGCACTGACGTCCGAGGTAACAAGAACATGTTTTCAAAAAAGAAGTCGACAAACGACCGTGCGCCACGTCAGCCAGTGCTCTGCTTACAGTGGCAGCGACTTTTGAGGTTTGACAGATGGCACATGGGACGATGGGTGCCTAGGAGGAAAAAATGATGGGATCGACATTTTCAGATGAACAAACATGCTACTAGGATGTAAGAAATTGTGGTGGATGAAATTAGAGTTTGTATGACAAAAACATGTTAGTCTAAGGAAAACATTGTGTGAGCTAGGACACATTCCTTTTCTTAATGAGAACTGAATTCATGTAATCCAAAATATGTTTTCCAGAGAATAAAATAAACGTAATTGGCCAGAAGCATTGTTTGACTTTCAGAAATGTATTTAAAATAAATTATATTTTCTGCGGAAAAGAGTTGTATTACTACAAAAGAAATAACTTTTATTTTCCAAAGTATATATTTACTTCTAAGGAAGAGGAAAATATTACGAACTAATATGTCATTCATAGGAAGAAGCAAACATTTCTGTAAAGAACATTATATTTCGTGGGGATTATTTATATTTTTTTCCTTGGAAATTCATTGTCCTGAAGAACTCATATTCCTTGCAATCTTGTCCAATGAAGTGTAAATACTTTTAGTTTTGAAAGAAACAAAAATAATTTAAAATAGTAGAAGTGCCATTGTGCTATAAAATTTGAGGCCCTTCGAAAGAGAAAAATTAAATTGCAGACACTACATTCTGTGAAATCCTTTGTTTTCCTTTTACCACTTATATTTTTCGAAAAAAAAAAATGGAGTGGAACTTCTTCACACTTTCTGTTAGAGAAATACAAAGGTTTTGAAACAGAACTTTAATTCTATCCAATACAATGAATATTTAGTCCCTTGGAAAGCATTTTTCATGAAAATAATATTTTTTGTTTTTTTCTTTTTTCCCCCTAACTACAGTATTGTTTCTTTATAGTGTTTCTACGCATTGGTTCTTCCCTGTTTCAACTATGCTTGCAAGAGAACGATGCTAAATTTGGAAAAAGGACTGCCCCTACCGGATTTTATATTCAGGGAAAACAGAGTATCTTCATATGTAGTACATTCTAGCAAGTATTGTAATTCTAGTAGCACATGCCTTGACCTTTCTATGTTTCTATATTGAGGAAATTAATTCATTGCTTGTTAGCAAGACCTATTATTTTAGAGGCAGTGAAAAATAATTATAAACAATTATTTCTATAAATGCTGAAAAATTAAAAAAGAAATTGATATGAGAATGAGAAAAAAAAAATGACATAGTAGAATATAATTGCTCGATTCAAATGTGGCACTGCTTTCATTGCAATGGTTATAAATATAGGTGAATTCCATAGGCGCCTATAAGAAACTAGCTCTGTAGGTGATGTTCGCTCTTGTTCTGAAAGCCATTGCAGGTGACATCCAAAACAACAACTTCTGTTGTAGGTGACATCAATTACAGCAGAAGTTGCTATATTTCACTTGATCTAGAAAAGAAGTTCTCGTTTTTCAGGTCACTTAAAACTACTCAGAGAACATGAAAAGTACATGACAAGAGACGTCGGTTTCTTAAAGAGTGGCAGCTGTAGTTAATACGAGACGTTGAACTTCGCTTTCCAAATCAGAACACACTAATCACACTTCAGAAGTTGCACGTTGTTCATGGTACAACGATAATAGGTTCTCAATATGCAGTGCCGACTGCATATTCTAGTGCTCTGTTCAGAACTCAACAAAATAGGGCTTCAAAACTTATTTAGACTTAGTTAGTATTGCATGTCCCCTAAGATAGACAGAAGACACTACATTCATAAGATACTCTTCCTTTAGCTAGAATAAGGTTCGGGGACACTGTTCAATATAGTGACCAACTCTCCCAGACATGCCTCCTGCGCAAATAGCAAACACTGCCACGATGTGCGATACCGGAAGATAGACCATGTGTTTGTATATTACTCAGGACGGCCCGGCGGACGTTCTCATAGACGTCATCTACGTCACGGTAGACGCAAAGATCAACATATGTATAACCATCATCCGCGTCGCTTTGTACAAGAATGCTCTTCTTCAAAGTGTGCCGATGGAGGCCTACTATTCTGCTTCTGTATCATGTGCCCTTGGAGAGTCTGCACTTGAAAGAATGAACATTCCCCCTATTGCTGAAGCTTGTCGAATGGGTTCACTGTCTACCATTTGTGGTTGTAAACCAAGGAAGCCCTCATCATTTCCAACATAAATAATGTTGGGAATGCCTAGCTGCATTTGTAATTGTGCACGCCTCCCTCTGACATCAGTGCGGCATACAATCTTCCACCCTTGTCTATGTGGATCGTCTGAAAAAAACACTTGTTGGCAATGTAATGGAAACGCAAAAGAATTAGGATGCACTTTGCCATCCAAGCGATTGAAGTTAGCCACTGTAAAGCCATACTGATCCCGTTGCACGTTAGGGAAACAAGGATCCCGTGCTGCTTGAACCTAGTTACATACAAGTACGGTGGTGCAGTGATTTCTGTAATCTAACTCCAGAATCTCTTCAATGTACCCAATGTACTCATCTGTTCTCTCAATAGGGCGTCCATTAGAAAGCCCCCATCGGAGTTGTTGAGTGAATGATCCCACCACACAGGAATTGCGTGTGAGCAGCCCAGACTCCGCACTCCGCACACGAAAGTGGATGCCAAAAGCATACATCTGGCGATGTGATGTCGCATATCGCTCCGGAGCTTCAGCATACTGTTGCACGTCCTGCTCTACAAGAATTTCCGCTTGCTGCATAGTCCTCACGCGTTCACATAGCCAGTCAGGGAAGGGAGACAAGTCAAGAAGCGATGCGGGGTAACGAACTGCAACTCCAGGATTGCGTCTGCAAAATTGTCTTCTAAAACTCTCCCTCTCTTGCCAACGACGTCCTTTTGCTGTGACGTACTCCCTGGAACACAGTCACTACATCCATTCAGTGCCACAATACGTTTGCAACTGCCTTTTCTGAAGCATAAGCGAAAACAATATTGTCTAAACTGACGTGAAAGTGACATCACGTCAAACGTCGTTCTCAAAGATTGAGATTACCGCTGCAACAACCAGTCCCAGTAGAGAACATTTTTTTGGACATGGACTCCCGGCACTTCTAACAACAATGACGTCTACTCTAACAACTGAAGCAACTTATACAGAGCTCCTCTTTTCTTCAATGAATATGAAACTCTTCAGCAACATGTTTGCACTTACTGACGCCAGTCCTCCAAAGCGGCTGCGTTGTCAAGGACAAATGCGTGGACGTAATTCCTGAACTCATCTGACATCTTACGCTTGCGTTGGCAATTGGAACGGAGTATCTCATCATTCATGGTTGCGTCTTCATCTGGGTCCCAAACACATTCAGTTGTGCCCTTGTACTCGCGCATGTATTCCGTACAAAATCCCAGTGTATCATCCATTTGGTAGCCCTCTACTATACTGCTTTCTGGACGTACAAAAGTGCGAACATACTCTTTCAATGTTTTCATGTATCGTTCTATAGGATACATCCACCTGCAATGCACTGGAACGCACCGGAAAAGTTGCTCCACTAAGTGCAGTGGTAAATGACTCATGACATTCAGAAACGTCGGTGGAAACTCTTTTTCCAACACACATGTAGCCATCACTACGTCGTGCATTATGTTGCGTACTGCTATTGGCAGTATCTGCGCAACATGTTCAGTACCACTGACAGAGTGAAACTCTTATACACGTTCTTGCCGTCGCATTCCATGCTAGAAGAACTACGGAATGGTTAGCGCTATTATCAACGTCTACGGTGACAGCTGCACAGCATTGACATGTCATGTGTGTCATTTGAATAGACACGCATAGACGTCAGTAGAGATGTAACAAGTGTTACATAAGATCTGGATTTTCACTACATGCAGTTGCTACCCATAGTGACTGGGACACCAAATTCAACATGAAGTACTCCTGGACAGATTTGAATGAACATGTAAAGACATTAACAAAACGTTCTTCCACTTACCTGTTGCATGAGCGCATGGTAATCATGTGTTTTCATGTATTGCAGCTTCCCATCCCGCAGTCGCTTGTGAATGCTGCCCACATACTTCGAAGGTGTTCGAATATTTGAAATTATAGATACGAACTCTTTCTTCTCATGTGGCTTCATGACGTATGGGGCGTGCGGCATGTAAAATTCATCTTGTTGTCTTCGTGGCGGTTGCAACCATATCTCTTCACGGATCCCTAACTCCTCTGCATCCAATCGACTTCCTGCACTGTCTTGCATGCCTAAGAGGGTCTTCACAATATTTTCACACAAATTCTTCTTGCAGTGCATTGTGTCCAAATTGTGTCACTCCAGCAAGTGCTGTAAGCAATCCACTGCTACCATGTTACTGAAATACTCAGATGTTGTAACAGCAGGTCATGAAGCGTCCAATCGAAGACAGTACAATCTGTACTCACTGATGTAGGAGACGGAAAAGGCCAATCAAAAAAAGAACTTCTTGTCAATTGAAATACAGACTGCGACATCTACACAGACAAAAACTTCATACGCCTACATGCTTCTGCGAACGCAGAAGCAATAAAGACGTTGTCCCTGACGTCTACATTGTACATATTCATGACGTAGATGTTTTCACATGTAGTTCTCACCTTCCAGTATGACAGCTCATATAAAGCAGACAAACGTTTCACCCCCGTCACATGCACAGGGTCATCTGGTCCGTTCTCGATGCCACCCATGTCTAAGTAACTTTGGCGCCATGCTGCATATCGGATGACATCCTCATCTGAGACAGTTCGTGGATGGTCACGGTGCTCAACTTTGCCATTGAATCTTAAGTTACGACGATAAGGGTGGTGCCTTGGTAAGTACCGCCTCACACCGCCGTACACAATCTTGGAACCCTTGGCTCTTCTATTCCGCACAACATATCCTGTCTTCGCCATCCGTGCATCCGTGTCCGGTCCACATAGAGGACAATTTTTGTATCCCTTGCAGCAGAGGCCTGAAATGAGTCCATATGCTGGAAAATCCGATATAGTCCACATGAGTAAGGCACGAAGTGTGAAATGTCGACTTCCTTCTCGTTGAGAGTAATCCAATGCAGGTACGCCATGCCACAGCTGATGCAATTCTCTAAGCAATGGACGTAGGAAGATGTCAATGTTCTTCCCAATGGGTGATTGCTTGCCTGAAATCAAGATGCACAAAGAAATGAAGAATTTCTTCGTCACAAACCATGGTTCAAAGTTGTATATTAAGATCAGTATAGGCCATGTGAACCAGTTTGTGTTGCTCAGCTTAAATGGATTTACACCATCTAGAGCTAAGGCCAGACGCATATTTCGAATTTCCGAATTGAAGTTGTCAAACGCGACATCATTGTCAACGTGTTTCTAGGCTGGGCTGTCCACTACAGAGCGCATGACGCCATCGCTGCTGACATGTTTCCTATATCCTGTCAACATGCGTGCTATCTCCGCAGACCTCCACATACGTTTCAACCTGGGAATGAGGGGAAAATGCCTTATCACCTTCACAGGAACCGTCGCTGTGCCATCCACCCACCGCGAACTTGTACAAACAGGACAACAATCTAGTCCACCATACTCCTGTTCATAAAGGACACATCCATTGATGCATGCATGGACATTATTGTAATGTAGTCCCAGTCGACGAATACTCTTCCGTGCTGCGTAATGAGTTCTTGGTAGTTTGTTTTCCGTAGGTAACAAGTCCTCTGCCAAGTAACGGAACAATTCATCCGTGAACTTATTGCTCACATGGAAGACAGTGCACATGTTCATCAGGATGATCGTTGCCGACACAATACTAGTCTTTGATCCCTGATATAATGGTATTATGGCTTGTGTATACAAGTCCTCCAACCCATCCACCGTCTCATCATCACCGTCGTCTTGGTCGACCCACTCACCTGAAGCATCTGCAACGTCATGTAGTTGGTCTCCCCGATGTAGTGCCTCCAGCAGCTGTTGTTGGACGTCGTGGAATTCATCAAGGCCTGTTGGATTTCCCTGTTCACCGTCCGCGTCCTCACTTGTGACGTCGTCATGAACTTCATTTTCTGTTGGCACTCGGTCTACGACAACGTCTGCGGCTGCAGGTTCGATAACATCGTCATCGTATGCAACGTCTTCAACCCAGATGCCATGTTGCGGGTAGCCCTCCGGTGAATCTCCGCCTAGTAAAGACTTCGTGAGAAACTGATCCCGACTGACTGCAGCATGGTGTTGGCAAATGATGCGGATGCTTTTCCGCAGCTCGCCCTTACACTCTTTGCACGGACATCTGTAGGAGTGCACATTCTTCTTAGTGGCGACTCTGAGCTTCGTCTGCAAAATCAAAATCAAAATCAAAATCAAATCACCTACAGGAATGTGCCATAGAGTGCGACCATCATCAGAAAGACGGATGGTTGCAGCACGTCGGACGGGTATTGCATTCACACGTCCAGCCATGGATGCCTTCAATCTGCTCCGCCTAATGTCCCACCTTCACGGATGTCCATGACAATGTCTGCAACAACGTAACCGTCAAAGTTAGTGCCGTGCTTGACGGAGTTGCTGTTGTGACTAACGTCCTCAAAGATCTCCCTCAGAATGTCTTAGACAGAATGCAGCATAGTTGTTCCAGTGCAGGTTCAAAACGATAGTTCACGCAATAGGAATCCCTGTATAAGAAGCTCTTGGACACATGATTCATATGCATCATGCGTCAAGCAAAAATAGCTTCGACCATCAACTTCGTCGCAGTTCAATTTCTTTTATATGAGGACATTCCTGACAATGCATGGTCAGTTAGCCCTGACATTTTGCAATTGCTGGACCTATGAGAAGGGAATTGTTAGTGCGCACTTCTTGCTCATGCGTCCACTAAAAGTGTATTGTCCGCTGCAGTTCATTTAAGAACTCCCTGTTTGAACTGCTGACAAAAACGGAACAATGTGCATGATAATTCTACTTGTGTTGAGAATTTTTATGACTGACATTTACCGCACGCAATCCCACTGAAGTTTACGGAAATTGAGTTTCGGAACAGGTAATCTCCAGTTCTGTCGAAATCTGTGAGTCAATTCCTCATAGTTTGACATAATAACTTATAGGAAGCAGTCATTGATGAAATTCTTGGAATCAAATCCATACAATTGTAGGGAATTTCAAAATGCACATCCTCTGTATTAATTACCAACCCATGAAATGAAAAAAACAAAAGCTCCCAGTAAGAACTCCAGATGAGGCATCATGTGACCGAACTTTAAAAAAAAAATATGTTTACATTTTACTGCGTTTTGGCTAAGTAATGAACCCTTTCTAGTGTAATGTACGACTTGAAAGAACATACAAAGGAAAAATTTGAAAAAGTAATTATAATGAAGACATACCAATTCTCATTACATTTGGGCTGAGTGACCTGCACATGGAAATTTGCATAGTAAGAATTCTGAAACTGTTATGGTCTTGCTTGCTGAGAGAAAGATGTGCTTATCAGCGTTCCGTACAAGTATCTACAATGAAAGTGGAAAAATGCAGCACGCTTTCGTTTCAGTCAGAAATTCTGTGAAAGCATGGACAAGGACTTCAAAACTGTGGAAGAAGTGGAGTTCCTCTTCTGAAAAGCGATATTTTATGAGCTTAAATGAAATTGTCTAAGGATGCAATGATAAGTTCATTTAAAAAAATGCAATTACTCTACTACGCATTACATTCATTTAACACACTGCCTCAAAAAGGCAGTGCATAAATGAATTGTACCTCACTGTACAATGTATTTGGGAGGACATTGTGTACGCTTTCCGGCTTGTGCAAGCAGGAACTGCACATGTCGAATTCCCTTACCGAAAATGCGGAGCTCAAATGCTGAAATGTACGACACAAAATACATTTCTATACTTGTGACACTACAGTGCCGCAATGTGCATGCCTGAATGGCAAAAAAAAAACACTCCAAGACATGGCCAAGCACTTTTACTGTAGTGTTACCGAGCACTCCTGCATATGAAATATTTTGGGACGTCGTGCAAAACATCATGTACGACGTCCTGAACGGTGTTAAATGCAGCGTCTTCTTGGATGTGTGACGTTCTAGACGATGTCAGGCGGGACTCGGCAGTGGCAGACCTGTGGCTTTGAAATGATTTCTCTAATCAATCAGAAGTACTGCTTGTTTTCAAGGAAGATGAAGTCGTCCGTCCCATGCGTTTGTACTCTTGCTGTGGAAAACGTATTTACAAAGGGAACCTCGTAGCCTCCATCATTTCGGCTTATGCATGAGACTTACTATGCTAAACAGTAGTACGACTATCAACTACATTGTCACAGTGCAATTAAATAACATAGAAAACCTGGAGGATGCACCTTCGGTCGTTGCACTTAACGTTCTATGGACACAGTCATGGACCCCTGAAACGTCCTCTGCGGCATGCTCTCGTCATGGCGGACGTCGCTTTTGACATCTGCCATGACACAGTCAACGACAAGTTTGACAACAGTACCACAGAGAAATTTGACTCCCACGTGTTCGGGAGTCCGCATCTTTTGTACTCTACGGAAAGCCAAATCGCTGCACTTCATGACAGTCACAAGAACCCTAGCGTGTGCGCAAAGACCTCACTCGCAGAGACAGCTTTGTGGTCTTACCGTTCTGTCGATGTCGTCCGTCGGTGGTCGCAGGCGGATTGATTGCTCGGACTACACATCCACAGCGACAAATATTCTGGCGGTGGATGACTCTGACGGCGTCGTCGCCTTCACGAATTTTGTGTCGGAGCTGGCGGAGGCAAGTCAGCAGCATTCAAAGATGAAGCAGAAGAAGAAATGTGGAGCAACGGCGGGAATTCATAGGAGTGTGCGGGTACGGAGTCGCGTCGAAAACCCACAGCCGCTGGCACTTGCAGCACCCATTGAGGCAGTGATAGCCTGTACGTCCGAGCAGGTGAAGTAAATCTTCTTTTCCTGTTTTTTTTCTTTCCCCTCCCTTACTGCAATTTCCCGTTGCCGCGGATGAGGCGTCGTGCCTGCGGAGGTTGCCCTCTGAACTTCCTGCGTGAGCACATTCCGTCGCATCGCCGCCACAGCAGTCGCCGTGGGGTCCGTGGCCGTGGAAGGCGCGGGATTAGGGTAATCCACGGTTATAGGCCCCATGCACGACTTCATTACTTCGTGGAGTTCCGTCGCCGCCGCCATCAGTGTTGGGTTCCTCCAGAACATTATGCGCTCACCCATGTGTGTTCAATTTTCTCGTCAACGTCTCTCCAGCAATTCATTGTTTGTGTTCAGTTGCGGAGTTGAAGCAGGTGTACATGACTTCGTCAGTTCCGAAATTGGTGAGTGTCAATGCAGTTGTAATTGTCTGCACATGCATGGGCACCACTTCGGCGACTCACATTTTGAGGTTTGATGTCTTGTATTGCGGAAGCACACGTCCTGAATTGTTGTAGGGTGTATGTGGCTTCGTGAGAATCGATAACCTTCAGGAGGTCGTCCGGTACACGAACATATTGCGAGGTCTTCATTTTGTACAGCGGCGCATGAATTGGGGTCTCCGTCGCACTAATTGATGTGTGCAAAGGTAACCTTGCGGAATGTGCAAGGCCCTTGTGCACTGTTCATTTTTTTCGTTCTGGATACTTTCTAACTCTTTGTTCTGGCAGTAGCAGAAGGAGTCATTTGTCTCGTGGAGAATGCCGAAGATGGGCCGATGCCGCCCAAGCTCGGGGAAGCACAGACCGGCAGCTTCGCGGGAGAGTCCGTCGTCCGAGGAGGAAGCGGCGGCAGTGAAGACGAGGTTCATGCGATTGGAGGGGGAGTGCAGGTCCAAGAGTCGTGAAGACCCGCGTGGTGCAGCTCCTTCGAGGCGAAGAAAAGCACCGCGTTCGATGTCGCCTCCGGTGAAGCGGCGAAGGGTACTACCCGTGGAGTCGCAGTCGGACGAAGATGCAGCAGAAGAAGCTGAGAATAGCTTAGGGACGCGAAGCAATTCCCAAGCATGGAGGTAACTGATTTCCTGCATTAGGTTTCACTTCAGGCTATGGTCATTGAATTCGGTGGTTTCAACGGCAGTGACGACGTCTCTGTCAATGTCTTGAATAAAATAATCGGGTCACCTGTGACGCCATGGTGTCCCTGTACTGGAGTGGCCGTTGCAGCGGACATCAAACTGGACGTCAGCACGTTTTCGATGACGTCTCTAAAAACGCTGTGAACTGTGACGGACAAAATCTAGGGCAATCGGTCAGATGCCGTTCGACAAAGACGATCATATGCGACGACAGTTTCTAGCACTTCCATCATGTTTTTGTGGACCATGAGTGGCATTCAATTAGTACACATCGTCATTGTACCGCATATTCGCTGGAGCGGTCGCTGTGTTGCCCATGATGTCATGCTGTTGGCGATTTTCTTTTCAAGATCGACACAACAATATTCTATAGAACAGAACTAGGAAACGATAGGACAGTCTGTGCACAGTTGAAACGAAGTTGCTGTGTTGAAGTTCGTCTTCGTCTTAGTGGCCTCCTACTTTGTCGGAAGAAGCATTACTTACTGTTTCTGTCATTATGTTTTGCAGCAAAGGATACGAAACAGCGTCCGTTGAAGAGAACTCTGAAGCTAACACGGAGGACATGATTCAAGGACTTCAGCCGCAGAAAAAACGTCCAGGGACGACGTCGACGGCAATGATAAAGCCGGTGGAAGTGGACAGACATGGACACCCTCATGGCGCTATGAGGTCCGTCTTGGCCGACGACGTGAAGAAATACGCCAAAGACTTGGACCCTACTGTGGGTTGGGAAGGACAGCCACACCATCAACAAAAGCGACTGTTGAAGAGGCTATATACGGGTGAGTTTATCGTCACCTTCGTGATGACAGGAGCTCCTACGTTATCCCTCTTCATTGCAACAAATGTGTGGAAATTAATGACCGCAATAGCACGTCCTATGTGAAATCTTCTCGGACTATGATACGTCGACTGTGATGTTCCATGTAATTGGAGGAAGTTCAATTTTACGTTTTAGTGACCAGGGGGTGAGGTGATCATCGGCGTGCTGAGGATAGGAGTTCGAAGTTTGTTCCTCGTCATTGCAACTAATCCGTGGAAAGTTCTGACAGCACCAGCATGTCATCTGTGACATATTCTCCAACTCTCAGACATCCAATGTCATGTTGCATTCAGCTGTAGAAAGTTTTATGAAACGTTTGAATGAGCAGATTGGAGGCAACCACGTTCAACCGGGCAGCGACAGTCTTCATTGTTTCATGTGTAGGTACCCTTGCTTTAATTAATTAGCCTTCGTGAGATTGTAGTCCTGCAATTGACTCTGTTTGAAGGGCCGCAGACTGGCAGGTGCTCGGGGACTGCAACAGGGTGAGTGAAAAGTGGATGCAATCCATAATCACGAAGGTACTCATAAATAGTCAGTGGAAAATTAACAAAATGATAGACAAGGGCTTCAAGAGACCGGCTGATTTCAATCCCCAATATTGGGAGACATTGGTTTCTATGCGAGCAACGGAGGAAGCGCAGCAGAAATCAGAGCGCATGCGTGCCATTTCTCTTGGGAAGGGCTCAACATCTATGCAAATGAGAACCCTTGAGAGAGAGGTCATTTCTAGGCTGGTAAGTTCCTGAAACGACAAAAGAAGAGACGACATCGCTGTGGTGTCCAGTTCAATGTCTTGGGTGACGCAAGACCTCAATACGGACGTCCATGTCAAGGACCATTGTTGTATTGGTACTCGACAAGAATGGAACGATGACGTGTACCTGAGCGTCTTCTAACATTCTTTTATAATGTCTTCGTCTATACTTTTGCAGACCATGTTGAACAATAAACCTCCAGAGTTTGATGTGGTGGATGCCAAAGTGGCAAAGGAGCTTGAGCGACTTCAGGAGGAGAAGCGAAAAGCTAGACCCAATCAAGCTAGAGACATGGAATTTATGTGCAGTCAGATGACAACTCTGGAAGGCAACGTCAGAACTCTAGGCGACAACATGGAAGCCTCTCAGAAACGAATGGAGCAACTACTGAAGGACTTCACACAAGGTCAGGGATTGAAGCACGTGTCGGCCTCATAGGATATCATGGAGCCAAGTCATTCTGCAAAAGCAATGGAGACGTCGGCTTTGACGTCGACAACAGCGGAACCATGCACTACCGTGCGCCAGGATGTCTTAGTGGCCATGGAAACTCCTTCGCCCGTGTTGCCAGTGCTGATGGATGTGGCTGCTGCAGTGGACTCAACGGCAGTGGGGGCGGTAATTGCAAAAGTCAGCCCCAATGACGACCTTATTGACAGAGATGCCGACGCAGACATTGCGGGACAAGGAGAAGAGCACAAAAACGAAGTCCTCGAGCACGTCACAGAAGACAACGTCGCAACGAAGGACGCTGAAGATGCTAATGTCTATTCCATGCTAGCAGTCGACGCACTGCCTCCCCCCCCGGAGGTTCAATTCTTTGCCTATTTCGTGTTCTTTCACTTGCAAATTTTAAACCAACTGAGCAAGAGATCTGTGGAGGACGGTGTGCTTGACGTCAAAGTGAGTTCCAAAATTTGTAGAGGGAGATTCATTACGGTGAACAGTGCTTCCACAATGTCTGTGTCTTTCTGTCGAAGCGGACATTGCATTCAACATCGTTCTTGGCAGTTGAAGTCCACGACCTGTTTGTCGACATGTTCTTTTAGTTAAAAGTAAGCAGACAATGACATGTTATTCTCCAACTGCAGCTTGATGTTCGTGGAATCGGAAATGCTGCTGGTTGTCTTCGACGTGGGGGGAAGAGCGGGCCAGCAACAAAGCCTGCAGAAACATCGACAGACCTGCAGTCAATGGCAATCAAGGCTGGGGGAAGCAAGGCAGCTACTCTTCCAAAATCAAGAGGAACCTCGAAGGTAAAATTTGCTTTCTATTGTTGTTTCTTCTTCTGTAGGTGACGAGCACTTTTGAATATTAATTGTAAGTGAAATGAATTGCACAGAACGTGCAAGCTGCGCTTCATCGACATCGTTGTTTTTATTCATAGAATCTTGCAATGACGATGTGAACTTGCAGGCTATGGGGGCAAAGAAAGCGGACGTGGTGCGGAAGAAGTGAGAGACAAAGTACAGCGTCGTGTGAGACGTCCAGACAAACAGGACTAGTTTGCTGACATGTCGAAGTAGAACGCTGTTGTCTCTCTCCACGTGACGTGCAAGAGGAACTGCTTCTTTCAAAGTATTTTTGGACATACAAATATGTGTAATTTGGTTTCTGCTTGAAAGACACTCACAGAACTGGGCCACTGGACAATGATAGTTTTGCTACATGTCGATGTACTTTTCATGTCAAGAAAAACTTTTTGGGGGGACAGTCATTCAGTGGCCGTATTCCTTGAATGTTTAATATCTGTTCCCTTTCCTTCCGTTTCATGACAATTTGCCATGGTCCTTTTCATTTCCGTGTAACATGAACCTTGCAGTGAGGAGTGCAGAGGTGGGTATTCTGAAATTACCGTGGCACCTGTATATTCCTTGTACGTTTTCTCTTCAATGAGGCCGTGTACGTGATAACATCCTCCCCATATCGTGGGCACACGTGGTTTGACATTTCACGGACAATACGCTACCACTGGCACTGACCGTGACATCCTTCTTGACATCCGCAACAATTCTGCTTGTTGTCCTCTATGTCTGTTTTAATGTTGAGAGCAAATGCCTCATCTTCCGTCCAATGCTCTGTAAGCCATCTAAAACGTTTGGTAGGACATTCTACACTGCGCTACATGCATGGATAGCGTGTCATGGAAAATGTCCATGTCAACCACTCCTGTGCTAAGGATGACATACTTTCCAACAGGGTCGTCGTTGATATAAGCAGCCTACATGTCCAATGACATACCAGGTTCATCTCAAAGCCTATTGCTAGCTTATTTAGGATGTTGCCATTTTGGACAGTGTGTCGTTCTTGTCTGTCAAGTGCTGCTTATTTGCACATGAAATGGAACACCAACCTCATAGAAGTAGTCACACAAGTTGTCTTCTATAACGTCGGAAATTGACGCGCTAGTGTATATTGACGTCCAGAACAACGTCACCCATAATGACGTCTACGAAATCCTTGCGTTGCTGCGGTTGTAACATACGTCTCTGGAAACACAACATCATTACGTCGGCTGACTTTCTAAATGTAGAAACTGTCTTGTGGGACGTCTCACTGAACATGATAACGTCAAAACTGATGTCTATCGTGACACTGGTTCCAGCCCATGAAACCTTCACAACAACTGCCACGTCAGACGCCCACGCTGCCACGTCAGAATTTCAGCAGTCCACGTCATCAAACACGTCAGCGATGGTCAGCATGTGAAAAAATAATTACGTGGCACTGCCTAGCCATTTGGCACCTATATGGCACTCATAAGCCCTCCACGTGGCGACCTGTAAAGACCTTATGAAACATTGTTATGAAGCTCGTTTTACAAAAAAAAAACCTACACCTGTATGCGTTTTCTGATATTTTCACATGTTTTTACCCCGTCAAATCGAACGGATTTTAGGAGATGTCAACGCTGATTATTTCTCCGTCTACTACAACGCGTTTGCACGTTTTCTGAGACATTTCCAAAAAGTCCGTTTTCTTCTAGTGTAATGAACCTTGTGATTTTGGCCAATTTGGTATACATTTTAGGGCTCTATGAATTGTGATATGAATTGAATTGTCTGATTTAGGTCCCAAGGTTTGCTATGGTACGACTTCAACAACAACGGATTTAGGTTTAGAGTGATAGGGTACCACATTTTGTTTTCCAAAACCTTAAAATCAATCCGCTTAGTTCATTTCAGCGCTTCTTTGTGTCTGTTTAGGCATCTAAGGTGATAGTGCTTCTTCGTGTGTGTTGTAGCATGTGGTTGCGCTTTAAGCTTGCTGTTTTCTATTTCTATTTTATTCAACCCTCTTTGGATTTGGATCCTTGTTCTTTCATCACATTTTCATGTTCCGTTTTCACATGGTCAATATAGTCTACGAGTTCGAAGGACTAGCAAGAATTCAAAAGATTTATGTAATTCATAGGTGTTCTATCATTGACGGTTTAGGTGGTTCAAATTTCATAATTGTTTATCTACTCTTTTTGATTTTGCTACGTTCACAGAAAGTGTCTATTGTTTATTCTTGTTTATTGTTTGAGGTTTGAGGTTCCGTGGTCACACATGATGTAGGTTGATGAGCATTTGAAATCTTTATTGATGTTGCTCATGATTTTGAATTGAAGGTTTGAAGCTCACCCGTGTTGCACATGAATGAGCAGTTCTTGAAATGCAGTTCATTGTGTTCGTTAATTGCCATCTTCATTTTCAGTTGTTATTCGTTGTCTTCTTAATTTTTAATTTTTAATTTAGTTTCCTCTCAGCTCGTTATTGAATCCATTTGAAATTTGTTATTTAATTAATTCTCATTGTTTTATTGAATTAATTTAGAATTTGTTCTTGAATCAATTCACAATTTCTTATTGAATTCATTTTGAAATTTGTTATTTAATTAATTCTCACTTTCTTATTGAATAATTTATAATTTGTAATTGAAATAATTTACTATTTCTTATTGAACTGAATTTGAAATTTTTTATTTAATTAAATTTTGGTTTGTTATTGAATCAATTCACAGGTTGTTATCGAATTGATTTCACAATTTTCTATTGAATTGAATTTCAATTTCTCATTGAATCGGTTTTGGCAAATTTGTTATTGAATGTTTTCTATTTTGTTGGTAAGTGCTTTGTATTTTGAAATTTCTTATTTGTTTAGTGCTCTACAAGTACATTTTAATTAATTATTATCTTTTAATTTGTTATGTAATTCTTGATTTGTGTCTTTTAATGTCTTTTTGAATTATTGTTTTGAAACTATTATTTTGATATTTGATTCTACTCTGTGAAGCGTAGCATCTCTTGAATTTCAAAGTCGTTCATGATTCATTTATCTTCACAGCCATACCTTAGGTATCCCATTTCAAATTACTTGAATTGAAACATTTTTGTTAAATGTTACTAGTACACTCATTGATACATTAGATTCACTAGATTCTCTAGTAAATCATTCACTAGTACAGAGCCTTTTAATTTGATAGTAATCAACGTCTTCATCTAATGGTATGCTTAGAAGGATGTGAAATGTTTGTTGCATAGTTTAGGCTTCTTTATTTATTGAAAATGGGTTCGGGGATGAATCACGTCATGGGTTCACAAATCAGTTTAGTAGTTGTGTAGTTCTTTTCAAGGTTATGTGGTTGTTTTAAGCCTTTGAGAGTCTAATACAACACTAATTGAAGCCTTTTTTTTGAAATTGCAGGATCCTTTGCAAGTGTTGGGTTCAACCAGAACAACAGGGAGAGGTCTTTCCGAGGGCAAAATCAATAGACAAGTCATAGAACATGGATGCAGAATGTGTCACCTACTTCTGATGGATACTACTGTAACTTACGTGATCATGGTAGTGAAGTTCATCATACTGGTGATTGGGATTCCATGGAACATGTAGATCCTACCATGAGAACTACTTGGAATGTGGTAGGACAGCAGATAGGGGTACAAGCCCAAAACTTTATAGATGGTGAAACGGAAGAACAAAATGTCCACAAAGGGCTAGGTCTTAGTGGTGAACGTCACTAAGGAGTGATGTATTTCTTTCTATTCTTCTGAATTTGAAATGATGACTTTCTTTCCATTGTCTAGAATTTGAAATGAAGATTGTCGTCATCTGAAATTAAGCCATATTGGCACCTTTTATACTCCAAAGATGCTCTATCAAATCACCACGAAGTCCATAGTATGTGTCAGAATTTTCAATATCTCTAGTGGCACTAACTAGAGCACCGAAAATAAGACCTCTCTCCAAAGGTGGAGCTACATCTTGTAAATCACTTAGATTGTCTTCTAAACCATCAATGCCCTCCTCATCCTCTAAAATCATATTGTATAAGATGATGCTTGTGAACATGACATTGGCTATAACCTTCATACTCCACAACCTGCACGGGTTTCTAATGATTACAAACCTAGCCTGCAGAACTCCAAAACATCTCTCTACATCCTTTCTCATGGCCTCTTGTCGCTTTGCAAAGTGGCTTTGTTTTTCATCCTGAGGCAAGTGGATGCTCCGAACGAAGCAAGACCACTTTGGATAAATGCCATCTGTAAGTAGGTAGAAACGGTTATACTGGCAACCATTTATCTCGAATTGCATGTCTCGTGCCTCTCTGGTGAGCATGTTCTGCACTAAGGGGGATCGATCAAGGACATTTAAGTCATTGTTTGATCTTGCACTAGAAGAAAAACGTGTCCGCTACAACCGATTGAAATGCAACTACATGTCCTACGCAACTGCTCTGCAACTACAATCCTCTATATTTGCACCAACTTTGACATAGTTACACTGTAGTTGCAAAATAGTTGCAAAGTAGTCGCAACATGTAGTTACGCATACGGGAATGTAACAAAAGAGTTGATGTGAGGTACTTTACATCCAATCTTCATCACAATTGTCGATGTGGACAATTTTACGTTTTGTAGAGTCCAATGTGTCTATCTACAGTTGCATGTAATTTAAATTCGATAGCAATTTAACTAGAATGCAACTAGATTGCAACTAGACTACAATTGGATTGCAACTATAGTGCAACTAGACTACAACTACATTGCAATTACAATTCGACAAGTGTTTGACTTAAAAACAACTAGACTTTAACTTGAAAAAACTAGCATGCAACTAGAAAACAACTAAAATGCAACTACTATTAAGTCTTTTATTAATTGTCCCACATCAATTGTCAAGAATACCATTAAGTTGAACATATAAGAATTGTAAGTTATAGTAGTATTGTGTAATGAATTTTGATAATGAAATTCTAATATTTATATATTTTGTAGATTTTTACACTTTGTAGATTTCTACAACTTGTAGATTTTTATAATCTACAAAAATCTATAAATATTTAAAGTTTAAGATATTTCTAGATTTGGCGATCTAAAAAAAAAGATAGATCTGAAATTTAGAATCTACAAATCTTTGAAATTCAAATTTCAAATCTACAAGTCACAAAGATGCAAACTAGTTGCACACCAGTCACAAACCAGTTGTAAGTCAATTGCAAACCAGTTGCACATTAGTTGCAAACAAGTTGCACACAAATGACTTCCGCATAAACAACCACGTCAGAAGAGTTCATCGATGAACTTTCAAGTATACTGTCAAATGATAAATAACTTTGAATTTTTTGCAACTGCTTTGCAACTCATGCAACTTGTCCATTGCAACTGCGGGCTCCAAATTATCACCTAGTTGCAATGACCTATGCAACTACAAAATGAGTTGCACAGTGTAGTTGCAAACCCCCTCGTTTTCTTGTAGTGTTGCCAAGCCAAAAAATGCATGCCATATGTGCAAACCTCCATCAGTTATGGCCTCAAGAATGATGGAATTCTTGCCCTCCCTATCTCCAAAATCACCTTGCCAAGCTATGGGACAGTTTTTCCATTCATAATGCATGCAATCCAGTAATGCAAACATACTAGGGAAACTACGCTCGGAGTTGATGGCAAATTGTTTTTGAAAATCATCCCGCGTTGGTTGTCTCAAATGGTAAGCCCCGAATTCAACTTGGACAGCAATACAAAAATGCTTTAGTGAGACCATTGCCGTAGTATCACTAGTTTGGCAATACTTGTCCATTGCATCTGCATTCACACCATAGCAAAGCATACGAAGAGCAACAATGATTTTTTGGTGAGGAGAGAGATCCAAAACACTTGTTGCATCTCTCTTCTGGACAAAGTAGCTATCTCGGGCACAAACCCTATCCATGATAGACAAGAGCAATGATCGTCTCATTCAATACCTCCTACGGAAAAATGCAGGTCCAAATACAAGAGTGTCACAAAAGTAATCTTTCATCATTCTCTCATGCATTTCTGTCCTATACCTATCAACATTAGGAGCTTTGCCTGACCTAGAACCCCTTGATGAACTTTGCAATTCCAGACTATCGTCAATTTCTCCCATCAAGCCAAGAACCAAATGCAAGTTGAAATCATCTTCCACCTCGTCATCTTGCGTCTGTAATCTATACGCTTTCAATCTAGCCCGCCAAGCTTCCATGATTCGAAACACTCAGCCCTAAACTCAAAACAAAAAAACGAAAACAGGCAGTAATGGTGATACTAGCGGTAGTCACGGCATGTTCAAGTGGTGTGTGAACTGTAAACAATGGAAAGTGCTTTGCGAGGCCAATGAGAAGTGACGAATATTGAACAAGCCATGACCACCCTTTTTGTTCAAATGTTGAGAATGAACAATGGAGGATGGATAATGGCGAGATGGACGGATGTAATTGAAAGTGAAGAGAACAAAGGAATAATCTTAGCAGAACATTGATTGTTCACTCCCAACATCCACCTCTGGAGGTGGATGTTGAGAGTGAACAATCAATGTTCCGCTATGAATATTCTGTCGAAAGCAAGCCAACCCTACGCCGCCACCACTTCAATGTTCATTGTTCACCATCACGGTGAACAAGCTGTGACTACCATTACTGTGACAGAGCCAGAACACACGATGGTAGAAAAGACCTCCAAAACGGACATGTAGCCTGCCAAAATAGCATAAAGGTAAAGTGCTGAGTTTCCAAGTGCGAGTTCAGTGGTTGACGGTGGGGGTCCCTCCTGAAGCAAGTGGCCTCAAGGCAATGAGGGGCCGCTCAATTTCCTTCAGCGTGTCAAGTTGGGCAACTACCGGTGCGAATGCTCTTAAACCCTAAACCCCAAATCCATACCAATTTCCAAAGCACACTATTACCAATTAAAAAAAAAGACGAGCCATGCACCAATCCTGTCGATGTGTCATCACCACTTCCAACCTTCCACTGCAGGGCTCAGTAACTTGTCAGAGTCCTTCAGAAGCATTCGGAAACATTTCAATCTGGCTGAAGGTCAGTTCCCACCTGGCCTTAGGGGGGCGATGTTAAGGTATTAAAAGAGCTGTAAATGGTAGTGCATTCCCACTCGAGTGCTTAGCTATCCACCGAACTTACATGGCAGCCAAGGTTGCATGGACTTGACAACGCTCCTACAGCCATTAATCATTTTTTTACTGTTGGCCCACCTTTGCAAAAGTAATGCATAATAAGTGCTTGGCTATCTTCTGAAAATGAAGATTTCACCATTTTCCAATAGCTCTTACGTAATGGAGCTCTGGACGGTCTATTACATAAGAGCAGCGGTTGCTGAAGGCAGAAATTAGTAGGATTTGATATGAGGAACTCAAGTATATTGAAGTTTTTCAACATCAACCTCAAACTGATTTGGAAGTCACTGTAGATGTGAGTGTGCAAGATGTGTAGGCAATCAATTTATACAAGTAGGGTGATCGGAGGTAGAACAACCCATGTGGGATATGTAAATTAGGATTAGTAGAAGCTCAACCGCTCATACCTAATTTAGTTAAAAGCAGGAATTGTGTTAAAATGAGAACTTTAGACCTCATTTTCTCATAGTAGAATAAAAAAATTTAAGAATCTTTGAACTAAGAAAAGTTTGTAAATCAAGCTAAATTTTATCTCCAAAAATCCTTTTGACATTTAGAGCCTCCAATCAAAAGTTATGAACAAAATTTGGAGAGGGGTTGGGAGGGACATTTTTTTTTACATTTTCAAACATCCTCTCTAAATTTTGTCCCTAACTTTTGAGTGGAGGCTCTAAATCTCAAACTGATTTTCGGAGATGGAGATAGATTGATTTACAAATTTTTCTTAGTTCAAAGTTTCTTGGTGAAAGTTATTCTACTATGCGTAAATGAGGTCTGAAGTTCTACATTAAACACAATTCCTGCGTTTTGACAATGAATAGTCAAGCTCTCATATTCAAATTGTCCCATATCTTTTGAGGATTCATGATGGACAATAGATTTCATTCTAAAAATGATCTCTCCACCTATAGTTCAGTGGACATGGATTGGTATTGAATTGTGTAGAAATCTTTTCCAATACTTGGATTTTCTTTGAAATCAATTTTCCTTCAAATTGTGGAGGCTACTTGTTAATTTTCAAAATTTCAGAGTTTGAAATTTTGATTAATTTTTGTCAAGTGTGACCTCCAGCTATGGTAATTGGATGTGCAAGGGGATTGAGGTCCCTCAGAACGGCTGAAGAAAGTAACTTACGAGCCCTGTGAAAACTGCACCTAAGTAAAAAACAATTACAGCTGTTCCAAACCTGAACTCCCAATAAAGAAGATTATTTCTTTCTTATGCGCAGGTTTTATCTTTTAACACCTGCAGTTTGCAAACACCAGGTGGGAACAGACCTTGAGTAACTTACTGATGAGGACAAGAGAATCAAGTGTTTGGTGCTCCGTCGGTCCGTCAAGACTCTGAAATACAGTAGAAAGTTTTCTCTGTGGTTTTGCAGAGATCGACCCTGTCTGTTTGTATCGGTGTTGGTTTGGGTATTGATTTTGCGGTGACTGGGCTTTAACTTGCGAGCTCGGGCATGGATTGATTCCTCCTCCAGCTGCTGGCGATGAAGCTTGCTGATGCGTGGAGCTTCTGGGCGAACCTCTTGGAATTTTAGGTAGCAACCGATTCCAGTCCGAGGGAATTGTGAGTAACAATAGTGGAGCAGTCGTGGAGAGTTGCATCTATGTGACAAGGCGCGTTGTTTCGGAGTACAAAAAGAGTTCATTTATTGCTTGCTCGCTGAAGAATTTGTGGGAATTATTACTTTCGGATTGAAATTTCTTGTCGAGAAAACCGTTGTTGTACAAGGTGTTCTGTGTATGTTTTTGACCTTGTGAGTCAACGACGGACAGGAGAGGTTGTTATGTGCACGTGTGAAGTTATAAATCGAGAATTTTTGGTGATTTGATAATGTGGACGGAACCCGCTAAGGTGACGATTTCAGTTGTTTTTAAATTCTCCGATAAAGTATGTGTATTACAAAACGGTTGATGGTTGTTTTGCAAAGACTAAGTTACTTCACAAATTCTAAACGGGTGTCGTTTCCTGCTCTCCCTCTCGGGAGTTTCGTCACCTTTTTTCCCAAACGAAAAGTCTTGGTACGGAAACCCTGAAAGACTTTGCCGAAGAGTCAATCCTTCTTACCTGCGGGTTGTATGTAAAATTTGAGGCACCGTGCCTGTCTCTTTGTCTCTTTTCTCTCTTTTGCATAGAATATGCATAAATCTTCTGGATCCCTTTGCTTGAGGCTGTACCGGCAGAATGTAAGCGAGTTGAATTTGCCAAAAAAATCATAAGAAAATCCTTCTCTTTTGTCATGTATGTACAGCAGATCTGTCACTCCACACTGTAAAATAGTTTTGAGGACACTCAAACCTCTTGAAATGTTTCCACCAGGGAGTCCAACTGGACATAATTTGAATGTGCGAGAACTGTGCAGGAGATTCTAAAGTGTGATTTTAGGGAAGGTTAAAATGTGGTATTTGTGGGAAATCAATGCAGGAAGGGTTGTGAGTGACCCCAATGATAGAAGTGGCCGATTAACGGCAACGGAGACAATGGGATCCATGGCGCCCACGTCTTCTTCCGAGACGGAAGAAGAAGCACGCCCACAAGTGGCGATTCTGTTTGTAGGGGTTTCTTTGTTTCTGGGCATGGCGAGTCGCCATGTTTTGAAAGGCACCCGGGTGCCTTACACTGTGGCGTTGCTTCTACTGGGCATTGGCCTGGGCGGATTAGGTCAGTGTGTCTCTCTCTGTACTTGACTGGGGTTACGGTAATCACACCTGAAAGCGACAAATGTGCTTTTATTAATTAAAAAATAAAAAAAGTATTCCAACCAACCAAAGAATGCAGTGTTTGGATACTGTATGCAAAATTTTTAAGGGTTCAAAGTTTTATTGGTACATGATCTAAGCTTTAACACAAATTTTGATGTTGACATGATGTACATTATCAAAAATGAAAAGGATTCCAGCTTACCAAATAATGCATTAGTTGGACACTGTATGAAGGGTTTAAGGTTTTATGGTTACCTTAGTTTTAGTTACCATTGCACTGCAGTTCAAAGACGGGAATCTGGAACGACAGACCGTGGTACCGTCTTTGACGTAATGGGAATGATTTGGTGGTTTTATTTTTTCTACCTTAGTCTCACATGTTAGGTTATTGCTTATAATTTTTTTGGTTTCATAAACTCACCCTCTCTAACGAATCTGCGTGGAGTGTGCAAGTACAGAGGGTTTAGTGTATGATTTTTGTTAGTTTTGTTAAATCTCAAAGTTTCGTTTGTGTGATAAAATATTTCTGGAGCGACTAAGTTGAACCACTATTGCTGCAGAACATGGTACCACTCGTGGTTTGGGCGTACTTGGGGCCAGCATTCGAATGTGTAAGTGCACTTTTTTTTGCTTCCCTCGCCCTCGCCAATTCATATCTGGGAGTCTCTTTTAATCTAATTTTTTTAATTTCTTCTTCTGTGGATTGATCAGAAATGTTCTTTTCGTGCAGGGTCGAATATTGATCCCAGTCTCATTTTATTTCTGTTTCTGCCGGCCCTCCTTTTTGAAAGCTCCTTTGCCATGGATTTTCACCAGATTAAGGTAATGCTACCATGTCGCATTTTGCTCCACGTCATTCAGCAGAAAATCTGTTTGCTTCCATTCAAAACTTAGATTTGCAAATCATTTTTTCTTACTGAAGAAAGTTATGGTTCCCAACTTGCATTGGTTTTGCGATTTGCACTGAATGGTGTGTGCTTCCTTGAATGTACAGAGATGCTTTGTTCAAATGTTGCTTCTGGCTGCTCCGGGGGTCCTGATATCAACGTTTTTCCTTGGTCTAATTGTGGTTGTGAGTATTCCAGCTCTCGCGTACAATTAATTATTTTTGAGCTTCATTCTCTCATCTGCCAATCAGTAATAGAATGTATCGTCAGCTTCGTTAGACTGGTGCAATGGTGGCGTCAAAAAATTGTGTAATTTATCTTCACAAAGCTCTGAAAACGAGTACTGTTGTAGATTTAAATTTCGTGGATGGTGGAACAGAAGGTGTTGCCATATAATTGGAACTGGAGCACTGGGCTTCTGCTGGGAGGCCTGTTGAGTGCCACGGATCCAGTGGCAGTGGTGGCATTGTTGAAAGAATTGGGTGCCAGCAAGAAGTTGAGCACTCTCATTGAGGGCGAGTCTTTGATGAATGACGGGTGCGTGACATTGTTCCAGTCTCTTTGTTTAAATCCCTAACAGGTCTAACTGAAGAAGCCCAACTTAGACCTCATGCTTTTTTGAGCCAGTTTGAGTCAGTCATTTGTGAACTTTTATTTGGTTCAATTTGGGTTTTCTTTTGACCCTCTCATGTGCTGTTCTTCACTGATTCTGGTGACATAGAATATGGTCTCGTCTGAATTATGTTTTTCGCAATATGATCAATCGAGATGACCATTTTCAAACCTGGAATCCGTGATCCTTTAGGGGTTTAGGGTTTAGGGTTTCGTTACGAGCATGTCATTTCCCATGATTGGTTTATAGGCTTGATTTGAATGGGGTATTTACATTGTATTGCCGATAAGAGGGTATGGTGGCTAGAGGACACTAATATTGTGAATTGCTGTGGATGTCAGGACTGCGATTGTGGTATTCCGTCTATTTTTGGAGATGGTAAAGGGGCAGCATTTTAGTGTTGGTGATGTGATTTCATTCCTCTGCAGGGTTGCATTGGGAGCGTAAGTGATGCTCGAGTAACCGTTGGCTTAGTCAGCTTGATTTGTTCATTTTTCTGAGATTCTGTTTTTTTGTGCAGAGGAAAGGAAATTCTTCAGTTATTCTGCTTCTTCTTCTTGTCCCTTCTGATTTGTTGAATGTACTCGCGCTGTGATTTGGAGAGAGGATTGTGTACGAGCTTGAGTTCAGCTTGTGAGATTTACAAATTTCTGATTGGGCTTAAATGTTTTGCAGATTGGCCTTAGGACTTCTTTTCGGAATCGTCTCTGTATTTTGGGTGGGACTTGTGTTCAATGACACCATCATCGAGATTACACTCACCTTGACAGCCAGCTACATGGCTTTCTTTGTGGTAAAAAATATTAACGGTTCGCATATTTTTGTGCATTAGCGTGGTGATATACCAATAGTTTGACCAGATCAGATTTGGGCGAATGAGTAGCAGCATTTTCAAATTTTTTATTGGACTAGGAATGTTTTTAGTGCAGTCGAAAGGTCACTGTATTCAAAGTATGAATAGGTTGGGGTTCTCGAAACATTCATTTTAGTTGAGAGACGCTATTTCACAATTGCTTTGAAAGTCTTTAGAAGTGTTCCAATATACTGACTTACAAATCTATGCACCATGTATGTGGGGTTCATAATTAGGCTGAGCAATCGGCTCATGTCTCTGGGGTGCTGACTGTCATGACTGTTGGCATGTAAGTCTTCTTTGAGCTACAGTACATCCGGCACTTTTAGTTGCATCAATTTGTTTGAGCTTTACCAAGGTTACCTCAACAATGTGCATGACTTTGGAGCAGTGAAATTGCGTGCACCTTATTCCATGTGCAACTCTTCAAGTAATCTGTAATTCTTGCATGCGCAGCTTCTTTGGAGCATTCGCAAGGACAGCCTTCACCGGGGAGAATGAACAAAGTATGCATCATTTCTGGTACGCCATTTCCTGCAATTCCCTTCTTTTTTCTCCAAGTTGTTTGTCCAGGAAATATTATATTTAAATTATCATTTTCATTGAAACAGTGAAACGTCAAGGGATTGGCACTTTTCCAGTCATCCTTCTGGAACCTCAGATCTACACCATTCTTATTTTTTAGAGCTCTGCCTTAAATTTTTGCGTTCTGAAACATGCCATTTTGAACGAATATGACCGATCTAAGGCTATCGCTCACACCTTTTTTCATGTTAACCGAGCAGGGAAATGATTTCCTACATCGCCAACACTCTCGTATTCTTACTCAGGTGAGTGATTTCCAATGGCTTGGATGTGACGCAGCGATCTATTCTAGTCTTGTCACTAAATATTTCAATTCTAATTTCTGAAGTAGCTTTAACATATATCCTGACAGTATTGAAAACGCCGGTGTCTTGCAGTGGGGTGGTAATTGCGGTGAGCATTTTAAGAAGTCACGACCAGATTCAAGGTTTGTAACTGCTGTGAATGACTCAAAAAGTACGGTCAAAATTCTTTACCTTTGTGTAGGCAGTATCATCACAATCATTAAAATGGCAAACTGTCAAGAAATTGGCACTTTCTCAGACGATTTCTTGGGCCTCAGATTAATACCTGTCGTAGTTTCTAGAGCTTTGTGCATTTGAATGTCATAGTGTTCGCGCTTGAGGCACGCCATTTTAACGAGTATGACCATTTAGGGCATTAAACTTCAATTGGTTGCATATTTTTGCAGGGCGGGATTGGAGTTACCTGGTTGTGCTCTACATTTTTGTCCAGCTCTCTCGAGCGCTTTTAGTGGCAGTACTTTACCCGGGCTTGAAGTACTTTGGCTACGGACTCAATTGGAAAGAGGCTACAATCCTTGTTTGGGCTGGTCTGCGTGGCGCTGTCGCTCTGTCACTTTCATTATCAGTTGCTGTAAGTGATTTCCATTTGTTGCAAATGGTTTACTTGGTGTCTTGGCTTTTGTCGTGATGTATAATGTACAAGTGTGAAACTTCAAATGGTAAGATCTGCTGAGAGGAGATTTCTTGCATACCTTGCTTGGACCACTTCAAAAATATTGATTCTGCACATTAAAAGAGTTTTCTTAAACTTAATTGAAATTTTTTAGGTTTTATGTATTCTTTAAGATTTTTTGTACATGAGCGAAGTCCTTAGTATGAATGTTGGTTTCTTATATTTTTCTTGCATCTCTGAAATCACTAATGCGCTGAAAATTTGGTACCCTGATTCAGCATGACTCAAAAATTTTCGATTTGACGGGGGCCAGGGTATGTTTTAAATTCTTATATAACTTCTTGCCTTGACAGTTTTCCACATACATCTTGAAATACAGGATGTAACTCTTCAATTCCGTTATTGCTCTATGGTTGTCATGATCCTCTTCGACTCACTTCAATTTATGACTCTTGAAACCCAAATGTGACCCAATGTGGTGAAGGAGTTGAGGAAGGCATAAGAAGGTTTTCTTGTGTCTTTGTTCTAAAGATTTGCATGCATGTGTCAATTGCATCAGTTTGTGTTCCTCACCGGTGGCGTGGTGTTCTTAACCCTCATCGTGAATGGTTCTACAACGCAATTTCTTCTTCACTTCCTTAGAATGGATAAAATAACTGAAACTAAGGTAATAGCATTCTTGACCTTGAATTTGTTCTCGATCTGGCCCTGCTGGATTTTCATATTCTGCAATGCTTCTGCCGTACTTGAAACAATGAAGCCATGTGGTGAAGGTGGAGGATTAGGGTTACGATCAGGGTTTAGGGTTTTGGTTTTAGTGGCTGACGTTCGGTCTTATGCAGCAACGTATGCTGGAGTTCGCCAAGCATGAGATGCACAGTAAGGCGCTGGAGGCATTTGGAGAATTGGGAGAAGATGAGGAGTTGGGGCCTGCTGACTGGAATACTATACGCAAGTATGTGACCTGTTTGCCATACGAGGAGGAAAGACCTGCTCATCCCCACGCAGCTCCTAGTTTTGCCCTTCCTGATGGTGAACATGACAAACAGAGAATGCACGACACACGTGCACGCTTCCTGAATGGTAAGCGTTTCAACACTGGTTGCTTGTGATTATGAAAATAGCATACATACCACTGTCGCGTTTCTCTGAAGAGAAGCTAGGTCTCTTGTTTTTCATCAATGGTACATTTGTGTACTGAGGAAATTCCTGTGCTCGTGCGTGAAGCATGAGAATGAAGGCTCTTGATTACTCCAGTACATGTTCTTGTAGGTCAGGTCTTTTCAGGTCTGCGAAGGCACTCTGTGTGAGACTGATTTAGTCAATGGAACAAATCACTATAATCGTTGAAACGGAAATTTTTAAAGAGATTGGCACTTTTCCAGTTGCCTGCCTGGAACCTCAGATCTCGACAAGTCCTATCTTTTGGAGCTTTGTGCACTGGAATGTCACCATCTTGGCGCGCTGAATCATTTTAACTAATAATTTAGAGCATGTAAACTCTCAAAACTCAAGTCTGCAGTCCGAGTGAGAGTCTTTGGTTGCACGACCTACAGTACCATTCTTGTTCTCAAACACGATACTCAAGAATTTAGTTGCGCCTGCAGGTGTGCAAGCAGCATATTGGAACATGCTGGAAGAAGGACGAATCACACGAACTGCGGCCCTTATCCTCATGCAATCCGTTGACGAGGCGTTAGACAAGGTATCCAGATCAAATTCTAAGTGCAATGTTACTTGATTAAATAAATCATTCTAGGTTAAAACCGTGAAATTCTGAGTGTCAGAAACGCTACTTTTCTTTTTTTGTGCAGTTTAGTACCTACCAGTGAAGAATGGAAAAGCACCATAAAGCGACACTTTTGCATTCCCCTTTTCTTTAGCAAATGGAATAAATATACACTGCTTCTGTTGAAAGTGATTATCAAAGATATAATGAAAGGGGTGGGCATCTGTCTCCACATTGAAGGTTGTAATGAGGCAGAACAGTGCACTTGTATGTGTGCTCTTTTATCAAGTTTTGTGGTGAAATTTCCCACAACATACTCATGAAAACTCCCATATACAATGCAAATAACAGTTTCATGTCATGATGGGATTGGGTGTCTTATACAGGTGAATAATAATGCCAAGTTACAGGATTGGGAGGGACTCCGTCCGCACGTGAGTTTTCCTCGCTATTTGAGGTACTTATCATGGCGGAGTACCTCATTCCTTCCTCGAAGAGCTTCCACCTTCTTCCTGTTACAACAATTGGAGCTTGCATGCTACATTGCTGCAGCCTTTCTTCGGGCACATCGGATGACTCGCAACCACCTCCGGGCGTTCATTGGTAGGTCTTGCCAACCTGGACTTCAGTTTTTGAGTTACAAGCTTGGTTACGAGCTGCTGGAACATGCAGCCTGTACCCTGCACCGATATATCATATTTGTGTGCGACACTAATTTACCAAAGTAGACTGGATTACTACTTCATTGTACAAATTTTTCTTCAAAAGATTACTTGTAACACTAATCTGCAGGTGGTACTCACTGATAGAATAAATCAGTGTAGCGACACTGGGAGGATTGGGAATTTAGCCCCCTCAAGCACTAGAAGTTTTGGAGGCTATTTTTTTACTACGTTGGCCTCATTTTTACCACGTTAACTTTGAAAGTAATACCAGTCTTAGGCTCCCCCCTCGCACAAAGATTATTTAGATGCACGGCTTTAGCTCAAGGCCAAATGTATTATGAAGCCTTACTTTGGTAGTGTAGTGTCAGGGGCTAATCCCCCAATTCACTCAGTGTAGACCATGTAACAATGCTTTTAGTAGATTAGACTTGTTAAGAAACTTTTCAGACAATATCATAACGAAAATCTTTGCCATGAAGTCCCTTTATGGTTAAAATGATTGAATGGAGGCGGAACTATGTATCACGATGAGGTCCCTTTACGGTCGAATTGATCGTATTACATATCGACTTCCATGTGATCATTGTTACCTTATGAATTATCGGAGAGAGTTTCTTTGTGGATGTTGTCTAAAGTTCTTGAAACAAATCTGATTTTAATCGAGATTTTATTATGTAATTTCTACTAGTATCGTTGAGGAACGCGTCCCTCTTAGCATGCTTTGTTACATGTGCAGGTGAAAGTGATGTGACAGAGACTGTCATTGAAGAAAGTGAGGCAGAAGGTCGGGCTGCTCGTGAGTTTCTTGAAGACGTGCGCCAGTCTTTTCCTCAGGTGATCCAAGTAGCATCATGCCTTACAAGGTTGCTGTTGACCTAAATATTCACTACTTTGTATTTCCAGGCTGTGGAAGAGCACTGGTAACAAGAAATTAAGAAGTTTAGTGTGTTGGAGCATCAATCCTTTGGAACCTGAGCTCAATCGCTTGTCTGTCAACTCACATTACCAAGTTTTTGCATGGAGTTCTTTGTGTTTAAAGATCAATTTTGAATGTGACCGTAGGTTCTGTAAACCATTTGCTACTTTGCTGTTTCTACAATTGTACAGTACCTACCTTCAAGTGATATTGCAGGAAACTTAGATGCGTTACAATTGGTGCGTTTACGTAAGGAGACGACTGGTGCTTAGGTGACATCACCCCTGGAATGTACACTGACTGTCACCTGAGCAGCACTCCACCCTATGATAAAGTTTGCCTTGCAATTCCATTCTATTGGCAGGGTTTAACGCAGCTTGGTTTCTAGAATACTCTGGGTGGGTGGGGTCCCACTTGTAGTCATGCATGAATATTTGAACACTAAGTTTATAATTATTTTGGATGATGATTGGAAAAGTGAGTTTTCTTTATGCTTTGACTTTTCGATTCGGTAACAAAGGACCTACTGACGAAAACTGGTCCATTTGGATCCAGGTGTTGCGAGCTGTGAAGACAAAGCAAGTAACTTATGCAATTTTGGAACACTTGACTGAATATGTGAAAACTCTAGAGAATGGTGGGCTCCTCGAAGCGAAGGAGACTGTCCAACTTCATGATGCCGTCCAGGTTTGAAGTTCTACCATATTCTCTAACATTTTTGTGTCTGGGTTTTGGTAAGAAAGTATATCAGTCCCTGTTTCCAGGTTATCACCTCTATACAACTTGTACTTAAATGCTCACTGATCAAGATCTGAGTCGACACTGCACGTTATTTTTTTTGTGAATCACTCGGCATGTAACCAGACTCATGGAAAATCACGAACCTTAGTGGATCTTAAGGATATCAGGAAGTGAACTACATAATTACAAGAAAATATTTAGGTCTGTAAATTTCCTAATAGAGTGAGAGTCTTGTTACAGTCCAATGAACGTCATTTTGGGCGTGTGAAATATGAAATAAGGAATTTATGACTTGGCACGTATCAGGTCGACTTGAAGAAGCTATTGCGGAACCCCCCTGTTGTTGAAATGCCATCACCAGAGGAAACATTGCTCAATCAGCCTTTTATAGGGGCAATGCCAGACCCTGTTCAAGCACCGCTGCTAGATGTGGCCAAAGAGCACATGAGAATGCAGAGTAGCGTCATCTACAGGGAGGGCACGAAGCCCGATGGGATCTGGTTGATTGCAAATGGTGTTGTCAAGGTTAGTTTTCTTTTCATTTATTCCCTTGTCTACTGATGCTTCACTCAAACCCTGTCACCATAAGCCATGCTCTCTGTTTCAGTGTCTGGAAGTATCCTGTTTATTATCATCATGTGTGGTTATCAAGTTTGAGTTTTGAGGCAACCGTGTCAGTTTGTTGTCTGGTCAGATGAAAGTTATAACCCATAATCCTTCTGCTCAATGTGAGTCCTTTAATCAACCAAAATGTAAAGGTTTAGATATTTGAGATTCAATGAAACGACTTGACATCATATCAATAGCCCTCTTGCGGCTCGAAGGTGATCTCATCAACTTGTTAGAATATTTACTGTCTTCATTTCAAATTGGTTTGGGTACAGTCAGGTGCCTGGCACTGTAATCCTTAAGTTGACGTGTTGGCACTTGGAATATTCCAGTGGAGCAACAAGGCAACCAGTGGTCAGAGGCTGAGCCAACCCACATTCTCCCATGGAAGCACGCTTGGCTTGTACGAAGCGTTGACAGGGAAACCCTACTTGTGTGACGTTGTCACAGATTCAGTGGTTCATTGCTTCTTTATTGAACGCTCTAGGATCTCGTTGATCCAAACGGAACGCCCAGAGCTCGAGGATTTTCTTTGGCAGGTATATTTTTGGGGTCCTATGCTTCTTCATTGGAATAATCTCTTGAAGTTCGAACTGTTGTAGGATGCTTTTGGAGGCTAATCTCTTAACAGACAATTTCTGGATTCTAAATGCTAGAACCTCTGTAAGGTATTTGTTCTGGTGAAATAACCAACCATCAAATAGCTATTAATCCCTAAGTGCTGGTGCTAAAAGTATAGAGTCTGAATTGGAGGTTAGTAGTTTGATTAAGGTAACTCTCAGAACATATTTCTATCATTCAAAAATTTAGGATATGATTTCTCCTTTCTATTGGTGCATCTGGTTACATTAATGCTTCGTAAACGATTTATTTCAAATCCTACAGACATGGAATGCGGTCAATTTGGGCCGTTTGGGCAATTAGGTGTTAATATTGGAACTGTTGTGGAGTCCATGTTGTGTCTAGTTTGCACTGATGAGTCGAATGATGCCCTCTTGTTTAGGAAAGCGCACTAGCGGTTGCCAAGATGGTATTAGCCCCGCAATTCGACACGGCGACATTACAAGAGATTCGTAGTCTTGTGACGGAATGCTCCTCCATGCGCATCTTCCTTCGTGGTGAGGTTTTCGAACTTCGACAGAGAGAAATGGGTGTATTGCTGGAAGGCTTTGTCAGACAAGAACACAGCACTGAAATCATTACTGCTCCAGCAGGCCTGGTCCTCAAAACGCCCCTCCTCAGCCCTACTGGTCAGTCAGTTTTCTGCTTCTGCTTCTTTCCTTGTTGCAAAGCATGCTTCCATGGATGTTCGTCAGAATTGCCTTTTTGGAAGAATCTGACGTGTCCATATTCGTTAAAATGGCGTGCTTCAGAGCGCCAAAATTATAGGCGTTCATTTACCCAGAGCTCTAAAATTTGAACGGGTACAGATCTGAGGTTTTAGTCACGCGACTGAAACTACGTCATTTTCACGAATCCAATCCTCCCTGTATAATTGGTATCTCGTGAGAGTAGATAAAAACTAACCCTTAGGAAGTATTAACGCATGAACAGTTATGAAGTAAGACTTACAGTATCAAGTTAATTTGAATTTAATAATAGCTTCCATCTAGTAGTAGGGGAGGAGACTTTTCATTTAATATAAACCCTAAGCGCTCTGAAATCCACATTCTGGATGATGAATAGAGTGTCGGAGGCAATGCTTTGTCGAAATAATTTCTCATTCATCTAAAGCATGTTTGAATCTTAAAAAGTGATCTTCTCTATAACTAATTTGATGAAATTGAGGTAAATATCATAATTATACAAAGATAGAAGCTAAAATGTGCAAAATTTCAATAAAGGATTAGGGTGTCAAGGGTTAACACTTACGAGGTTCTGACAGCCATGGGGTGGTCACAGGAAGTCGGAGCAATCTGTCACTGCAACCAGACACCATGTTTCATGCGGAGGCCAGATCCCGGATCCTGTTTTTCGACTCCAGCGTGGGTGCCAAGGTTTTGTCCACACCAGGGTCCGCGACTGTGCTGGGCTTGCCTCGCAAGTCCAGCCGCCCCACACACCCGCGCTCCTCTGATGCGTGGCTCCAGCAGGCTTCCTTGTCATCCCGGAACTCGTTAAACTCACGAACCTATGGCGAGCATCTCGAGAGTAACAATGAAATTGGCTTTGCTAGCGATAATTCCATTCCTGTTGCGCCCGCATGGGGGAGTGGAACCAGTTCCGTTCCGGATAAGTACACGGCCAAGGCGTTGGAAATCAGTGTCTTCGGTTCCCAGGTATCGTCATTGACTCCCATCTAAGCATCTGAAAGTCTAACATTCAGAACTCGAACGTCATAATTTGGCACTGACTACTCGAATTTGGAGGGTTAGCAACGTTTCTAGCGACGTTTGAAACATTTGTAGCAAAGTTTTGGAAGATGCTTTAGCAATAATTTTCAGCAAACATGAAAATTTTGGAACATACTTCAGCAAATACGCAACGTTCTTAGCAAACATGAAACTCTGGGAACATACTTCAGCAAATACGCAACGTTCTTAGCAAACATGAAACTCTGGGAACATACTTCAGCAAACATGCAACGTTTTTCAGCAAATATATTCGAAAACGTTGTTCACTTTGGACAACGTTAGGAGAACCTTGAACGTCAATATTGGAATCATGTTGTAGTGTTATGATCTGCACCGTTCAACGTTGCTGTACGGGATGAATTTTAGACGTTAATTCAAGCATGTACTATTGATGATTGTTTGCCCATTCATGTGCTTGTGGTCCCTCTGCACAGCTGTTGGGCATGAGCAAGAGCTGGAGAGGAGTGCAGGACGAGTGGACTCCCGAGGGTCCATCTCGAGTGAGCCAGTCGCACACCAACCTGGTGAAGCGGATGTCCATGTTGATGCAAGACACGGCCGGGCCGTGGCGCCGAGTGGCCAGCCAAGGCAACGTGCGACAGTTCCCGGGCTTCTCAGTTGGCAGGCCGCTGCAGATCAAGCCGCGCACGGGCGACACTAGCGACGACTCCGACAAGGAGGAGCAGATTGTGCGCATCGATTCTCCCAGCGCTCTATTCAATACTTCTCGTCAATGGACGGGATCCACGTCATCTGTATTATAATCGTCATAGTTCATGGCCTCGGTACATTCTTTGTCCATCTCTTGAAATTCTGTTCCCATGGTACTGTTTTCATGGAATTAAGATCAGTCGTCTGTCATAGCAACAGTGATGACTTCAGGTTTACCGTGTTTCTAGCTACTAGTGTAAATATCCGCTGGAGCAAAGAGGAAAATGAAATCGATTGTTTTGGATGATCGATTGATTCTGTCTTTTGTAATTTTCAAATAAATGGACAAATGGTCCGATTTGTTAAAATTACGTGTCACAATAAATTGTGACATTCAAGTGGCCAGAGCTCAAAAAACTTTTGTAGAACTGAGGATGCAGTTCAGCAATTTCATCAACTTTACCATAGACCGCCCCGTAATGAATATGAGATTACAACATCGTTTGGCCTAAATGAAGTTCAAGATTAAGGTTACGATGTTACTTTTACAATTTAAACCGTGCGGTCTGAAATATATACTAGTCTTAGACTTCTGAAATCTATATAAATCCGAGATTTCTAAACTCTATATATGTCCTCGATGGCCATTTCACGGATCCGACCGGGCAGTTTCAAAATGGCAGTCATGGAATACCGCCATTTTAATGAAATTCCCCATAGAGGTGCATGCAAAGGTCAAATCACTCTGTTCTTTCAGAGGATCGGAACTCGCCATAATCTGGACGTAATGCATGTGCCAACACTCAACTCAGTTCTTTCCCATGTATTCGTCGATCGTAGGACGCAGCAACAATAACTTAGAATACTCAGAACTCGTCCGCAATTAATTGATTCAATGCCGATCCCCATCACTTTGTTAGTGCTTCGCACGTGACTGGGGGCCGGCCATGGCCACTTTCTTCTGTTAAACTATGAAATGAATGGACCCGCATTCCAAACAGAACGACGGGAAACAGGTGAACTGGAATATCCAGTGAGTCACTCGATCGATCGAAGGTCACTCCAAACATGATGCACTGTCTAACTAACAAGCAACTACAACGTGAATTTCATTAAAATGGCGGCATTCCAGAACTTTGGCGGTTTTACATCTATACCAGTCCTAGATGTTCAGACAAAGAGGCGGATTTCATATGCTTTTATAACGAAATTGACATTCTACGTGTCTGACCCTGTTTTAATTTCAATACTCAACATAGCGTCACTAGGAACGAATCAAATGCTCAAGCCTCACCACTGCAGATTCTATAAATTTATGGATCTCGATCTCACATGTACATGGCTGGTGGGCGTCTGCCAGACAACTCGATAATCCAATTCATAGAAAACGACTGTCGATCAGCCGACCCCATGAAAGGCGAGCTACTTAGCTTCGAGCTCGATCCCCGGCCAGAAAAAATAATGAAATGAATGCATGCACGTGACCGGCGATCAATCACGCACAACGGCGACAGCGAGCTGGCTGGTGCACGCGAATTTTATTGAATGAACTCAGCTCTGTGTAGATGAAAATATGCCGATCAGTTCACTTGTGCGATCGCTCGGCGGATCTCCCCCGAATGCCCCGTGAGCACGCCGATGCGGCTCATGGCCACCATGGCGTCGCCGAAGTTGCGGTAGAAGGCCGAGCCACTGTTGGCGTACACATGGCTTTTGGTGCGTGAATCCTGCAGCAACGTCTGGTCGGATGTCAGCAGGCCCCGGCGTTGGATGATGTCCTTGAAGTACTGCGTGTCGAACTTGCGCGGCGTGGAGTCCAGGTTCACGAGCTTCGCCAGGCCGGCTTTGGGGCACTGCTTCTTCAGCGAGTTGGCGAAGCTGGCGGCCAGCGTCGAGTCCACGGGCTCGGTTTGCAGCCGGTCGTCGAAGGTCGCGCACGGCGCCTTGCCGATGGTGTGCGCGCCGGAGAGGATCACCAACTGCGCGGCGTTCAAGCCCTTTTTCTGGAACTCCTTCAGGAGCGTGGCCGCGTCATCGCTAGGCGAGGGCAGGGTCGCGGCTTCGGACGCGATGGACACGCGGCCGTCGCGGCGACCCGCGGGCACGGACCACCCGTATCCTCCGGCCTGCAATTCCATCCAGCAATGGTGCAACCACGTTAGTTCTTTTTCGCCATACATTTATTGAACCCGCTCGTGCAAGCGGACTGACCCATCGATCATTCCAGCTACAAGTGGATGCTTAACCATCGGTACTTGTTACATGGAAATGCGTCGATGAAGTTCCCCGGCTGCAGGTAGTTCTGGAGTAAATTCTCCTCATACTAGCTGATGCATTAATTGCTGGCTGGGAACCAAACGGACACGCTTACAATAATTTGTATGTGGTACGTCATGCATATTTTTCAATCAGCCTTGAAATTACTTCGATGAATGTGGATCCCCTGGAGCCAACTTCAGTTAATGATTGTGGGGTGTCGTTAATTACCAGGATGACGGAGTCGCGAGCGGCGAATTGCAGGACGTCGGAGGCCGAAACCACGCCGGGGCAAGCCTTCTCCACCGCTTTCTTGGCTGCGTCCACGGCTTCGAAGCCGTGCAGTCCGCGGTTGTTGGGCGCTGCTCGCTCGCTGTTGGCTCCGGCGAGAAGGACGGAGGCGTCGCATCCCTGCATCGATCAAAGAGTTAAAGGTGAATCAGAACCAAATTTTCATCCAAGGATTCAGCAGCTGGCGAGTTTGGGGATTCAGGATATCCAGTTCATCACTTATAAACGCATATACTCATTGTAATTGAAGTTCGATCTCGGGTTGATCACTCCGACCAACTATATTTTAATTAGCAGAGCGTACGTGCAGCCTGTTGGACTGCCTGCACCACGGAGGAGAGCATGACGATTCAGTATTTGCATTGCAATTCGTCCGGTCATTTGAATCCCAGTGAAGAACACCTACCCGCACGAAGCAGTCGTGAAACGCCAGGCGAAGAACGCCGGCGGCCACGGTTTTGTCCGCCTTGAACGATTTGACCATGGAGTTGTACACGGTGGTCTCCACGTGCGGGCAGCTGGATTTGTAGTACCCCACTTTGAGACTGGCCGCCGTGGCTTCCACCGCCGGAGCGAGGAACAAGCTCAACCCCAGGACCACGGCTAGGCCGAGCTGCGCTGCCCGGATCATGCTTGCTCCTCGGGATGCAGCTGTCGACCTTGTGGGAGAATTAGCTGCGGAGGACGCCATGATTCTTTATATTGCGTCTCGATCACTGGGAGGAAGTGAAGTCTAGCTTTCAGTTGACGATCGATCCCAATTCAATGGAGATGTAGACTCACGTTCGATCAACTGAAGTGAGGCCTGCAACGTACGCAATTCGAAGCGAGAAACAGTCTATGCGCTAGTGAGAGAAGTTGAATTAATTCGAGCAGTGACTTCGAGACATCGACGAACTGAGTTGAAGTCGATACTCAGTGAATTGGAAACCTCCGCCGACAGGAGGGAGCAGTGCGAGTCGCAATGCGGATGAAGGATATTGAAGCGCTACGTTTGCCTTGGCATTTATACTCGCCGAGCTCGTTGTCAATTGTACGGCACACGCACTGGCTGGCAACTCTTGGGCTTTCGAACCTTTGCTAGACTGTCGCCGTAAGTCAAACGCGTACACCGTAATCGTATAACTAGCTGGATCCGTCCCCGGGTGCGGAGCTCCGGCCTCGAACTGGGGCGTGGTCAACCTGTTGGAAAAGTTGAGATTCCGCAGACCATCACTAACTGGCTCAGCTTCCCGACGTCGATGCAGATCAGGCCAACGAAATACTCCGGGCCCTCGTCACACCGGGTTCACAGGGACGCGTGACCGTCTGCGAATATTTTTTCTTTCTTTCTGGTTGCACCACACGCTCCCTACAACAATCGGCCGGGGTGAACTGGCCCCCTCGGTCGCCCTGCCAAAAGTCCATCCAGGGTTGCATATAAAAAGAAGCCGTGTAAAATCTACGATCTTCAGCCGCCCTAGCCAGTTTGGGGCCGCTGATTGCAAATATGAGTTCAGAATTTACAAAAGAATTCATGCATGGAAAATAAACAAATTCAGGGTTTTCCCAGGGGGGACGAGCGAGGGGGTCAGTTCACCCCGGCCCGAAAATCCTGGTAGACCAGAGAAATCGACCAATCCTAAACATCCAGCCAACCATCACGCCTGTACGTTCGTCCCTGATCTGATCTTGAAATAGTGCTCTTCATCCAAAATCCGTCGAACCTTTACTTTACTGGCGATTTCATCCACATTTTTCTGCGTTACTTTGTTCAGTAGTTTAGGCATGGCCATCACCAAACCGGTAATCAGGTTCAGTTAGGATCTGGTTAAAATCCTCGTAAATTTTTTGAATGAATATACTGTACTGCTACGCAACTGCAAGTCAATGGATGGGAATCTATTTTTATCTGAGTGAGATATCACTCCGTTTGAAGCGGTGATCAATGGCTTCCAGCACTGTTCGCCTCATGTAAATCTTGCATTTCTGAATGGCTGTATCTGTAAAGCCCTAAAGCAGGCAACGTGTTGAAACTTGGAGGGTTTTACAAATTTTATGCGCAAATCCGCGAGCTTCTTGCCTAAATTTAGCTTCCTACTTGCTTCGACGAACGGACTTCGGTTGAATCAGCAAACTTTGTCTTTTTGTCCGCGATGGTGTTTCATTTCATTTATTATTATATGTCAACACTGGTTTTCTATTTACTAGAACTTGACAATCCACTTGGCTGTCGGTCTATTGACTGTCGACTTGAATGGCTAGTGGCATATTAATCACGATGGCACAACCGGTTTACCGATCATTTGAGAGCTCCTCGAGCTTCAGGAGCCTCCGTCCTCAGCTTCCGGACCAACTGGTCAGTCTTCGAAATCCTAGCCCTTTTTCCGAATTGGGCGTCAATTAATTGACTGATCAATTCCGTGTTCGAGACTTCGAGGGTGCAGCAGTGCCAGCCTACAATGACGCCCACTGGTAACTGAAATGCAGGACTGCCTGGCGTCGGTTGGTTGTGTAGGTCCGCGTTGTTGTTGATCGACTCAGTGCACGGTTGGACCTCAATTTGATGTTTGTGCCGATGCATCCTCCGAGAGCTTCTCACTGGCACTTTGGTCGCCGTGCTCTACAATACAGGCAGTTCAGTTAACCCTTAACCCCCTAAAATTCATAATATTAAAATTAATATGACCTCAAAATAATCCATGCAAAAAATTCTAAATCCTAAAAATTCCTTTCCAAAACTTTGAACCTTGAGTGGAGTATATGAGTAACTCTTAGCTAAAATAGCATGCATGTACTAAGTGGATTATAAAATCAATGTTTTCAAAGAGCTTAAGCCTTTAATTCTAGAATCAATCACTCCAAAGTATTATGAGGCCCTATATTTTCATCATCAACTTACAAATTATTGTTCTTTACCAAAATTTACAAGCCTATTCAATTAATTATAGATTTTTATCAAAGAAATTGGAAGTGCACTTATTGATGATATAGTTGTGGTATGTTAAATTAGGGGCACATTTAGCAAATTAGCAATGCGCTTTGCAATAGATTTTTGTATTACAAAGCATATATGATTAGATAGTTTATGCATTACTAATCAACCTCTCGTCATGAGGTCATGGTGACAAACATAGGGGTGATTGTAAGAAACATTTGTACCATATAGCAAGTTTGTCATTTTAGTGCCGAACATTTAATTAAAGTCCAAAAATAAGGTTTAGGATTTTAAAATAGAATTTTCAAAAATTTGGCATTTATGTCCCAAAAATTTATATTGAGCAACTAATCTACATTATCATCATTTCAACATGGATGGATATTTTAGGATCCATCTAATTAAGCCTCAATTTATTCATTTAACCTAAATTTTTTATCTTGATATAGCTATTCATTTTATGCATGAATCTTATAAAATTATCTTCAAAAGCCACTTGATATGCATAAGGAAGTGAGAGACAAGGTGTTTAAACATATGGAATGGTACTATGGTAGGACATAAGATAAACCACTTGGAATATGTAAATTAGGATTAACCAGTAAGAGTTCCACCGTTCATAGTCAAGTCAAAAACATGCCTATTGTGTTCAAAGTAGAAATTTAGACCTCATTTAGATATAGTAGAATTATAATGTTTTTCAAAAAACTTGAAACAAAGTTAATGTATAAAATCAAGCTAAATTTCATTATCAAAAAACCATTTGAGATTCGAGCCTCTAATCAAAAGTTATGGACAAAGTTCTACTTTGACCACAATTCTTACATTTTGAAAATGAAATATCAAGTTCTTATCTTCAAATTATTCCATACTCTTTGAGGATTCATGACGGACAATGGATTCCATTATATAAACAACCTCTCTTCCCTTTATTCTTTCAAAATGTCAATGAAGTAATTCCTTCATTTTGTCATCAAAAGTTTTCTTGACGATAGATAGTCAATTGACAAATTGGTGTTTGACTTAATGAATTTTAATGGATTTTCTACATTTTTTGACAATCCGTATATACATTTATTTATAGATTCAATTGTCTATATAATTTGACATTTTTGTTTTTTAATTAATTTAAGCCGAACTTGCTATCCAAGTACATTAATTTTTTGTTTCATCCATTGCAAATTAATGTTTTTTGCTACTTGTGCTTGTACATTAATGTCACATATATTGATATGTCCCATGTGCTAACTAGGCCCTCTCAAGCCCAAATCCTCACCCGTTTACGTACTAGATAACCGACGAGCCGCGGTAGCAGCGAGTAGGTTATCGGACATAACCGGTTGTTCACTTTTCAATCACAACCTTTGATCTTCATGATCCAAGGGTGTCGGAAGCAAGTTGAAAGGAAAGAAGGTTATGAGTTGCAACTAGTGATGGTAATGGTGACGGCTAGCCAATGGCATAGAGCCATCTTAGCATTGAAAAGTCAACAACCGGTTATGTATTTTTACCATCTTTCTATTCATTTCCTTGCCGCGCCATTTTCATGGAATATTGCCATTTTAACGATATATCCGTTGTGCTCCGACCTTGTTTGAATCAGCAAACTTTGGTTTGGGGTCAACCCTGGGTTGGGTTTTTTAGTGTACTTTCAACACTGGTGTTCTCTTTGGTTTATTTATTTTCCACTTGCCAGCTAGCTAGTCTAATTACTCAATTAACTGAATGACTGAATTGCAATGACATATTTGGTTTCGTTGCGGACGTGCTGTTGGAAGTTCAAAAGTCTCCTTGCACAGGTTCCGGTCACACGGTGCGGGAGAGCGGCATCTTCTTCAGAAGGTGTGTCGAGTGTCGACCGGCGCACGCTTTCGATTAAGGAAGCCCGTCGGTAAATTGAAAACTGAAAACATCTGAATAGCAACTGCATGCAGTGGCGCCTTAGCCACTCGGCCCACGGGTAGTACTGGCCCGCACGACCTCGATCACAACTAGCTCGATCACAAGCTGTACATAATGCAAAGACAGCTAATTTTTTAATTTTTCTTGGAGAAAAATGGGGCCATCCCATTGCTAAAGAGAGTAAAATTCAACGTTGCACCCCCAGAACAAGGCTTAACAGGAAGGCAAGAAAGGTGAAGGCAGGCAACAAAGACAAACCAAACACCCAACTAATCCTTCATCACCAGCTACAATTACTGCAGATATGGTTTAATTATGCCCGGATTCTTGTATGCAGGCCCTTCCAAATGAATACGGAAATCTTGAGTAGATGACATCTTGATTAAATGGACTCACTGGTAACACCGATGGCCGAGGGCTTACTTAAGTTGCGACTTCTTGAACTAATTAAGTTTCGATCCGAAGAGTTTTTGCTTCATTCGGTCCTCGGGATTGATGCATGCATGTCTAACGTAGAGGTTAGCTTGTTTAACCTTCATATTTCTCGGTGCCAATCTTGAAGGAATTGGAGAGCTAGCACTCGATCTACACGCGCGTCTACATGAATCTCCATCAGCTTCATTCGATATATATTTGAGCGATTGAACTAGTGGTGGGAGAGCAGCTAATTTTGATACCCGACCAATTAATTTTCGCTAATTTTGTTAAATTGGTGTGATTCCGGCATATAGAACTGTGACACAAATCTACGCAACGTTCTGAAAACTAGGGTTCTGAAAACTAGGAATGGACTTAAGTTTTAGGACACCTGTCCTAAAAGTGCCAAAGTTGTAGAACATTGCTAATCTAATGAAATTGACATTGATTACAACTATGGACTATCGGTTGAAGTTAACCTCTAAAGGACGGAGCCCATGACCGTGTAGTCTAATTTGCGTACATTGAACAGACACTTGGTCCTTTAGGCATTAACAAACAATTTAACTCAAGATGAGCTTTCTCAACAATATAGCTAAAATTGAAGGAATGGCCTTTTTAAGCATTTTAATGCATTTTTACGCACCCTGTAGGTTTGAAGCTTTTTTCAAATATTATTGTCATATTAGTTAAAATGAGGTGTTTTAGAGCAACTAAACTGTAGCATTCAACTCAAGTGCACAGAGCTCTAGAAACTAGGATTAGAAGAGATGTAACAAAAAAAATTTAAGAAAAAAAAAAAAAATTCCATTTTCTTGAAATGTCGCAATTTCAACAAATACAACAATTAATAGAAAAAAATGAATTAAAAAACTTTAGACTATTTTGGCATTAAGTATTTAACTAAGGTTTACAAACTATGAACTTTGCGGTTGTCCATTTTATAAAATATGCCACTTAAGGTTGTATGGTTGGGAGTTGTTACTAGAGAACAGAAAAAAAAAGCTCGTTCAGTGTTGCAGTGCTGGATCCCATGCTGGATTCAGCTTGTACTCAACTTGTACTGAGCAACCAGAGACCAGGTCAGGGTCTATAAGGGTTTGCCACCAGGTTACAATTTAGAAGCCAAAGAAACAACTGTGCATCCACATGAACGGCAATACCAATTGATTCCACTGCCTGGCCATAACATGTGTCAAAATTGTGTATTTCACTAGAAGAAAAACATGTCCACTACAACCGACTGAAATGCAACTACATGTCCTACGCAACTGCCCTGCAACTACAATCCTCTATATTTGCACCAACTTTGACATAGTTACACTGTAGCTGCAAAATAGTTGCAAAGTAGTCGCAACATGTAGTTACGCATATGGGATGTAACAAAAGAATTCATGTGAGGTACTTTACATCCAATCTTCATCACAATTGTCGATGTAGACAATTTTACATTCTGTAGAGTTCAATGTGTCTATCTACAGTTGCATGTAATTTAAATTCAATAGCAATTTAACTAGAATGCAACTAGATTGCAATTGGACTGCAATTGAATTGCAACTGGACTGCAATTGAATTGCAACTATAGTGCAACTAGACTACAACAACATTGCAATTACAATTTGACTAGTGTTTGACTTAAAAACAACTAGACTTCAACTTGAAAAAACTAGCATGCAACTAGAAAACAACTAAAATACAACTACTATTAAGTCTTTTATTAATTGTCCCACATCAATTGTCAAGAATATCATTAGGTTGAACATATAAGAATTGTAAATTATAGGACTTATAGCAGTATTGTGTAATGAATTTTGATAATGAAATTCTAATATTTATATATTTTTGTAGATTTCTACAATTTGTAGATTTTTATAATCTACAAAAATCTATAAATATTTAAAGTTTAAGATATTTCTAGATTTGGCAATCTAAAAAAAAAGATAGATCTGAAATTTAGAATCTACAAATCTTTGAAATTCAAATTTCAAATCTACAAGTCACAAACTTAAGACGCAAACTAGTTGCACATCAATCGCAAATTAGTTGCACACCAGTCGCAAACCAGTTGTAAGTCAATCACAAATCAGTTGCACATTAGTTGCAAATAAGTTGCACACAAATGACTTCCACGTAAGCAACCACGTCAGAAAAGTTCATCGATGAACTTTCAAGTATACTATCAAATGATAAACAACTTTGAATTTTTTGCAACTGCTTTGCAACTCATGCAACTTGTCCACTGCAACTACGGGCTCTAAATTATCACCTAGTTGCAAACGACCTATGCAACTACAAAATGAGTTGCACAATGTAGTTGCAAAACCTTCATTTTCTTGTAGTGTTTGCCACATTTTTTTAGAGCATGAAATAGTCAAAGAATTTGACAACTACATGACGTATATAAAGTAGCAATACCTCCAAATTTTCATAGAAACGTGTGCAACAATAAAGTAATGGAAATATTTTGAATTATCAACTTACTTGACATAACATTAGATTCTTGAATGACAATGCTGCAAAGTTGTGAATATTTCAACTAAGGCACAGAAATAAGCATGTTCTACCTAATGATGGCCAATATGTAGAGGTAGCCAAGGATGAGTATTGGAAATGAATGAATGTGTTGGGATATGGAATAACACCCAGCCAAGAAAAGGGAGACATAGGAATTGCAACTCTTCATGGCTATGGAGATGGCTAGAATTGATCATGCTTTTGCTTTTGACCAACCAGGATTTCGCTAGCAACAAAGTCCGTAGGATTGATCTTCTAGGTACATATCATGTAAGACTCCAAACTTTCTTTTTTAGGGTACATTCACACCAAGGGTGATGACAAGGTGGGGTACAAATATTTACCAAAGTAGGATTTAGAGTATAAAATACAATCCAAATGAAGATAAATGTTGCCCGTATGATTGTGAATTTGTGCACAAAAATGTGGGAAGTATCAACCTTCAAAGGGTGAACATTATAATCTCAAGAGTTCAAATTGTAACCTTCAGGACAATTTTAAAATATATCGAATCTATCTACTATATTATGTGTTTGATTAGAAACTCTTATCCAATATCAATTCAAGATCATATGAAGAAGCAAAATGTAATTGAAGTCATAATCTCAGTGATTCGATCATTCTATGGTAGGTACTTGAAGTAAACATGTGCATAGGAAATTTTGTTAAATGGAAGTATTTTGTGTGCCATTTTCAAACCACCTGATTTGAACCGTAAAAGTGCTCTCTAGGACAATATAGATTTCAGAAATCTAAGACTAATTAGATTTCAAACCTCATAGTCTGAATCGTGAAAGTACCATCTATGACAAATTTAGATTTCAAACATCTAGAAATGATATAGATTTCAAACATCTAGGAGTGTTGTACATTTTAGACCACCCAATTTGAACCATAAAAAATTGCCAAGCTTGTAGAATTTTGCTATTTTAACAAAATTGCCTGTGTACATGTTGTGAGCAGTTTTTCTTATGTGGAGCATTTTCAATGCAATGTAATAACAAAACCAATGTAGTCTCACTTATACACAAATAAAACATTAATTTTGTTAAATTGGCGATATTCCATTACTTTGGAGTGTTTTGGGCCACATGACTTGAAACCAAAATTTATACCAGTCTAAGTTTGTAGCTTGAAATTAGACCATGGTAATTTACCTTAGCGTAAAATATAAAATGCAAATTTCTGCAGAATTCCTCTATCAGTTTGTAAACAAAATTATTTATTTTCATGGGCCTTGGTTGGTCATGGAATGATGGTTGGCTTCTCAACATGGACAAGGTTTTAGAAACAGATTCATTTGACCTTCTTTTCAAGATGAATTTGTAAAGTGCAAAAATGGTTCCCAATCCTTCTTCAGTAGAAACACCTCACCAATGAGCATGAAATAGGTGAAACGGCACTCATATAGGACTCATAGTTTGAAACATCATGGCTACTTCGTAGCCAACCAATGACTCTTTTGCAACTTCTTATTCATGATCCATTGACACTAGTGTTGCAACTTAACTTCACAACCAACCAATGATTCTCAATAAATTATAATTAAACTCACTCACAAGCATACATGGAGGCATTACAAAGTTCCAAGGGAGAATGGTTTAGAAAACTTCAGGTTGGTTAACAATGCTATGAAGTCCCTTGGGGAGACACTTGGGATTTGGGGCTGGCTCATATGACCTCAATTTTTGACATGGTTATTTGAAACGTTTATTGAAGATAGAAAAATACATTAGCTTTATGATAATATAATTTTTATTTCAGTTGGTGACTGAGAGTACAAATTATGCCATTCTAAGCCTTTAAAGCAATTTAGTTGTGCAAAAAAATTAAAATTAAAAAAAATTAAAATTCTCATAGATTATTATTTAGTTTACATAGAAATTCATTCCATTTGGATTAGTGATGCAAAAGTTACAGCAACAATGCTAGCATGTGAGCTTAGAAATGTGAACCTGCAAGCCTTGAGTCTAGGTGTAAGTAGGTACTCGACAACTATTGAAGGTGCTTATAATATAGGCACTTACTACCATGGAATAACCTCTAAAGGACCAAGGAGCCTACTTTGGGCTTTTTGAGAACTTGGGCAAGCTCTATTGACTTCATAATTTGGAATTTTTGTATGAATTTTTTAGGATGGATGTTTTTCATCATAATTTGCATGTGAAGCTTTATTTCGCGTAATTCCAATAAATATTGCAAAAGTGAGAACTATTTTTTGAGTTCAATGTCAAATTGGGCAACAAAAAATACTCTCAAAAAATATTAATTATTTTTTGAGATTGTATACATTGATACCTACTCAAAATAATTGAACTATTGAATTCTAAATAATGAGGTAAAAGTTATGACTTATAAAGAGTTTTATTTTGTGGGCAATGAAGACAGAAAAAACTTACAAAGGCATCTTTTGTTCTCAATTTTGAATTAAATTTTCATATAAAAATAAAAATAAAAGATCCTAATTGTTTACTAGAATATTCTTACCATTGAAATTAACAATTTTTTAAGAATTCCCAAAGTTATTAGCATATTGGTTATATCTTTTATTAAATAGCACATTCTGTTTTACAATTTTTTATAAAATGAAGATAGAGATCATTTTGGTTAAACTTTTAATATATATTTTCAACTTGTTTACCAACTTATTAACTATAATGCACAAGTTATAGGACAAACGTGTTTTTTTCCTTAAAATGTTGAAAGATAAAGCTTTACCTTTATGAAGGACTAGAAAACTCTACATTTTGAAGTTTAGGCACATTGAACTTGCAATTAGTGGGGATATTCATTTTAAAACCTTGATACAACATACTTCAACAAGTTAAGAAAATGATCCTTCGACTGGATTTGTTAAAAAAAAAAAATTGTTGCAAATTTTGCCCTTGCTTTAGAAACAAGTATTTTGAAGCAGTTTTGGGCCTCTAACCATGATAGTCCCTTAGGAGATAATACAAGTGTTTTTGCTCCTAGACTCATGATCCTAGGCTTGTATGCTGGCAACCTTCAAAGTTGTGGACCTTCTTGTTTTGCAGACACTCATATAGCATCTTCTTCAAAAAATAACTTATAGAATTCATTTTTGAACTCAATCTTTTTTTAAATTCAAAAACAAATTTTACAAAATCATTAGAAAAAAATTGGGCCTTATGAAGGGCCAATTGACTCCTGGCCAATGTATAAATATAGTGAAATAGTTTATTTATTTATTTTAACTGTCAATCCGATGGGGCACACAAGTTGATACATACTAGCAAGATTTTCTAGAACAAGATTTGGGGTGATTTTTTCTTCATTTGCACATTTGCATGGAATCAAATGGCCTTGTTAAGGACTAAAATTTTCTCTAATGTGAATTTGCTTGCTAGAACAATCTCAATGTTGGAATGAATGTATTTCAATTCCATCTTAGAACGATGAACAATTTTGTTTTTTCTTTTCTCTCATACCTACTTTTGCAGCATAACATTTATTTTTCAAATAAAATCAAGTACTTTGAATTTAAAGCTTTTTTCTTCAACTCTCAACTAATTTCTTTAATATAAATTTTTTTAATTTCAAACTAAGTAGTGCAAAAAAAATTAGTTACATAGATTTGAAGTCAAAAAATTTAGTTGAGCAAGGTGCGAAAGAACTTATTTTCAAAGTTTTTTTGCTCTTTGCAATAGAAATGGTAGTTATGAGTGGTTTTTTATAAAAAAAAGGCTTTGAGATTTTAGAGGTAAATGTTCAAATGCCAAATGAGTTGCTCCATGTACATAGATTTTGGAGTTTTATCCATATAAATTTTCATAGTTTTTTGTGTTATTTCATAAGCATTTTTATGGTATAGATTTTCAAAGCTTTCTTTTGCAATTATTCTATAGTTGAAAAGATACAAGTATGTTTTAGTTAAAGAAAGTAATGGCTTTTCTAGTTCAAAGTGACTCTTCAATAAAACTAGAATTCTTTAGTGATTTGTTTATATAATTTGTAGAATTGTTGACAATTCAAACTTGTAGGCGTGACCTACAAATCACATTTTACACTCAACTTTTGTTTAAAGATCATTGTTAAGTAATTTTTTTAAATTGCATTTTTCAATGCGTCTTCACAATTTGAAAAACTTGAAATGCCTTTATCAAAGACTAATAGAGACTTAGAGACTTGATAGATCTATAGTTTTTTGAAATTTTTCTATTTAAATACATATGACAATGTTACAAAGATATTCACAAAGAAGTAATTTTAGACTCCTTGCTAGTAGAACTCATGCAAATTTGCTACGTGCTTCTACATGGTATTAAAAAACCCATATATATCATTTGGATGGATGGATTGTAATTAGAACATAATATTTTAGAAAAAATCAATAAAAGTTTTTATAGACTTACTTTCCTTGGCTAAAATAATAGCTGAGATGATTTCCCCTAAATAGTTCCAAGAAACAAATCGCATGCCTCTTCTTCAAACTTTAAATTCCTATTACAATTGAAAAATTAGAATCTTTCTACAAAATTTGAACACGTACTAGATTTATAGTTCATAAGTCACATTTCATATATTTTTTTGTTTTAATAAAAAAAACTACTACATAATTTGCCAATCTTTTAGTTTTAGGAAAAATGCAATTTTTCAAAAGAAAATAGACACATTTTTAACAACAATTTTGCATCGGATATTTAGTAGAAAGAATGAAAATAATTTTACAAATAAATTACCAATATAGAACTTTTATCCATAAAATTGTTTATTTTTTAAGTTGTAAAATTTCAATTGTACTAAAAAATACCATAAAATCTACAATTTTCTATAATGAAAAATCATTATATTTAGTTGCTTGGGTGATCTAGGGTTAAGAAGACCATTTCAAACCTTTGTTATCTTTAGTTGACATAGCCTCTTGAAGCTATGAGTGACCATCTAAAATACAAAATTTTAGATGACCATCTAAAATACCAAGTACAATGTGACCATCTAAAAATCTAAAAAGCTCATACATAATCAACAAAGAATCTAAAGTTTCAACAATAATGACCAAAAAATATTTTGGTTTTTGACTTTTAGGAGACAAATTGCTCAAATCCTCCTAAAATCCAAAATTTCAAGTGTCCACCAAAAACATCTCCTTTTAGATAACCATCTACAACTTGCTATATACATAACAATATAAGGTGACTTTATAATTGAAAATTTTGATATTGTAGGGACCTACTAAAAGTCATGTTTTATATTACTACTTCAAATAGTGTGTGTAGGTGATGACCTCAAGCATTAAAAATCAATTTGCTAGGTAGAGTGTTTGAGATATTGTTAAGCTTTATTATCTATTTTTAAAAATTTCCATATTCAACTACTTTTCCAAGTACCAAATCTAATTCTTTTCTCTAATTTATACCTCTAAATTGAAATCTTATAGATTATTTCACTGATTTTTGCTACTCTTTTCAAATTGCAACCAAATGTTTTGCTAGTTCAATTGGCTAACTATGAACTAGTTGTTGTATTTCTCTAAACACAAGCATACGACCTCCGTGGAAATAAAATATGGATACAAGTACAAACTAGGTAAACCTTTGTCGTTGAGAGGCAGCAACTAGGTTATATGACATAATTAGCTCTCATAGGGAGAATGAAAGGGAAATTACTTCCCTGGGTATTATATTTGAACATGAAGCTTTATGCCTCCAAACTTTCTTAAAACAAATTTTTTGGATAGATAAAGCTTCATGTTCAGTTATAATATCCCAAAGAATAACTACATGTTGATCTTCTTGTGTTTGCCTACTCATAGAAACTCATGTAATGTAGTAGGTCCATATATCGACTATCTAAGGGTTGGAATTGAATTTTGTGAAGTTCAAACTTCTTGAAATATTTTTTAGTGGATTTACCTTAAAAAAAGAAGTGGAATTGGCATCTAACCAAAGTCATTTCATACTTTTTTGAGCTTTGTGGAATTAGTTATGAAATTTTGAAGTTGGAATGGCACATGGCTCCAAAACCACCCACTTCCTAAAATGTACATTATTTGTACATCAATGAAGGCTATGATAAAACATCAAGTACAAATAATGTACATTTTAGAGGATGGGCGGTTTTGGAGCTTGTGCGCTTTTAGAACCTTTTACCTTAACTATTGCCTTTATGGATGAATATCTTGTGATTAGCCTCTAAATGCCCAAATCTTTTTTTGAGCTTCTCAGAATTTATTCTAAATTAAGCAAAAAAGCATACATTTTGATAAGTTGTATCAATTTCTTTTGAATTGTTATCGTACAAATACAAACTAGACATATTAAAGATCATATAGGAAAAAAAAACACAACGATATCACTTATGGTTTAAAGATTATAATGTTTGATCATGAGGATATAAAAACTCCAAAAGTAATTTGAAGTCTTTCAATCCTCTTTTCACATGCCAAATCTAAAATGTTGGTCACCAAAAAAATATAAGGATTAAGAAGCTAACATGCACAACCCCAATCAATTTATGGCTTCTCAAAATCTACTCTACAATTTTTTTAGATGAATTTTTAATGTGATTTTTTCTCCAAGATGTAGTGTATTTGAGGCTCATTTCCAAGGGCCCTAGACACTACGGAAAGTCACAATTGCAATGGACACCCTTGTACAAAATCTTGAATAGAAAATCATGATCAATCATTTTCAAAATCATACTTTTGATGCTAAAACTAGACTTCCAAAAGAACTGTTCACAAATAGAAACTACTAAATTAGCGACTTGGTTAGATTTTATTTTATTTCAAAGTATTGTTGACACCCAAATAGGGTGCCTTGGGCATTTAGGGGTTAACCTTTTAGTGACCGTGGTTGATTTGGGAGGCGAGTCATTTTTTCAATATATACTTTTAAAAGTTATTTTGGAATGAGCTTTGAGCCAGATAAATATGATCGGACCGTAGAAATTGAGGCTACAAGGCCTTGGCAATGTATTGCCACATGAATGAAGGTGATCAAAAAGCTTTCATTTAGACATGAGAATGGCTCAAAGGTTGAAGTGAGAACTGAATCTACTACAACCTAGTAAAAAATGTCTCTAAAGTAGGTGGCTCAAAATTCTCTCACACTCTAAAACACTCCACTCCTCAAATATACATTGTTTGTACATGTTGGTTTTCCATCTTCACAAGAATGTACAAAAAATGTACATTTCATGGTTTTTAAACCTATGCCGTTTCGGCTTCAAAAATTCATAACTAATTCTATAAAGTTTCAAAAATATGAAATAACTTGAATTAGCACTACTAGAAGAAGGGGTGGTTTGCAACGTTTTTTAGTCACGTGTGGTGTGTTAATAAGAAAATGAGCAACGTTTTGGCAGTAAGCGTGGCAAATCTGGAGTTTAGAATATCAAAGCAACGTTCAAGCAACGTTTGAGTTGAGAATGCTTACTGTATGCCGTTCCCTTAGCGTTTCCATCGTGGGTCCAGTGCGCTTTCTTTTGGAAGTTCTGTTAATAGCATCGTCAGGATGCTCTACAGTGATTTCGAGCTATTATCCTCCGATTCAGTAACTGTGTTTTCTGTATATAGTCTGAGGTAAGTGTCAAGCAAGTGGATCAAATTGTTGTAGCTCCGTAATCTGCTGAAAACGAGGAAGGCACATTTAATTCCAAGTTTGCAAACTCCCTCCACTTTCGCCTGGTTTCCTTTTTGTATTTACGGTCTATTTGCTGGCTTCAGTGTATTGGATACGTTTCGGAGGGAACTGCCGTGATAGGCCATAATTTGGCGGGTTTTTCAAAATTTAATTGGAAATGTAAACCTTGACTTTCAGTAGAGTTCAAGGGACTTTGTTTACTTTAAATCTTCCCTTTACAACAGGAATTGAGGTACAATATGAAATTTGGATATGATTCAGACCTTTATAAGAAATTAAAAAAACAGAGAAATAACATCAAATGTATCCAAATAATGAAATAAAATGAATTATGAATATTATAATTAGAAATCCACGTTCAATATTATATCATAATTTTGCATGAATTAAAGCATTTAGTTAAATTTTATTAATGAAGTATGATGTATCACATTCATAAAATAATTCCTTACAAAAAAAAAATTGTGATTTATCATTATAAATAATAGTATAAAACAAGTAATGTGGTCATTCCCGTTTGGTAGGCAAAATTTATAGGAAAGCAGGACTCATTTTTTTCCTACTATTGTTTTCAACAGTACTCGCAACAGTATCATATACAATTGACATTAATAAATGAAGAGCACAATGGAAATTTCAAATGAATTAGTTTTTTAAATAAGAGTAAAAAAAGAATTCAAAAAACTTTTAAGATTTTTTTTTACATAAACTAATTATTGAGGTTAGATGAATTTCTTTTATTGTGGTCACTAATTCTACTCTGAGTATTCATTTTTTTTTTTAATTTGTTGGTGTTTACATTAATAGGTATTGGCAATTTTAACTATTAAAGACAATTTACTAATTATTATTTAGAATTACAATGTTTTCAAATAAAATGAACAAGATAAATTCAAACACTTCTATATTCACATGAAGTTTGACAGTTTTACTTTGGGGTTCATTCAACACAAAATTAGCAACCTATGAACTATATAAATAAATAGGTATAGTACTTTTGGATTAATTAAGGAGGTTACAACAAGATGAAAATTCTATTTGCTAATTGATGAGAACCTATTGTAGAAGTGTTTCATAAAAAGAGTGGGATAACCGACTTCTCTAGAGTTACTACATTACTAATTCAATGTTTACAATGATTGCCAAATTAAGAATCAGTTTGTAATCATTAAAAAAATGTGATAGTGAAAACTACAATAGAATCCGGATTTACAATTCAATACTACTACAATACCTACTAAAACTACATGAGATTGAACAAAACGTATATGGTTTCAAAAATGATATATGGTTTACAGAAAAAAGGCCACAAACAAGACCATAGAGTCTTCATTCTCTATCACTCCCTGAAAATCCCAGGACATCGGGCATTGCATCTACATCTTCTAATTCGGAAGATGATAAGTTACTCTCTCCTATTAAGTGTTCTCCAATATACCTTTGAAATGTTCGTCTTTGACGCAAGCGTGCTATTGGAGCCATTTCTATTGTTTGCCTGTCTAAGTCAATGCTATCTACATCCATCAAATCCAAGTACTCAGAGGACTCCAATGGATTTAATTCATGTTCTGTTTGGTCTTCTTCACCATCATCATCAGTAAACTCTTCTTGTTCTTCATCACTGAACTCAATGGACACAAGGTCACCCCTATTTCCTATATGCCTCAATTGGGATGTTTGAACACTTCGACTACTGGTATCATCTTGTATCATTATGTGATCTTCATCTTCTTCGCCAACTGTGTTTGTTTTTGTTTTATAAAGAACTTTTTTTGATCTAGCTTCATATTTCACTACCAGATGCCACCCTGTATTAAGTCTATCTTCAATAAAAAACACCTGGCCTACATCCAAAGGATACACAAACGGTTCATGTGTATCCAAGTGAGATGGCATGAAATTGCTTGTACGTACACGCATGAATTTGCATTCATCTTCCAGCACTCGAGGATTTCCACGAGGTGTTGCTTTATTGTCATACCAATCTCCTTTCAATAATATTATAGTCAAAGAAGTGAATTTCACTTCAATGATATTACGGATTCTTCCATAATACTCCACGGTGCATGGCTCTCCATTTTCATCCACGTCATGGAATGAACATGCTATGCCTGCATATGAACAACTCATTATGTACGAAAATAATGTAAGAATAGGGTAATACTACATATATAGAATCAAATATATAATATACAACATATTTCCTGATATATAATTTTTTTTAATTCAAATATTATATCTACTTAAACTTTCTACATGGTACTATGCATGGAAGGCAATCACTACAATATCTTCACAATTGTGATTTTGAACTCTTACCTGAATCTTGAGTTTTTTTCCCAGCATCTCTAGCAAAAATTCTTAGGTAACTTCATGCAGTCCACATGTTTGCATAGAACTTAACTTTTGGATGTGGGCCCAAAAGGATATTATATTCCCGGTCAGATATGGGTTCACCCAAACTAATTTCGGTTCTCATTATTTGCAGGGCCCATTCACAGAAATCCACATCACTACTGGGAACTTCTAATGCATACCGTCTTCTCTACTTCAACATACAAGGTTCATTTTTCAAAACAAAGTTATGTACTTGTTCCATAAAAATCCTTCCACTCGAATCTCTATCCAAACGTTGCATTTTATAAGATTTAGGCAACACCATCTCCAATAAACAAGGATCTTCTTCAAGCCTCCACATTTGAGGTGTGTTTGGTGCCAATCGAGTTGTGTACTCAGTGGTATAGTGCATTGCCTCAGACAAAATATATCCCTCAGCCATAGAACCTTCTGGACGAGCCTTCTGCCTAACCCAACTTTTGAGATCCTTCATATAACGTTCCAAAAAGTACATCCACCGAGAAGATACCGGGCCACACAATTCTACTTCTTCCACCAAATGCCAGATTAAGTGCACTTGAATGTCAAAAAAACTTGGAGGAAGATTTCTCTCCATATCGCACATGAGCTCCGCTGCTATTCTCTTCATTCCTTGAATTTCAGAATTTTTAATTTCTTTGGCACATATCCATCAAAAAACTTCCCCTAACCGGTACACAATGCTTCGTAATTTTTCGTTTAGGGCATCTCTAATTGCAATAGGAAACAAGTCATGCAATAGATTATGGTAATCGTGGGTCTTCATGCCTACAATTTTGTTATCCACAAATTTGTTTTCAAAAGAAGAACCATAATTTTTGGGAGTCCTTGTTTTTGTCAGTACGTTGACCACTTGTGCAAATTCAGCCTTTGAAAAAATCCAAAGTGCCGCTGGTGCTCCACTGTCCGATTCAATCCACATATCCTTCATAATACCCATGTTCTTCATTTCTTGTCTTTGAGATTCAGAATCGGCTTTTCTTCCTTTTGCATTCGTTAAAGTCTTGAAAAGAGACGAACACACATTCTTTTCAATATGCATTGGATCAAGTAAATGCCGTATTTCGAGGTCCTGCACATGAACAACAAAACAATGGATTGAACTCACTCATTGCTCCAAAAAAATATTTCATACACGGCTCCAATTCAAAATGTTTAAGTTCTTGCAAAAAATTTCCTTACCGCCCAATATTCAAGATCGTAAAGCTTCGACAACCCGGTCATCCCACTTTTCTGGAGCTGCAACTGTCCAGTTTCAACTTTTTCCCATTGAGCTAACCAGTCCCAACCATCCATTCTTTCAGGAGGCTTCATAGAAGGCTCTACCTCTCCATTGAACGATGTAGCAAATTCAGGTGATCTCCATGGATGGCCCTCGGGTAGAAACCTACGATATCCATGGTATATGATCTTGTCTAATTCCTTCGCTGAGTAAGAATTCACATGGTGTGGACCGCACACTGGACATGCAAAAAAACCTTGGGTTTGCAATGAAGATGCTACACCATATCCTGGATAATCATGCATTGTCCATAATAATATGGCTTTCATGACAAATGACTTTTTACTGTTTGCATCAAAAGACTCTTCTCCAACTATCCATAAATGATTTAGTTCATCAACAATAGGTGCCACATATACGTTCATGTCTTTCACTTTTTTCTTCCCTGCACAATTTTAGAACCCTCATGTTCAGCATATTTATACACACTGTATATAGAATACTTACATAAACTTTAGAGTAACATAAACATTATGGAAGTACGCAATAGGCACAATATTAATTTTTTTTTTGGGTACTTTGTTTTTGTTTAGTTCTCTAGAATCAGTAGCACATGTGAATTACATTATAACATACGAAAACATAACACCGTATAATGTTGACATTTTTTGGAAATAATGTCATGGACTACGGTAGATTAGTTGAAGTAAGTGAGTAACAAGATTATTCAAAATAAAACTAAATTGGAACTCACCTGGAATAATTGCAGCAAGTATCAAAAATGAGGCTTTGATGGAAAGCCATGGAGGAAGGTTGTAACATGTGAGGACAATAGGCCATATAGAGTAAGCACTGGAGTTGTTGCCAAAAGGATTCACTCCATCCATAGCCATTCCTAGGAAAACACTGCGGGGATTCTCAAGAAAATTCCATCGCCGAATAGCATGCTTCCAAGCAGGTGAGTCTGACGGTCCTCTCATGGTGTCATCAACACTTCTTTTATCATGGTGCCAAGTCATGAGTTTTGAAATACTTGGGCAACGAAACATAGCTTGTAGGCGAGGAGTAATTGGGAAGTAATGCATTTTCTGTTGCCATTCATTTTGAACAAAAATAAAATAAAAATCAAAGTACATGTGCACGTAATTTGAAGGGAAAGAAGGGATTCCATTTGCTAAAAATAAATAAGATAAGAATTAATTACCTTCCGCGGAACAGTTCGGCTAAGTGTGTCTTCGCGATAACGAGAAAGGTTACACTTTGGGCACACTTGGAGGTCTTCATTTTCTTTGTAATACAAAATACCGTCACATGGACATGAATGTATTGTCTTATAATCAAGACCTATCTTTGTTATGACTTTCCTTGCTTCAACTTTTGATCTTGGCATTCTTGATTCCAACTTCGGATCTATGATATGGTCTGCAATAATCCCAAATATTTCGTCCATGCATACATTGCTCACTGTATGTCGAGCTTGTACTTTTAAAAATTGAAGAATGATAGACAAACGATTAGAACGACAACCTATGTATAATGGCGTGGAGGCTTCTTGTGCCAAATAATTTGTACCGTCCTCTTCTGTATTTGGTACTTCATCGTCCAATGGTTGAACTTCCATCCCATACCTGTCCAATAAAAAATCTACCACAACAACATCTGGATGTTCTCCGATGTCTTCATAATTCGCTTGATCTTCTTGCAAATTGCCCACTTCAGGAACAGGCAATGCACTTTCCGGATTTGGAGGCGGTATAGTGTTAGGCCTTTCAAATAGTCCAACACGATATAGAGACTGCAATCCAAAGTTGTATTAATTTAATGGAAAAATGCATTCCATTTGAAATGAAACAAAAACATAGTGATGAATCCAATAAGAATAAATTAAAATGTATGACAAATCTTAAGAGAAAGGGTACATAGAATAGTACAATAACGAAGAGCATTTTTTCACACAAATTCATTCCAGAAACCTCTAAATATGAAATGATTTGATTTACAAGTATAGACATTACATTTATAATATCAAACCAAGGAAATACCTCGTATCGAGCACTCATATTATTTTTCGCAATGTGACGTTCAATCACGGAAGAGGACCGCACCGTTGGCTTTTGTTTTGTTGCACATTTCGTGCATGGACATATGTTATACGATAGACCTTCATTTTCTGTTGCTGAAGAATGTTCTTCTCCTGAATGTCTCTTTTGTCTTTTTCTACGAGGTCTTGATGTGAATCCCTCTTCATTATTCACTTCTTCCACAATATTAGACCTCCTCAAAGTGGAGTAGTCCTTCGACTTCCGCGGCATTCTACACCCAATACCATATTGCACCATTTTTTTATATTAATTTGTATGGTTAGCTAATAAAAGGCATGTCATATAATTGACATGTTATGTACAAATTTAAATATAGTAATATATAATTAACTTATATATGACTTACAAACAATGAATACGTATATGTTTTTAGTTAGTAAAAGAAATTTATATATTACAGAAAATATAGGTAGTGGTCTAATTTGTAAGTGCTTGTATTCTAATCAATTTTTTTTAATGTAACCAAAATTTGAAAGTACTCAAGTATTGCGTACTTGAATTGATATTTAACCAACCGTATATAAATAATGAATTGTGTATTAAAATGTACAAAGCATTATTTCAAGAGTATTCATAGATTATGGACTATGTACATGTTTAATTAAGTTTTGAAGACTTCCATATTAAAAATGGCCTCAATCAATGTGCATATATTACCGTAATGTGAGAATTTCTAAATCAAATAACCTTTCACTGTGATTGCGATATTCTGTAACGTATAGGTACTCAAATACATTTACTTGAATTGATGTTTTATACCGGAATACGTGTAATTAGATTAAATTTGTTTATTTTTTACTATTTATTTAATTAAAGAACATGTGTACTTGGTGAAGTGAGTTATATACATTGTCATGTTGAAAATGACCACAGCCACTAGCAATTTTTTAAACCAATTGAAAAGACCCTAATTACCCTTAAAAAGTAATGATTGTCATTTACCAAATTTTAACACTACAAATTACATTTGTATTGGAAATTACAAGTCATGCCCTAATATACATAATTATTAAAAATAATCAAAACTTCTAGTCTTTCTCCCAAACAATTACTCGGGCACATCCGTCACTTAACTTAATTTCAAGAATAAATTAAATTAAAAATTAGTTGTACATTATTTTATTTTATTTTATTTTAGAATTGAATTGGTTGATTTATATCTTGATGATGGCCTCAATTAATGTCAGTATTTTCGTACAAGAAGAAAGATTTTTCTTAATAATAACATATCCAATCATTACGATGTACCACTTTTGCTTCATAGAATTAATGGCTTGTAATTCACATCCTTGGGTGAAGTATGTGTTCCTATAGGTTCATATCTTAAACCAGTACATGTGCATCCCAGTTTCTAATTTTCGTGGCTAACATAAAATTCAAAAGGGGGGCACGAACATGAAAATTAACACTAAAAAATGAATGCATGTGAAATAAAAACTTCAGTCCCCATACCTGTAGAAACTTCGTAAAAAAAGGTATGTGAAGTTCGTATTTTTTCTTTTTTTCTGCCTCCCAGAACAGCAGTGGATGATATATGTGCACTACAAATCAAAATTCATTCAAATAGTGTGAATACCATCCAAATAGCGTGAATATCATCCAAATAGCGTGAATACCATCCAAATAGCGTGAATACCATCCAAATAGCGTGAATACCATCCAAATAGCTTGATTTCATCCGAATAGCCTGAATTTCATCCAAGAAAATCGGGACCACCAAGTCTGAAGTTGTCGTTCAGACCTCCGTGGCGCCAAATTCAAAATACTTCATTTCTGCAAGCAGTTCCCGTGGCGGGAGGTGACCCCAGAAGGTTTGTTGCCGGATTCGTGTCCCGAATTTGTAGAAATCACCAAATACGTGATAGAGCACTCGATGGAAAATCAGTTGCACTTGGCAATGAGTTTGAAGATCGGATTTGCAGGACATGATAGCGTATGTCGTCCGAGGCTTGATGCAGCCATTGCTCCTGTGTGCCTCATTACTTAAGAATGGTACTTCCATTTTTGTTGTTCTTGTCTTGTGAAACCGCTACCACTTTGTTGTATACTTTCGGTCTGGAGCTGTCTTTCCTCTCTCTGGCGCCGATGTATTCTGCATTTTGTATCTGAGAAGGAGGGGTCGTCGTTAGTGGAGGAGTCGCTTGAACGAGGAGGTGCTTGCCCTGTGAAAGGAGGAGGGAGTTGGCGGCGGATTCATGGACAACTGACTTGGAATTGTTCGGAGCGGTTCGAAATCAGCAAGCTCTGTTTCAGGAGCACGACTTAGTGAGCGCCTGAATCCATTTCAAATTTGTTGTTTTTTTATTTCGAATTACTGCGTTTAGTTCAAAAAAGCCTAAACCCTAAGTGGATACTCTTTTGCTGCTGAAAAAAGGAACGGTACCGAAAATCCTGACGCATTTGGGTTAGAGCGCTGTGTGCTTGACTTCGTGCTTCAGAAGTAAGCGTGAAGTGGAACTCACCTGTGGATTCATCCTGTGAGTGCGGTGTATGTGCGATTCACCAGTTTTTCGGAAGTAGGTGTGTCTGTGGGGTCGTTCTTGTCTAGCACAAGTACAGTCGAAATCCAGGGATTAAGGTCCACAATGCGATGAAATTGAACAGTAGAAAGGAGAGTGATGTAGATTACAAAAGGTGAAATATCATCACCGTAAGGCAGGATGTTGTGCACAACTGCTCATATTAAAATGTAGTAGTATAGGTGGATGAACCTGATGGCTGTCCCCGATGGATTTTGTGGTCTATGTTTTTCCGAATGCTCTTGTATGTGTAATAGCGCTGAAAGTTGTCTTCTCTTCTCTGTGAGAAACAAACAGTGAGAGTTCAGAAATTCGTAAGGATTTTCCAGAAGAAGTCACCATACCTTCCGCAGGTTCTGTGAGAAACAAACAGTAGAGTTCAGAAATTAGATTATATAGTAAGAACCTTAGAAGCCTTTACACTGATGGTGTAAGGCAATTTTATTTGCAGACTAAACGAAATTACTGACAATAAATAGTTGTTCACACCGTAAGTAAACTTGGAGCCATTGAAGCCGTGAAGTACTGGCTTATTGCTGTGTAGTTATGCAAAAATTTAAGAAGCTTGTCGTTTGGGAATTGGTCTTGTTATTATTGCAATTGTGTTTTGAAACGAGAAGCTCTAAATCACCTGAAGTAATAGGAACCGCTGGTTTTGATGTAGACTTTGTTGTTGCAGGTACCAAGATATGGCAAAGAAGAAGACAAACAAATGTGACAAGGTTGGAGGTCCTGAAGACCCGCATGAGCAGCAAGTTCAAGGCATGAATAGGAAAAGAGTTTGTGCAAGTGGAAGTGGAGGAGGGCACCCTTGTCCTGGCGAAAGTCCAACTAGGAAGAAGAAGTCACTGTCTCAGTTCAACTCTCCTTTGCCGAACTCAAAAAAACGAATGCAGGCAGCCATCGCAGCAGCACGGGAGACTACAAGACCAATGAAGAAATCTCGTGCTTTTGAGCACGGTGTTGCAGTAGGTGCGGCTATCCGGGCAGTTGGAGAAGGTATGGTGACTTCTGGAGCAAATTCGCCTATGCCGCTGACACAAACACATGCCTTGCCGGAACCAGCGTCTCCACTTCAGTCAGCCACAACACAGCGTGTACTCCAAGAGGGTACGCAAGGCTCGGGAGGGGGAGTTCACGTTCACATTTATGTGACCCCTATCCAAACACAGAGGGAGACCCAAGCAGAGGGAGTTTCAGTTCACCCTTTGGTCAGAGCTCGCCGAACTCTGGATTTCCCTGCCAGTGCAGTGCTGCCGGAGGTTGACTGCAATGGTCGGAGTAGATCCCCACAAAAGGTCTCCAGTTCCTGCAGCACCTTTGTCTCGTGAAACTGAATTGGCGAATTTGGAAGTGCTGAATCCACTAGCAGTCCGAACTTCAGTTCATGGAGGTCAGGGAACCCCAAACCAGGCGTTGCCGCATGTGGCCGGAGAAGGTGTGCATCCCTACCCGAGAGTTTCGGCAGAGAAGGTGGACGGTGAGGTAATCGCAGGTACCGAACCACTGAACTGTGAAGACGAAGCAGTAGAACCGCTTGCTCTTCAAACTGCCCCAGAGAACCAGTTGAATTGCACAAGATACGGGGAGGAGGAAGGACCTGGGCGTGGGGCTCCTGCTCCCGCAACAGCGAATTATCCGCGGGAGTATGTGGAGAGACTCCTGTCACTATTGCCGAGTCATGAGCGTGAGGAGTTTTTGCGTTCACATCCGATGCCAGGAGCAGCCAACATGGAAGCTGAATTGCAAACACATACGACGCCACCACCAATCAGTTTGCTTCCCAAATTCCACCCTCAGACTACAGTTCTAGAATTTGCAAATGAAGAGGTGGCGGAGCCTTTGAATTCATCGCATGCACGTCTTCCAGAGTCTCCTCTTCAGCCGCAAACAATTGTACTATCTTCAACGCGCTCGAGTGAGGTAAACAAGGACAACAACATCACAGAGGAGCAATTTCAGAAGACCATGCGAGACCTAAGGCGAGACGAAAAGAAATACAAGAAGAAGCAAGCGAAAAAACTCGCAAGGCAGGAGAAAGGCAAAGGACCTGTGCAGGCTGCGAAGCAACCACTGGCTGGCAAGGCTCTGGCAACTCCTAGTCCTCCGGTAAACACCGGCCGTAGAATTCCAAGTCCCGTGGGTCCTAGCATTAGAAGACGCCCGCATGGAAGAAAAGATGCGACCCCTTCTAGTGGAGGTTCATCTGGCACGCCATCCTCGTCGGGTTTCAGGGCTTCAGCTGAACCGGCGGATTCAGTGGCAGCTCTCAGTAGCTGGGATGCAATTCAAGGGGTCCCACCCTTCGAAGTTAACTCCCTGACGGCCCCCACTGGTGAATTTTGGGAGCATATGCGGCGTTTTGCTTTGGAACAAGCACCATTCGAGTTTCCTTGGCACTTAGACTGGAACAAACAGTGCCCAGAGCTGAAGGCTAGGTTCACGTTAAAGTTGAGGAAGATTTACGCTGGACCGTGGGATCCCAAAAGTATTCTGAGGGCGGTTGGAGCGAACCTGCGAGAGCGAAGGACCCGGCTCAAGCGAAAATTTGAGAAGTGCAGGAAAGTCGGTCATGTTTCACGTCCTGCAGGTTGTTCAAAGGGTTCGTGGATGCTAATCTATGAGTCTACGAAGGACGCTAAGAAGCAGAGGAAGTCAAAGTTGTGCAAGGAGGCTGCTGACAAGCGTTTCTAGGTCCAAGGTCCCACACACCGTTGTGGACCGCGAGGCATAAAAGGCTTGCACGATCGCTTTGTGAGTAAATTTTGCCTTTTTTTATTTTCAGTTTGGTCAAATTCCATCTTCTAGTTCACATCTTTGTATCGTTGTGTATTTTTTTATGTCATTTGAATATGTGACCTGTGCTATGGTTTTCATCTCGGAATTGAGAAAGACTATTGTTTTTCAGAACCTGTCCTAATTTTGGAAATCGCATGTGACCCAATGAATAATAAGATGGTAGAATTCGATTTGCAATGTAGTCCCATGTCCCTGTAAAGCTTCAGTTTGGAAATATGATGTGGGTTTATATTGCCAATAGGGAATTCAAAGGGACTGTCTTGGGCATGTTTGTATTGTCTGTACTTTGTCAACCTTGTATTTGTGGGTCTGAAGTTATGGTGTTTTTTCTAAGTTGCTTTGTTGAACAAGTTCAGTATAGAACCGGTGGGTTGATTTAAGTTGTGGTTCTTTTCAGTTTTATTAAGCCCTGAACCCTATTCCCAGTTCTTTGTAATGCTAATCAAGGGTCATTCTGAACCTCCATTTTCTGTAACCAGAAAAGCCATTTGTCAAATAACTGGGTAATTTGTTGAGAATTCCAAGCCTAAACTGTTATTTTGAATTCAATAACAATGATTTCATTATTGTAATTACTATATGATTTACAACTGTAAGTTGATTCATTTTGTGCCTTTTTCTTTTACCTAAACTTGAATTACCTTTGTTTTCATTTGTAGCATACAATGATATGTATTTGGGTGAATATATGTGAGGAGGATATGAGAGTTTTGGGTTATTATAAGCTTCAAATTTACATGTGCAAGATGTGAATTCATTTCCATGCTGTCTTCAAGTGTTTGCAATGCTTTGAAAGTAAGAATGTACTGGAAGTTTGGTACATCTTTTTGGATTTATTTCTCATAATGTGTTCATCATTCTTCTAGGTTGACTACTTCAACAGGCCACCTCCAGATGAGGAGCTAGAATATGGAAAAATAAATGGCTGGACTGATCTAAAGGCTAAACTAGAGAAAGATCATGAGGTCTTGCATTTGGGCCGAGGTACAAGAAGCAGCAGTGGAGGAAGTCCTTCAAATGATGAGGAAGCTGCTGATCCACTTGATATAGAGTTGAAACTAACCTCGAACTCGGATACCAGTAGCTCGGGAACAAGTGGAAGTTCTAGCAGCGACGGTGGATCTACAACATCAAAATCCGAGAATAACTAGCGGCCACCTCAAAATAGAAATCTGGTATGATTTTTGTTGTGGTTTTGGACTTTTCTGTAATTCCAACGGTGCCTTTGTTTATAGTGTAAGTAGCCTTCCGGATTTGCAGGCCTCTAGGATACACATCATTATAAATAGTTTATGCATATCATATAGAACATCCGAATCCTACAAACTCAAACTGGGGAACTTGAAGTTTTAGGTGGGGACTGGATTTTTGAAAAGATAAGTATTGGAAGGTGTAATTTGACACTTTCATTTACAGTTTCATGTGAACTGGAAATATGATTTTCATATGTGGGAGTATTAGTATTTAGAATTTTTCTTATTTCTATGTTTGTTCTTAATGTGTAATTAGTAGGCTTGTTCTTAGTACTTGGATGTTGACCCTAAACATATACTGTGAGTATTGTTGTTGCACCCTGAACCCAATGACTTTACAGTTGAACTTTGGATATTGGCATTGCTGATTTCTCCTAGTAATACTGTCCATGAGGGAAACTGAAAGAACCTTAGCTCTGAACTGTGTCTTCAATCATTCATTCCTTGTGATTTAGTGAATAGCAATACATTGAATTCCTTGATCACTTGTAGTGAATAGCAATACATTGAATTGCTTGATGACTTTGTAGTGATTAGCAGTGTTCAGTACTTTTGGGCATTGAAAAACTCTATCAAATTATAATCACATATTCACCATCAAATTTTCTACATTCACCATTGAATTTTGGAAAAACAAATTGGCATCTTAAACCTGAAAATAACCCCATTTGGAGTATAATCCACTACAATTCAGCTAAATCCTGTTGAATTATAATGTGACACGTGCCAAGAATTTAGAATTTTATCATTCGCCAACCAACCTGCACACCCGGATCCTTCTGAACACAGTAAGATTAAAATTACACTGACATTATTTTAAAAATCAATATAATCCCTAATCAATCTTGAAGAAAAAATTCTCATTGGTCAATCATTGTTATGCATGCACATACCCTTGGACAGTACTCAAAATAGAGTATACTGGAGCATAAAGTGTACTAAAAATATCCAAATAGAATTTATGAAGGATGGAAAGGTGTGCATAGTAAATGGATACAGTTCTGAAATTAGTCTGTGACATGCTGTGTCTGTAAAAAAAGTATGCAGACGTGCCAGTTACTCGACATCCCATGAACTAAATAAAGCCTACTGGGGTCCAGCTACCATCGTGGGAACCAAATTGTAGCCGTTCCCACTAACACCACCAAACGTCGGATAATGCAGGTACCAAAACGTTGAATCATCGAAGTAACGTTTGTAACCTCGAAAATAGCATGGTTTCCAGGCCATCACTTTAAACATTGTCCCGTGTATAATGCAACGTATTCGGTGATGCAAAGGGGGGGAGATTCTAGTAGTGTAGATGCCAATTCTACTTGTTTTTCAAGGAAATTTTAATGAAATATAATTCAAAATTTTTTACCTCCCCAAAACCCAATTTCAACTTTCAGATGGGTAGTTTTTGGACCTCCTACCTTAGCTAATCCATGTACATTTTTGGATTTCATGGGTTAGACGGTGGTGGGCTTGCCAAGCAACATTGTTGCCTTCATGGCTCGTGTATTTTGACAAAAATTTGCCTAGATTGAAGCTTATTTGTACATTTCCTTGGCCAACACAGATTCATCAAACTAGCATAGCTCACACCTTATTGCATGCCTTGCCAAACAAATTGGTTTAAAGTGAGTGTCAAAAGATGCTCTAACTCCATTCCTCTTTGAATTTTTACAAATTAGGTATATTTTGACCTACAACAAGCATAGAGTCCATAAATCAACCAAAATGTGGTCGACCAGTCACTAAAGGGTTAAAGACGAATTATCCTGCTCGTGCAAGAAGCACCATTGACCAAACAGGTGCATACAACCACAGCTGGTTACGATTCCTGAGAATTTCTGGGTTATCCGATGGCTCCGTTTCAGAACGATGGGCACGGTCGTAGGAAGGTCGCTCAGATTGTGCGAAACATTTTGGGTGAAAAGAAGTGCAAAGGCCAAATCACTCTGTTCTTTCAGAGGATCAGAACTCGCCATAATCTGGACGTAATGCATGTGCCAACTCTCAACTCAGTTCTTTCCCATGTATTCGTCGATCGTAGAACGCAGCAACAATAACTTAGAAGACTCACGACTCGTCCGCAATTAATTGATTGAATGCCAGGCCGCGTCACTTCGTTAGTGCTTCGCACGTGACTGGGGGTCCGCCATGGCCACTTTCTTCTGTTAAACTATGAAATGAATGGACCCGCATTCCAAACGGAACGACGGGAAACATTTACACTGGAATGTCCAGTGCGTCACTCAATCGATCGAAGGTCACTCCAAACCTGATGCACTGTCTAACTAACAAGCAACTACGTGTCTGACCCTGTTTTAATTTCAATACTCAACATAGCGTCACTAGGAACGAATCAAATGCTCCAGCCTCACCACTGCAGAGTCTACAAATTTATCGATCTCGATCTCACATGTACATGGCTGGTGGGCGTCTGCCAGACAACTCGATATAATCCAATTCATAGAAAACGACTGTCGATCAGCCGACCCCATGAAAGGCGAGCTACTTAGCTTCGAGCTCGATCCCCGGCCAGAAAAAATAATGAAATGAATGCATGCACGTGACCGGCGATCAATCACGCACAACGGCGACAGCGAGCTGGCTGGTGCACGCGAATTTTATTGAATGAACTCAGCTCTGTGTAGATGAAAATATGCCGATCAGTTCACTTGTGCGATCGCTCGGCGGATCTCCCCCGAATGCCCCGTGAGCACGCCGATGCGGCTCATGGCCACCATGGCGTCGCCGAAGTTGCGGTAGAAGGCCGAGCCACTGTTGGCGTACACATGGCTTTTGGTGCGTGAATCCTGCAGCAACGTCTGGTCGGATGTCAGCAGACCTCGGTGGTGGATGATGTCCTTGAAGTACTGCATGTCGAACTTGCGCGGCGTGGAGTCTAGGTTCACGAGCTTCGCCAGGCCGGCTTTGGGGCACTGCTTCTTCAGCGACTTGGCGAAGCTGGCGGCCAGCGTCGAGTCCACGGGCTTGGTTTGCAGCCGGTCGTCGAAAGTCGCGCACGGCGCCTTGCCGATGGTGTGCGCGCCGGAGAGGATCACCAACTGCGCGGCGTTCAAGCCCTTTTTCTGGAACTCCTTCAGGAGCGTGGCCGCGTCATCGCGAGGCGAGGGCAGAGTGGCGGCTTCGGACGCGATGGACACGCGGCCGTCGCGGCGACCCGCGGGCACGGACCACCCGTATCCTCCGGCCTGCAATTCCATCCAGCAATGGTGCAACCAACTTAGTTCTTTTTCGCCATACATTTATTGAACCCGCGCGTGCAAGCGGACTGACCCATCGATCATTCCAGCTGTAAGTTGATGCTTAACCATCGGTACTTGTTACATGATAATGCGTCGATGAAGTTCCCCGGCTGCAGGTAGTTCTGGAGTAAATTCTCCTCATACTAGCTGATGCATTAATTGCTGGCTGGGAACCAAACGGACACGCTTACAATAATTTGTATGTGGTACGTCATGCATATTTTTCAATGAGCCTTGAAATTACTTCGATGAATGTGGATCCCCTGGAGCCCACTTCAGTTAATGATTTTGTGGAGCGGCGTTAATTACCAGGATGACGGAGTCGCGAGCGGCGAATTGCAGGACGTCGGAGGCCGAAACCACGCCGGGGCAAGCCTTCTCCACCGCTTTCTTGGCTGCGTCCACGGCTTCGAAGCCGTGCAGTCCGCGGTTGTTGGGCGCTGCTCGCTCGCTGTTGGCTCCGGCGAGAAGGACGGAGGCGTCGCATCCCTGCATCGATCAAAGAGTTAAAACGTGAGTCAAAATCAAATTTTCATCCAAGGATTCAGCAGCTGTCGAGTTTTGGGATTCAGGATATCCAGTTCATCACTTATAAACGCATATACTCATTGTAATTGAAGTTCGATCTCGGGTTGATCACTCCGACCAACTATATTTTAATTAGCAGAGCGTACGTGCAGCCTGTTGGACTGCCTGCACCACGGAGGAGAGCATGACGATTCAGTATATTAGTCCGTTCATTTGAATCCCGGTGAAGAACACCTACCCGCACGAAGCAGTCGTGAAACGCCAGGCGAAGAACGCCGGGGGCCACGGTTTTGTCCGCCTTGAACGATTTGACCATGGAGTTGTACACGGTGGTCTCCACGTGCGGGCAGCTGGATTTGTAGTACCCCACTTTGAGATTGCCCGCCGTGGCTTCCACCGCCGGAGCGAGGAACAAGCTCAACCCCAGGACCACGGCTAGGCCGAGCTGCGCTGCCCGGATCATGCTTGCTCCTCGGGATGCAGCTGTCGACCTTGAGGGAGAATTAGCTGCGGAGGACGCCATGATTCTTTATATTGCGTCTCGATCACCGGGAGTAAGTGAAGCCTAGCTTTCAGTTGACGATCGATTCCAATTCAATGGAGATGTAGACTCACGTTCGATCAATTGAAGTGAGGCCTGCAACGTACGCAATTCGAGAAACAGTCTATGCGCTAGTCAGAGAAGTTGAATTAATTCGAGCACTGACTTCGAGACATCGACGAACTGAGTTGAAGGCGATACTCAGTGAATTGGAAACCTCCGTCGACAGGAGAGAGCAGTGCGAGTCGCAATGCGGATGAAGGATATTGAAGCGCTACGTTTGCCTGGGCATTTATACTCGCCGAGCTCGTTGTCAATTGTACGGCACGTGCACTGGCTGGTACCTCTTGGGCTTTCGTACGTTTGCTAGACTGTTGCTGTAAGTCAAACGCGTACACCGTAATCGTATAACTAGCTGGATCCGTCCCCGGGTGCGGAGCTCCGGCCTCGAACTGGGTGCGTGGTCAACCTGTTGGAAAAGTTGAGATTCCGCAGACCACCACTGACTGACTCAGCTTCCCGTCGTCGATGCGGATCAAGCCAAAGAAATACTCCGGGGATCTCGATAAATTGGTTGCACGAGAAATTTCAGGAGGGGTGGGTGGGGTAAAACCTGCCCCTGTTTTTTTTGGGTTTTTTAAAGTAGAAGAGGACCTCCTAGAGTAATTTGGGGCCGCAGGCTCCAACATTGCCAAAAAAATTCAAAAAAAAAGCCTCCGGACCCCTAAAATGAGAAATCCAGAAATTTGAGAGGGCAAGGGCCCACCTCCTGAAATTTCTCGTGCAACCAAAATATTGAGATCCATACTCCGGGCCCTCGTCACACCGGGTCCACAAGGACGCGTCCCCGTCTGCGAATTTATTTTCTTTCTTCCTGCGGGATGCACCACACGCTCCCTACAATCCTGGTAGACAGAGAAATCGACCAATCCCACAAGGGAGGTAAGAGCTGTTACCATGAGGTAATGGTCAAATATTTCCCACATGGTAACCACCTCCTAAGTGGTAAACTACTATGAGTTTACCACTTCGGAGGTGGTTACCATGCGCTAATGGCCAAATTATTCCCACATGGTAACCCTTCCTACCTTCCTTGTGTCCTAAACATCCATTCAACCATCACGCCGGTACGTTCGTCCCTGATATGATCTTGAAATAGTGCAAAATTCGTCGAACCTTTACTTACTGGGGCAGTTTCATCCGCATTTTTCTGCGTTACTTTGTTCAGTAGTTTAGGCATGGCCATCACCAAACCGGTAAGCAGGTTCAGTTAGGATCTGGTTAAAATCCTCGTAAATTTTTTGAATGAATATACTGTACTGCTACGCAACTGCAAGTCAATGGATGGGAATCTATTTTTATCTGAGTGAGATATCACTCCGTTTGAAGCGGTGATCAATGGCTTCCAGCACTGTTCGCCTCATGTAAATCTTGCATTTCTGAATGGCTGTATCTGTAAAGCCCTAAAGCAGGCAACGTGTTGAAACTTGGAGGGTTTTACAAATTTTATGCGCAAATCCGCGAGCTTCTTGCCTAAATTTAGCTTCCTACTTGCTTCGACGAACGGACTTCGGTTGAATCAGCAAACTTTGTCTTTTTGTCCGCGATGGTGTTTCATTTCATTTATTATTATATGTCAACACTGGTTTTCTATTTACTAGAACTTGACAATCCACTTGGCTGTCGGTCTATTGACTGTCGACTTGAATGGCTAGTGGCATATTAATCACGATGGCACAACCGGTTTACCGATCATTTGAGAGCTCCTCGAGCTTCAGGAGCCTCCGTCCTCAGCTTCCGGACCAACTGGTCAGTCTTCGAAATCCTAGCCCTTTTTCCGAATTGGGCGTCAATTAATTGACTGATCAATTCCGTGTTCGAGACTTCGAGGGTGCAGCAGTGCCAGCCTACAATGACGCCCACTGGTAACTGAAATGCAGGACTGCCCGGCGTCGGTTGGTTGTGTAGGTCCGCGTTGTTGTTGATCGACTCAGTCCACGGTTGGACCTCAATTTGATGTTTGTGCCGATGCATCCTCCGAGAGCTTCTCACTGGCACTTTGGTCGCCGTGCTCTACAATACAGGTAGTTCAGTTAACCCTTAACCCCTTAACGCCTCAATCCTTTTTCAAATCTCGGCACATTTTTCCTTATATCTTTGTACAAAAATATCATTGAAATTGGGCATTAAAGATTACAGAAGGTTGTCTTTTCAAGATTCAAGTGTTATATTGGATGAATGAGAAGTTAGTTGGATGAAAGAGTGCCTTGCAAGCCCTTTGGTCATCATCCAAAAAGTGGACGTCGATACAGATGCCAAATGTCCCATGGATGATAGGGAATCATTGTATTAGTATAGAAGTGTAACCTTTCATCCTTGAGAATTTTGTTGTGAAAAGGGAAGGTCTCATCACTCTCATGTAGTAGTTTGACTTCCAATGAGTGCTTTTGCTATTTCTTAAGCCAATGATTCATACGGTAATGAAAAAAGGCTAATTTTGAAGGCCACCTTTTCGTCCTTTAAGGGTTAACCTCTTATTGTTAATGACCCAAGGACACTTGAAATTGAGATTTCTAGTGCAAAGAGCTCCAATGCAAGAAGAGCTATTTCTTTTTTGCATATTCAAATATATTAAGATCTTGCATAAGACTTATATGAGAATTTGTGGGAAAAAATTCATGTACTTTGACCATATAGGTTGTGCAATATTATTTTTCAAAGTAAAAAAGAATTTAACTTATTTTTCCATCTTGCATTCTAGCTTAACCAGGTTTTCAAACTTCTAATTCTTTGAAGTTTGAACTTAATTTTTTGCACCAAAATCCATATACTGTACCATTGTAGAACTTTTGAATTGAAAATTTTCAAAAAATATTTCATACTAATAGGCTAATTGTTGTAGCAAGTAATCTAAACCAAATGGATGTTGTAGTTTTTGATAAATTGAAAATTGAGATTAGAAACAAATCAATAAATTATTTTCTTGAAGATGCTTTATGTAATTATGATTATTATGTGCCCTCAAAACAAGACTCTTTATAACTCTTTCATCGATGAACCAAATGGAATCCATCAGAGCTTTTCAAAACGACATGAATATATCCAACAAGAAAAATAGATTAATAAATAAATACACTTAATTTTGAATTTTGATGTTTATTTTTTTATAATTAGAGGTACAAGTCAAGCATTTTATTCTTAGGTGGGCATAATTTTTTTCCATGCATACAATGAATAAAAATTGCATTTCTATACTAAAGTTAGTTTATTTTATAACCTCTCAATGAAAATTCAAAATATTACAATTAATATGACATCAAAATGATCCATGCAAAAAATTCTAAATCCTAAAAATCCCTTTTAAGACTTTGAACCTTTAGAGGAGTTTATGAGTAACTCTTAGTTAAAATACCATGCATGTACTAAGTGGATTATAAAATCAATGTTTTCAAAGAGCTCAAGCCTTTAAATTCTAGAATCAATCACTCAAAAGTAATTTGGGGCCCTATATTTTCATCATCAACTTACAAATTATTTTTCTTTACCAAAATTTAGAAGTCTATTTAATTAATTATAGATTCTCATCAAAGAAATTGGAAGTGCAGTTATTGATGTTTTAATTATAGTATGTTAAATTAGGAGGATATTTAGCAAATTGGCAATGCACTTTGCAATAGAGTTTTGTATTGCAAGGCGTATGGTTGGATAGCCCCTCAATCCTCAAAGAGTCTGATTTTCTCTGAGGTTGCAACTTTCATGGAGAAATTTGGGAGCCAATGGGGTCCCTCGATTTTAGAGGGGCTGTGACCGCCCGACTACCCCCTAATTTAACCTCGGAGGTTGTCTTAACCTGCAGGGAGCTGGGAAAGTCTGGAACTTCAAACTTTTGCAATTGTAACTTTGAAAGGTGGGCGAAACGTGAAACTCCGGAGCTCGAAGGTTAATTTTTTCTTACAAAAAATGGCATCCTAGCCTGTTTCTTCACCTGCGGAGGAGCAGAACACCACTCCCCAAACCTTTGAAGTTCGACGATCCAAAAATATTAAAAAATCAACTGGCGATTGCCACGCATCCAACCTCCCGAGGTTCATCAAGTTCTTCGAAGGACTGTGACTATCCCTACTACGGTAGCCATGCTCTACACATTATAGAAAATTGAGACCTCAAGAGGGCCGCTCTAACATCCTCTGAAGACCCTAGAGATTGAATTTTATGGTGCTTAATGATTTATTTTTCCCCATTTCTAGTTCACACTCATTCGTCATGTTGGAAATTTTTCAATGGCTCAAAATCCAAGAAAAAGAGCTTAATAATCAAGGCTAAGGTACTGAAATACACTTAAACCTTAATTATTAAGCCTTTTTTACTTGGATGAACATTGTATTCAATTTAAATTTGTGAAAAAAATGCAAATGTCTTAAAATAGTCCAAGGACTCATCATACATAATTCTTTTGATGGCAATGTAAAGAACACATTTGGTGGGCATTTGGTGAGATTGGAGGGAGAAGTGATTTTTTTTATAGATAAAGCAATAGTCCATTTTGAATCCTCAAAAGTTATGGAATGATTTGAAGATAGATCCCTCATTGTCAAACGTAGAAATTTTATTCAAAGTCAAATTTTAGACTTGATTTAGGCATTATAAGATTAGTTTTTCAAAACACTTTGAACTAAGATAATGTTGGTGATGATTGATGAAGTTAAATTTCATCTCCACAAATCCATTTGAAATTTTGAGACTCCAACCAAAATTTATAGACAAAATTCAGAGAGTGTTTGAAAAAGCCCAAAATAATGTCCCTTCCAACCCCTCTCTGAATTTTGCTCATAACTTTTAGTTGGAGTCTCAAAGTTTCAACTGGATTTGCAGTGATGAAATTTAACTTCAACACCCACATTAGCTTAGTTCAATTTTTTTTAGAAAAAATGTTTTTACTATGCCTAAATGAGGTCTAAAATATGACTTTAAATACAATTCTTGCATTTCACTTAAGTATGAGTGGTTGAACTCCTATTAATCTCAATTTCTGTATTCCATATGGATTGGTGTACCTACTACTATGGGCAATGGCACAATATGGGTATCACTTCCCGGACTCTCCGGACTTTTGAAAAATGTCCTTCCGGAAATGAAAAGAATATTGGAAAATTATAAAAATTACATGATGTTATAGAAGGCATGTTGGTACACCACCATCATGTGCTATATAGGTCAAATTCAATAATTGAATTTTCTCCTAATTTAACATATTCAGCACCTGATTGCATTATAGTAGTGAAAGGACTACAAATTTAAGGTTTTCTATTTAAACAACTAGGCATGCACCTTATTAAATTTGTATTTTATTATGTCATATGGTTTTAGGAAGAAGATGATATGAAATTGTAGTCCTTTTAAATTGTGTAAAAATTTGTGATTTTTGAAAGTTCTTAAAAATAAGGAAATTTAGTAATACATCTAATTAAGCGTTAAAAGTAAACATGGACATCATTCAAACATTGATTTAGCTAATCATTATGTTTATGAATGATTTCTCTATAAATTGGTATTCCGGATTGTTCCTTTTGCCTCAAATCTGGAATGGAGACAGTTTCGGATTTGACAACAAAGGAATGAAAAGGAATATCAAAATTGTTCAATTTTTCTAGCTTAATAGTATTTTGGATGGACTATTATAACTTTATCATGAATTTGTCATCAAATTCATGTAAATAAAAAATGTGAAATATCTAGTACACATTGAATGAGTCAAAAAATGACAATGTTTTAGGGAGACATTCCTTTTTGGAACCCATATCGTGCCATTGCCCCTATCCCAATTGTATAAAGAGGTTCATCTTTGCATTCCCTTACTCATAAATTGAAGTAAGTGGATGTTGAAGATAGTTGTTTTAGATGGCAACTAGCTTCGAAATCCATTTAAATTGACTTGAATATATTGGATTGCCCAATTTTGTTTCTTAATTTCATTAAAAAAACTGTAAAGAACTAAGGCCCCATAGTTCTTTTACAATGTCAACACAATTGTAACACAACCTCTGAAGTTCACCTCGTCAGACTCCCCTTTGCTACTACAAATGTTAGCGAAGCTATTCCTTTGATAATAGAGTGTATATGTTACTTTCTGCCGACCTTCCAAATGCTCGAGAATTTCTCTAATGATACAAGTAGTTTAGTTAACCTTGGAACGATGCAGAGGTGACCTTGATATCATGCATTGTGTAATCGTGAGAGTCATTGGAAGAAAAAAAATCTAAAAGTACTAATTGGAAGTCAAGCGATTGTAGATGTTTTCCACTTTCCACAAAAAATTCCAAGAATGAATAGTTGTAGTTATGTCCTACAATGGAGAATTCCTTGTCATTCATCGGACACTTATTGTCCACCTAGGTTAACCTCTTAATGCCTCAATCGTTTTTCAAATTTAGGCATATTTCTCCTTATATCTTTGTACAAAAATATCATTTACCACAATGTCATGAAATTGGGTCATATAAAAGGCTGTCTTTTCAAGATTCAAGTGTTACATTAGATGAAAGAGAAGTTAGTTGGACAAAACAACGCCTTGCAAGACCTCTATTTATTGTCCCAAAAGTAAACGTATATGGACACCCAATGTCCCATGGATGACAAGGAATCATTGTAGTAGGAAAGAAGTGGAACTATTTATCCTCAAAATTTTGTTGTAAAAAGGGGAGGTCTTCTATAGTATTGTGACTTCCAACAAGTGCTTTTGCTATTTCTTAAGCCAATGATTCAAACAGTAATGAAAAGGGATGATTTTGAAGGTCACCCTTTCGTCCTTTAAAGGTTAACCTCTTATTGTTAATGACCCAAGGACACTTTAAATTGAGATTTCTAGTGCAAAGAGCTCCAATGCAAGAAGAACTATTTCTTTTTTGCATATTCAAATATATTAAGATCTTGTATAAGACTTGTATGAGAATTTGTGGAAAAAAATTCATGTACTTTGACCATATAGGTTGTGCAATATTATTTTTCAAAGTAAACAAGAATTTAACATATTTTTCCATCTTGCATTCTAGCTTAACTAGGTTTTCAAACTTCTAATTCTTTGAACTTAATTTTTTGCACCAAAATCTATATATTGTGCCATTGTAGAGCTTTTGAATTGAATTTTTTTTTTTTAAATTCACAAATCTACATGCATTTCCAAGTCCACATGCGTAGAAATTGAATGTCATATTCCATTCAATGGCCAATTTCAAAGTCTTTAGCTTATAAAATTGAGATCGAGGCTCAAATCTATGCCGCTATCAACTCCCGTAGTAAAGGCTTTTAATTCATACTTATTTACCAATCTTTCTATTGACGTACTCGTTAAAATGACAAAATTTCAAGAAATGGGCACTACTCCAGTTGGTTGTCTGGAATCTTAGATCTATGTTTGTCCTTGATAGTTTTAGAGCTCTGTGCACTTGAATATCCACTACAAGAGAAAGGGGTGTTTTAAGTATTGTCCTAGACATCACGTCTTTTAAGTAACGTCTTTTAAGTAAAATTTTAAGTAAAATTTTACTAAAAAGACATTCTTTCATATAGTAATATTCTAGGAATGCCAAACTTGCGCTAGATGCCATGCCAAGGTCATACATGTCACCTGTACTGATAAGTTCCACATGCCAATGAGGCCCTCTCAAGCTCAAATCCTCACCCGTTCATGTATTTCAGTTTCCTTCCCCAGACTACCATCTTTCCATTCATTTCCTTCCTTCCCCAAGCCCCTGCCGCGCCATTTTAACGAAATATTTGTTGATGCTCCGACCTTGTTTGAATCAGCAAACTTTGGTTTGGGGTCAACCCTGGGTGTTGTTTTTTAAGTGTACTTTCAACACTGGTGTTCTTTCTGGTTTGTTTGTTTTCCACTTGCCAGCCAGTCTAAATACTGAGTTAACTGAATGACTGAATCCCGATGGCATATTCGGTTTCGCCGCGGCCGGACGTACTGTAGGAAGTTCAAAAGTCTCCTTGCACAGGTTCCGGTCACACGGTGCGAGAAAGCGGCATCTTTTTCGGAAGGGTGTCGACCGGCGCACACTTTCCACTAAGGAAGCCCGTCGGTTAATTGATTGTAGACTGAAAACGTCTGAATGGCAACCGCAGTGGTGCCTTAGCGACTCAGTCCACATGGCAGTATTGGTCCGCACGACCTTAATCACAACTAGCTCACAAGCTGTACATGATGCAGAGACAGTTAATTTACTATTTTTTCTTGGAGAAAAATGGGGCCAGCCCATTGCTAAAGATAGTAAAATTCAACATCGCACTCAGAGAACAAGGTTTAACAGACAGGCAGGCAGGCGACGAAGATGGCTGCAATTAATGCAGATATGGTTTAATTATGCCCGGATTCTTGCATGCATGCCCTCCCAATAGTAGATGACATCCTGATTAAACGGCCTCACTGGTAACATCGATCGGGGCTTACACAAGTTGCGACGCCTTGAACTACTGGTTTCGGTCCGAAGAATTTTTGCTTCATTCAGTCCTCGGAATTGATGCATGTCTGCAACGCGGTGGCTAGCTTATTTAACCTTCGTACTTCCCGGTGCCTATCTTGGAGGAATTGGAGAGTTAGCACTCTACACGTGCATCTGCATGAATCTGCATCAGCTTCAATCGGTATATTTGAACGATTGAACTGGTGGTGGGAGAGCAGCTAAATTTTGATACCAGACCAATTAATTATCGCTGAATTTTGTTAAATTGGTGCGATTCCTGCGCATAGAATTGTGACACAAATCTACACAAGGTTCTGAAAGTGTGAAAGTCATGGAACATCGCGAATCTAATGAAATTGACGTTGATTATGACCTATGGACTGTCGGTTGAAGTTAACAGACAATTTTAATTCAAAATGAGCTTTCTCAACAATATGGCTGGATTGAAGGACTGGCGCCCTGCAGGTTTGAAGCTTTTTACAAATATGAATATTATGGTCATATTAGTTAAAATGAGGTGTATCAGAGCGATTAAACTGTGGCATTCAGTTCAGGTGCACAAAGCTCTAGAAACTAGGACTGGAAGAGATCTGAGACAACCGAAAAAAGTGCCCATTTTCTTGAAATGTCGCAATTTCAACGAATATGACAATTAATAGAAAAGAATGAATTAAAAAACTTTAGACTATGTTGGCATTAAGTATTTAACTGAGGTTTACAAACTATGGACTTTGAGGTTGTTCATTCTATGGAATATGCCGTTCAAGGTTGTGAGGCTGGGGGTTGTTACTAGAAAACAGAGAGAAACAGCTCAGTCCGTGTTGCAGTGCTGGATCCCGTGCTTAAATGGAAACGCCTATCCAATATCAATTCAAGATCATATGAAGAATTAAAATATAATTGAAGTCATAATCTCATTGACTCGATCTCTCCATGGTAAGTACTTGAAGTAAGCATGTGCATGTTGAACACAATCAAGAGCGGTCTTTCTTATATGGAGCATTCTCAATGCACTGTAATAACAAAACCAGCATGGTCTCATTTATACTCTCATTTGTAAGCTAGTCACCAAATAAAACGCCAATTTCGCTATATTGGCGACATTCCATTACTTTGGTGTGCTTTGGGCCATGTGACTTGAAACCAAAAATCTATACCAGTCTAAGTTTGTAGCTTGAAATTAGACCTCTGTGAAGATACATGTCACATATATCTTTGGTTTGTGGAATGTTGCCAATTTAACGAAATTGACGTTATTATGACATGTTGCAATCTCATGACACCGGCGCTTGCAAATAACCTCCTTTGTGGTTTCACCGCTCCGTTTCTGAGATGAGTGATTGAGTGGAACCGAGGAATTTTGATGCCGGGAACACTGCCAGATTATTAGTGTGAAGAATAAAATGCAAGTTTCTGCAGAATTCCTCACTCAGTCTGTAAACAAAATTATTTATTTTCATGGGTCTTCGTTGGTCGTGGAATGATGGTTGGCTTCTCAACATGGACGAGGTTTTAGAAATAGATTGGCCTTCTTTTCCAGATGAATTCGTAAATTGCAGAAATGGTTCCCAATCCTTCGTCTAGGAACGCCTCACCAATGAGCCTGAAATAGGTGAAACAACACTCATGTGGATTGTAGGATTCATAGTTTTAAAATTACCCAATTCAATTGATTGTATTGTGAGAAACACATTTCAGATGAAGATCAAATTACATATCACCAGAATCAGTGAAGAGCATCATATGATTTGGTCAAATAATAATTAAAATTGGACAAAAGAAAGTTTGGATATGACCTACTCAAAATTTGCAAAAAACAACATGAGGTCCAATGTCGGGGGTTTTTGGTTATTGCTTGATGCTTTATATATCTCCTGTGTTGCTGTATTTCAGGAACTTCGGCCTACAGAAATATTGGTTCTGCTCCAAAATCAGGGTTTGCTTCTCAAGTCAATAACGGCATTTGTGGTTCGGCTTCCAGTGCGTTTTTTCCCCTGTTTTTCAATTTTTTTGCAATGTCAATCCAGTAGATCGATAAATCTTGAGTTCCTTTTCATACGGATCCCCAACTCAACACTTTGAGTTTTGATTGATTGGCATGCGTGTATGCACCTATTATATGTACCAAATGAATCTCCTTATTCAAGCTTGTTAACATTCAAGCTTCAATTGGTTTTATCATGATTCAATTTGTGCTTGTGTAACAGAAATTTTGCCATTTTCTTGGTTCTTCAATTCTAACATTATTGTGTAGTATGCGCATTACTTGCAATTGTACTACAATTGTATAGAGTGTCTTTTTTTGTTAAAATGGGGAATTAGAATGAAACTGGTGTATCAAAACCACAGATCCATACCTGTCCTGATCTGCACAGCTCTGGGCACTTGAAAGTCTTGACTGATTCAAATGTGTAAATTATCTGATTTAATCGTGCAGCCTTGTGAAATGGAAGTGATGACAAGTGAATAAATTGTATAAACACCTGTGGAGGAGCAGTCAAAGAGTCGGCAAGTGGAAATTTTAAGGAAGGTTTGGATCCATCAGCAAACTCGGACACAAATGATGACTCTGAAGCCATTCCCAAGCAGGAAAAAAAAAGAATGGGGAGGACTTGGTTAGCAAGCTGAAAAGGTAAGTATTCTTCTTCAAAGTCCCGGTTCATGGAGCCTATGCCTCCTCGGCTTACTTGTGCAATGAGTTTTGTCTGCAAAATACAATGATATGCCTGTGTATTACATCAATTTTTTACTCCTTCATAACTTTTGCATATGGTATCCAAATGTTGCATTCTTTGGTGCGGTGAAACTGCCTTTCATTTCCCAAGAAGAAAAATGTAAAAATTTGAACAATATAGTAACGGTAACTGGGTGATGTATAACACTTCCCATATTTATATCTTCGATTCCCCTGTGAACTTCACATACATATATTGTGTTATCGATAAGGCTTGCCGTGGGTTGTTGGTCACAGGTGTAACTCAGAACTTTTTCTCTTGCTGGAAGTCAAATTTCCACGACAAGGTTATTTGCATGGTAGGCAATCCAGAAATTAAAATTGTCACATCTACTTGTATGACTGTATCTTTGACTTGGCATGATTTTTCATGTTGCAGTTTTAACATTGTAGGGATGGTGTCATGGGGTGAGGATATTGTAGAAATGAAGGCAATGATGTCGGCTACCCGGATTCTCCAGTTTATCCTTTACAGCCTCAGTGTCATAAGGGTGAGTACCTTGATGCTTCAACCGTCAAAGAAAGAAAGAAAGGAAGTGTGCAAGTATTCCTTGGTGTGTAAAACGGCTATGAATTCGTTGTGTTGTAACAGTAAAATGAAAATTGGAATTTTTTTTTTTTTTCCAGAGAAGCAAAACAAGGGTTGATAATATCATCCACAATGGACTTGGTTTTTCTTGACTTGAATATGCAAAGAAGGTAGTAAGTTCTCTCTCTCTTGTTATATTGCCATGTGGTAGACATTGCAGAGACTGAATGTGTGGAAGCCTTTGCAGAGAAGTTCACATACTAAGGTAGGGGGCTGTAAAAGCAACCTGTCTCTAAAAGCGATCTGGTAGATTTTGCTTCTAACATGTACCAGAAGTGTACATTTCAGGAGGGGGTCACTTTTAGAAACCACTGTTTTTCAACTTCAAAAATTCATAACTAATTCCATGAAGGTCCAAAAAAGATGAAACCACTTGGGTTAGATGCCAATTCCATTTTTCTTACCATGAAAATTTACTGAAAATTGATTTAAGGAGTTTAGCTTCCCCAAAATGCAAATCAGCTGATAAAGGGTCGCTTTTACAGCCCCCTACCTTAGGGCTTCCTGAAGGGAAGGCAGATGAAAGCATGCCTGGACGCATCATTTCCACTATCAGCTTGATGTTCAGGTTCCAGAGCATTTGCTGTCAAGAAAATTTTTGATGGCAATGTGAAGGGATTGCTTCATTAACATTTTGTGGAAATGAAGAGTAGAGAGGTTGTTTTTATAATGAAATCCATTGTTCTCCATGAATCACAAAGGGTATGAGATAGTTTGAAGATGAGAGCTTGACCGCTCATTGTGAAAACATATGAATTGAGTTCAAAGTAGAATTTCATACCTCATTTTGGAATAGTAGAATAACTTTTCTCCAAAAAATTTGAACTAAGAAAAGTTGGTAAATCAAGATAAATTCCATTTTCAAAAATCCGTTTAAGATTTAAAGCCTTCAATCAAAAGTTATGGACAACTTTCACAAGTATTTTGCAAATGTCCACGAAAATGTCCCTTCCAACTTCTCTCTCAAATTTGTCCATAACTTTTGATTGAAGACTTTAAATCTTAAAAGTATTTTTGTACATGAAAATTAGCTTGATTTTACACATTAATTGAGTTCAAATTATTTTTTAAATTATTATTCTACTATGATTAAATGAGGTCCAAAATTCTACTTTGAACACAATTCATTCTTTTGACTTAATTATGAGCGGTTGAGCTCCTACCAATCTAAAGTTACATATCCCACATAGGTTGTTTACCTTCTACCACTCCATTTGTACAAAGAGCTTGTCTACTCATTACAACACCCTTAAAAATGAATTACTTCTGGAGTTGTGTGAGACAGTTGCTAAATATTATTTTCTTTGATTTTATTGTAGAAAACTTCAAAGTTGTATTTTAAAGTATTGAAGTTTATTTTTAAACTTTTATTAAATGTATGGTACTATAAATAATATGGATGTTGCTATTTGGTTACGATACTCATTGTTCTCATACTTGATGCCACTTGCCCTTGTAGCTACTAAAGGGTGCGGAATATTTCACATCATTTCATTTGTAGGATGAAATAATGTAGGATGTTCTACATCATTTTGTTTAGGGAAGGGCAGCCTAATTGTAGGCTTACAAAATGTAATTTGTGGTATTGAAAGGTACAATTGGAAATACTAAAGAAAATGCAAACCAATTGGAATTGCTAATAGTGGAATGTTAAGCTTCAAATGGCTTGTTATTTTTATTTAATTTGAAACAAACAAGACAAGGCCCCATTGCATTAAAAGAAGGACCACATTTAAAATATATTTTCCTTGAGGGGAACACCAATCCTGAGAAAGGAATCAAGAGGTGACACAATTACCCTATTATCCGGATTGCAACTAATCTAGTGGATTTGAAGTTCAACTCACTTACAAAGGTAGATAAAACCAACACATCCATTGATTGTCAAGCTTAACAAAAAAACCTAATAGCATTCTGATTTTTCTACTAATTAAGATGTAGCATTTTGTGCATTCGGTTATGTCATAGTCAATAATACTTTGCCAAATGAGATTTATAAAGGTCGTTGCAAGAAACACTTGTCCTTTTTTTGGTCCCCTTGGCCTTGAATAGATGGTTTTTTGCTTATAATCTTTGAATTGTATGCCATTTTCTATTCAATTTGAAATGAAGGTACATGTGTACTTGTTACCGCATTGTGACTTGATTGGGTTTGTTAACCCCTAAAGGTCAGAGACTATGTTTTCACCAAAATCACTCCAAAATTGCTATTTGTAATACAAGTACCAGATTTTAGAAAAAAAAGCATTTTTGGAAAAATGTAACAATAGTATCTTGTAGTACACTAGTTTGAAAAGTTGTGAGAAAAATTTCAGATATTTCCACCCTGTGGATTGCAAGATAATAGCGTTTAAATTGACAAAAATCTTGGCAGCTGCACATAATTTTTTGTCCCTGCGAAAATCCAGGCAGTTGCACTTCACAAGGTCACATTGGTATGAAAAAATGTCCAAAATGGTGGTTACTCTTTGGATTCATTCTTCAAGGCAAGTTGGCTACATACTTGAAAATTTTCAGATCATTTGGAATTGTAAAACATATAGGAAAAAAATAGTAAGTAGAAGGAGGTGAAGAATGATTTAAAACACTAAATTGTTAAGAATTTAAATATGGAACTGAAAAATGCCAATCCCAACGGTTGTAGTGTTGTTATAAACAATCTACACCCACTATTTTTATTTTTTTTCAAAAATTTCAAAAATTGAGTTAAATAAAGGACTTTAAAGTTTATTTTACAGTAGAGATTCCATAACTACCCTCAAACTAAGATTCCTCATAACTTTCATCTCATTAATCAAAATGGAATGATTCAAAGCTTCATGTATATATATAAATCTAAAGAACCAATTTTCAATTTTAATTTTTTTTAAAGCGATTTTTAAAGAAGTTTTTTTGCTGCCCAGGCTGCCCGTCAACCAATGAAAATGACATATCATGTAATAGCTTTTTAATTACACGGTCAAAAGTTATGAAAATTGTTGTGCTTAAAGCTACTCCTTGAGCACATTTTGTGTGAAAATTTCAAAGAAAAAAATTAAAATTCCGTTTAGAATGAGCTGCCCAAAATCCCTATGTTATCAAAAAATGGTGTTTGGTCCTTTAGGGATTAAAAAATAACATGATTCTTTGAGGTCCAAAAAATCCAAAGCATACTTCCTCACAACATGGACCATATCTTTTGGACTGATAGAGAGGGTTTAGAAATTGCCATAGCTAGCTTTCACATAGCGTAAATGATGGATAGTTATTCCAAATGTTTTGAATCTTTACATCAATGTAGATCAGCTAGTCAAATATTTGCATATTAATTTTCATCACAATTGAAGAAATTTATTCAACTTTGGTGGACATTTTTCCACTATTGACTTTCTAATCATTCATGTCCTCCACACTCCATTTGCATTTTATACATAATTTATAGATCCCAATTCCATTGTAGTCAAATTTTATTACAAGGTAATAGCCATAAATTAAAAAAAAATACCATCTAAATTTCATAGCCATATTACAAAAATTCAATAAGATTTGAAGCTTTCAAATACATTTATCTTGGGTTGCTTTAGATTCCAAACAAGTCTATATAATTTTTATCAATTATTCAAAAAATTCAAATCCAAAAGTTTGCCTTGATTCAATATTTATCGAACACAACCCAAAACTCCTCACACCAATTGTTTTTTTCAATAGTAA